>OZ010677.1:7596659-8184159 GCA_963932185.1 Troglohyphantes excavatus | reverse complement strand
TGCGTCGCGTTAAAAGTCGGTATTTTGTTTTAAACTCAAAATAAAAGCACACGATTAGGCACAAATACAAGTCCAATTATAGTTTTAGTTACATAAAGATTATAAAAACAAAAATTTCCAATAATTTTATTTTTCATATTCGAACAAAAAAAATACTGAAAATAGACGATCATGAAACGTAAACTAATGATACATTATTTGTGCACTATTATTTTATATTTGTAGCAATAACTTATAACTTTTTGTGTCAGTTTTGTTTACGAGATACCATCATAGGTTCATTAAACACAAATAATTGAACCTAACAATAATTTTGTTACAACTATATTTAAACATTTTTTGAAATCCATCGACGACTTTGTTGGAATTCTGAAGTTGTAAATCATTATTTAATAGTATAAATATAAAGTCGTATTACTTATATTGAATTGTTTGTTTACTAATCCAATAAATATATGCATAAAAACTTTAAGCACAAAAAATATTACACATAAATGTATTAAAAAAATGACTTCGATTCTGCAAATATGTTTTCTTGTAAAAGTAGTTTATAGGGACGGCTTAAGGCCCAAATGACATTATAAGTTGTGGAGTGATGGACTAAGGAGGGTGCAAAATTTCAGTGGAAAAAGAAAAATTTAGAAGATTTATTCGAAAAATGTTAGTCTACATTAGGATGTTTTTAGATTGATATTTTTTAATTTAATTGTACATTACATTTGAGTAAATTGATAATATTGAGGTTCGCAACATTATCCGTGTATTATTTTAAGACGGCTATATATTGCTTGGATTTTGTTTTGAAAAATGCATGTTTAACACTTTATAATATAGTAATTTCTCCCAAATTTTGAAATTTGGCGTCTTCATGAAACTAATAAAAAAAATTACATGCAAAGTTAGCAAATTCCTGTATTTAAAATAAAATACATCAAAAACAAAAATTAGCATTAAAATTCATCGAAGTTGTGAAATTAAAGGTTTTAAACAGGCTAATCTTTAAAAAATGTAGCTTTGAAGATTTTTGTTCCAAATTCCTTTATAAAACCTACAAAAAACCTTCAATTTTCCAACTTCGATGAAATCTTTATGCTGATTTTCTTAAACAAATTTGTCAAATCATCCATAATAGAACTATATTTATGTTGTTACCCGACAAAAAACTAGCATAAAACTTAATCAATTTGTGAAATTGAAGGTTTTATAAATTTACTTGAAAAAACTGCACTTTTTTTTTATAGTTTTTTATTTTTTCATGAATTAAATCTTTAAAAATTCTGCATTTCCCTTTAATAATTTCAATACTTTATAATAAAAAGTGTTTTAAAGGCTTTATTTCATGTTGTATAAGGAATTTTTAACAAAAATCTTTATTAAATGCAGTTATTTTTAGATTTTAATAGCACTTAAAACTGGAGTTTTTCTGCATAAAACCTTCAAGTTCGCGACTTGAAATTTGTATGGTGATTGTTTTTGCTTCACCTTCAATTATGAAGCAAAATAATTTTCGTTTGTGCACAAACATCCCTTGAACCGCTGTAATACAATTCCCATGACGATCTTTTATAATATATATGCATTTAATAATTTGATGTTTTTAAAAGAAATTATTAATTACAATTATCTGCTTGAAATTTTAATATAAGTACTAATTATGGTAATGTTTTAATCATTCTTAGAGAAAACAAAACAATGAAAAATATTTGTTAATTTATATATAAACTAGCAATATGGCCCGGCGTTGCTCGTGGTCACTTTGCGCAGTAAGAGATGCGCGATTTCGTATTGTCAGCGTAGCCATCGCATATCACGCTTTGTGCACTGTGAAAAATAAACTTTATCAAAATCCAGATTTATTAAATTACTTTGAATATTTTTTGAGATACTTAAATCTATTTTTATGTTCACGACTTTACATGCTATGGCGACTACTATTTAAAGCGATTACTATTTAAAGTGATGTTTTTGTAAAATGTTTCTTTTTATTAAATAAAAATTCCTAAATTTTTTTTTAATTGCACATTTTTTGTATAAAAATATTTCACATTCATTAGTTTTAATATTGGCGACGCAATAATATAGCAAAGAACAAATATTGCATTGTTCCAAATCGAAATAATGTATCGTATTTGGTGAAGTTTTTTTTGTGTGCAAATTGTTGACCGGAGTCTATATATCCGTCTTTCAACATAATTTCATAAGGGTCAATATTTACGGACAATATCTTATATATAAAGCAGAAATCTCCAAAATCTGTCCGGATGTGTGTTTGTTTGTTGGTTTGTTGGTTTGTCAGTATATTATAGGTTCCGTAACTACACAACGCAGAGCTTTGAAATTCACAGAATAGTTAGTTCAAAAAATAAGAATTTTAACGCAACTATTTTCAAGTCTCTACGATGTTCCATTCGAATGTTATGACATTTTTCAGCGTACGTCATCAAAGTTTCACGAAGTGGCAACAGTAAAATCAGTTAAAATCAACGGAGAAAAGCGAAAATATAATATAATCTTATATATAAAGCAGAAATCTCCAAAATCTGTCCGGATGTGTGTTTGTTTGTTGGTTTGTTGGTTTGTCAGTATATTATAGGTTCCGTAACTACACAACGCAGAGCTTTGAAATTCACAGAATAGTTAGTTCAAAAAATAAGAATTTTAACGCAACTATTTTCAAGTCTCTACGATGTTCCATTCGAATGTTATGACATTTTTCAGCGTACGTCATCAAAGTTTCACGAAGTGGCAACAGTAAAATCAGTTAAAATCAACGGAGAAAAGCGAAAATATAATATAACAAAATTATAAACCAATTAGAATTCCGATCTTATCACGGAATACTCCATAACTACAAAACGTAGCTTTATAAAATTTATAGAATACTTTACTTGAAAAATTAGAATTTTTTTGTGATAATTTTTAAGTTTGTACGATGTTTCAATCGTATGTTATAACTATTTTAATGGATTCCATTGACTTAACACGGATGAAAATATCGTTTGCAATTTAAAATAAAATTGTTCGTTATTGGCAATATAAAAACGACGTCATAGGTTTTGTTTGATTTAATAATTATTGAAAAATGTATATACATTGGGCTGTTTGCTACAATACGGAACCATTCAAAAATTAAAACAACCAGAATTTTATCTTAAAGAAATGGTTTAGAATTGTATTAAAATGTTATAATTGTTTTATCTCTTTTGTTTTATACAGGATTATTGTAAGTATATTTAATTATCTTAGATCGAACTTTAGAACAATTCATCCAAAATGCGAGTAATTTGTGTATGAACGTCCGTTTTATTTATTTGAAAAATATTTTATGCAAGTATTTTTTTTTAAATGTACGAAGCTTGGTTTCTTTGTGAATTTTCAACTCTATTAGACTTTTTAATGTTATTAAAGAATAAAATTTCACAGATACCGACTGATAATTTAGAAAATATTTTATTTAATGTGCCAATGAATATTTCCTTTTAAAACATTGAATGGCGATCATTAAATATTAAATGTAAAATTATTGAAAGTACATGGTGAGATTATAATATACTGCACCGTTTGCTAAACTATCGCCAAGTTATAACAGTGTATTCTTTGGCAGAAGTGCGCCTTGGCTGTAATTTGCTGTGGAAACTTACTAAATATTTGTATGACAGGTATTTTTCGATGCGAATTCTATAATAACAGTATCACAAAATCAAAATTTTAGGAAAAATTGTTTAACAAAATGAGTAAATACCGAATTTTTAATAAATTGATCCGTAAATAAAAAAAATGAACTTAAAATTAAAATAGGTGGTTATTCTTCTGTAATAATATTATTCAAGGGAATTCTTTAAAACATGGGCAGGGCGTAGTAAAAGAAAGTTGTGTAGTATTTCAAAACATACTATTTTTGGTTGAGTATTTATTTATGTTGGGCTGTTAATTTTATTCTTACTTTGATAAAGAATTTGAGGCAGTTTATTTGCAAAAAACGTTTAGGTTTATTCTGGCCGCAATTTACATTCTTATGTTCTGCATTATTGAGGACAAAAATGCAAACTATTAATTAGACACACAAGTTGTTGGTCGAAGATATTACAAAGATGTAGCCTAAACGATACATTGGAACGGGCATTTGGAAATAATCAAATCAAAATTGCAATACTGGGAACAGGGAAATTCGGAATGTTTGAAAGTTAAATCATTTAAGTTCTTTATCAAATTTATTAATTTGGTCAGCTTTAAAAAATTATGTTATCTGTTTCTGCTGCTTTTTTCACTTCCATACAGCTTCAGAACATTTCAATATCGAAATTGATTCAGAAGTTTAATTAAAATTCACGCTTGAAGTTATTCCTTTAAAACTGCAATTTAATGAAACCCTCCTTGATGAAAATATTTTTAAAAATAATATAAAAATGAAGATCATAGCGCTTAGTTTATTATTAAATTTAATATTTTTTTCCTTAGATAAAAAAAAATCATAGCTTTGTGTAAATAATTATTCATATAAAATACCTGTTAAAATGCACATTATCTTTCAATAATGATGACAACAGTAATTAAAATTTTATCGATTAAAGTAAGCACTGTAAACTAAAATATAATTATAGTCATTTCACAAATAAATTGCGGCATCCGTGTTAAAAAAAATCGGTTATGTACAGACCGCGCTGTATTGGGCCCCTACTCGGTACAAGGTTGAGAGGGGGAGAGAATAAATGGCCTACAATGATTGAAACGGCCTTCCTTCCTTTACACGATGGTATGTCATTTATCCATATAGGCTAATTCCACGTTGAATTAATGATAGCGGTACACTTATTTTCACCTGGTACAAACGCAAAAAGGGGAATGGCTTAAAAATCGGCATGTACGAAACGTCTGACTTTCGTCTACACAATAGTATATTATTTATACCCATCAACTTATTCCATTTGGAGTTAAGGATTTTAAAAACGTCGTTTTTTATTATGGTATTTAATGTAACTATGTATACCCATACCGAAAAGAAATTCATATTAATTTCTAAAAATATTTTTGTGCAGGAATGTTTAATTTTTAAAATTCCACACCTTATGAGAGATAAACTAGAAATTATTCGATTTTTATCGGTGTTTTAGCAACCAAGTAGTATAAAGATATTTTTACTTTTTTTTAACTTCTAATTTATTAAAACATAAAAATATTTTAAATTATAAAAAAAAGCTATCACTTTTTAAAGAGGAATTCTAAAATGGTATATGCAATTATCCCAGGCAGGAGAGGAAATGTATATATTTTCAGTTATTTGTCGTTATTTTATTTATTTCCGTGCGAAGAACGGGTACTTTTGCTAGTTTCTTATAAAAATTAATTATCAAATATTCATTTTTGAATTCCAATAATATGTTTTTGAGGTAAAACTTTAAAAATAAGCTACATGGAGGTATAAATATAGAAAATCTTAAATTAAACTTTTAGGGTGGCCCATTTCAACACCATAGACATATTCCACTCCGTAACAAAAAGCACTATTGTCATAAAAGTTAAGTTGTTCAGAACATGAATACACATGGCGTCAGTCAAAAAAGCTGGTTTATCTTCCTCCTTCGGTTGGCGAGGTTTTTGTTAACGACGTTAATTTTGTTATTTAGACACTAATTTCGCCATTGTGATGATATTTTTAAATATAGGACCTTTATTTAGCTCATTTGGCAACATTTTTATTGATTTGGAGAAAATTTTAATTCATTTAGCGACATTTTTAATTCATTTGGAAATATTTGGCGACATTTTTAATCCGTTTGGCGACATTTTAAATTAATTTTGCGGCATTTATTATTCATTTGGCGACATTTAAAAAATTATTTTGCAACATCTGGCGACATTTTTAAATCATTTGGCAATATTTGACGACATTTTTAAATTCATTTGGAAAGATTTGGTGACATTTTTAATTCATTTGGCGACATTTACTCATCAGCCAATCAAAATAAATCGTTTATCCCAGTATTGTCAAAAAATATTTTTGGTCGCCAAGGTGATTTTTAACAATAATGTTATGAGGGGAAGATCGAGATGTAAATTTCCCATAGGCGTAATGTTAGAGAAAATGGAAAAAGTTCTATAACTTTTGAATGGCTGCAGATATCCACATGAAACAAAGTGCATATTTTAAACAAGAAAAGTGTGTTCACATGGTGCAAGTTTCATAAAAATCCGTACAGTAGTTTTTGAGTTAAATCCGGACAAACAGACAGACAAACAGACAAAAAAATTTTAAATGTGATTTTCGGAATCAGAGTATCCTAATTCGTGGAGAAAAACTCAAAATGAGGGGTTTTGTTCGATTCCACTGACAGACACTCCATTCTTATATATAAGTATTGATAGTAAATATATATTATAATAAAAATTAATTACTTTGATATAAATAAAAATATTGCAACTACAAGTAACTTTATAGAGGTCATATAGCTTGGGTTTTATTTTATTACTAGCAATGTGGCCTGGCGTTGCTCGTGGTTAATTTGCGAAGTAAGAGCTGCGCGATGTTTTTATTTGTTACCATAGCCAGTCGCATATTATCTGTGCACTGTGAATTTTTTTTATCAAAATCTAGATTTAATTAATTAACTTGAGTAGTTTTTGAGACACCTGAACTTAGTACTTTTTATTTTTTATGTTTTCGACTTTACATGATATTGTGACTACTAATAAAACTGAAATTTACGAATATTAGCCTTGCAATATAATGTCGATAAAAATAATGTATTGCGCAAAAATAAAAGTAAAACACTTGGCGATGTTGTTTCAATGCCAATTGCTGTTGAAAATGGATCATCCTTCGGTTAGCAATATATATATATATTCTTCTGTACTTCCAAGTGTACTTTTGACTAATCGTCAAATTGAAAAGGCAAAGTTCTCTTTTTATATATATTTTATATATATAGATATTTTACATTTTTTTGTGTAATGATCAAGTTGTAATTTGACGATTTGTTCTTAAAACTCATTGGTTGTTGGTTGAACCTCATAAAGTATTCGTAAAATAAGCAATAAAATTTTCTTATTATTTATTATATGTTGATAATTGAAATATAATTTTTGTTATTTTCCCACTAATTTGAGTGTTTTACTATTGTTTTACTGTATGTTGTCCATGTTGACATTAATTTTAAAATTTTGCCACTAATTTCCTTTCATTGACATTAATTTTATTATTTGGACACTAATTTCGCCATTTTTAAATATTAAAGTATATTTTAGCTCATTTGGCAACATTTTTATTCCTTGGCGATATTTTTAATTGTTTGGCAACATTTTATTTATTTGGCAAAATTTTTAATTTTTGGCGATTTATTTTGTGGCGATATTTAAATTTTTATTGGCGACATTTTCATTCATTTGGCGATATTTTAAAATTATTTGGCAACATTTGGCGATATTCACTCATCAGCCAATCAAAATGCATCGTTTATCCGTATCGTCAAAAAATATATTTGGTAGCCAAGGTGATTTTTAAAAATCATGTTATGTAGGGAAGATAGATCTACAGTTAAATTTCCAATAGGAATAACATATAAGAAAATGGAAAAAGTTCTATAACTTTTGAACGGTTATAGGTATCGACATGAAACAAAGTGCAGATTTTAAGTGGAGAAAATATTGTTAAAACGGCGCAAGTTTCATAAAAATCCGTTCAGTCGTTTTTGAGTTAAATCCGGACAAACAGACAGACAAAAAAAATTCTAATGTGATTTTCTGAATCAGTATATCCTAATTCGTGAAGAAAACTCAAAATGAGGGGTTTTGTTCAATTCCACAGACATACACTCCATTCTTATATATAAGTATTGATATGTGGATATTATTAACATATAAGTATTTTTTTAATTTGAATTTTACGCCGAATAAAACAGATAATATTTATTTTTTAATTGTATAAATATACAATTAAAACTAAGTAATTTTGATTTAAAAAAATTTCATTGAACTTGTATACACATTTTTCTTAAACTTTAAAATAAGTAGAAAACCCTAAAATATAACTAAAATGTCCTTAAAATAAACAAAAACAGTAATAAATATATAACTTTATTTTTAAATTATAATTTTAATCAGTATAATTAGTTTCAAGTAATCCTCAAATGAAGTATTAACGATTAACGCATTGGTCGATCGCGAACAAACATGCTAAACCCATGTTAAACGCTGACCCGCGAACGACGTTTCTGCCTTCAGCTTTTCCGAGAAGCCGGTTTGTTTACAAATACGCCCATCCCCTCCTCGTCATCTGACCATGGTTCTAAAACAACGAGGTGCATGTAAGAATATATGTGGAATGTGTTCCCGGGTCTCTTGCTTCGAGATAGACACCGAACCGTCGCCAATAGCCCACTGTTCAGCTCTAGTGCGACGTTAATTAACCAAACCAACTAAACAAAAGTTTGGTTTGATTTGGTTTATTAACGTCTAACTAGAGCTGCACAGTGGGCTATTGGCGACGGTTCGGTGTCTATCTCGAAAAAAGGAAAGACCGGGAACACATTCACACACACATTCATTCATACCTGCACCTCGTTATTTTAGAACCATGGTCAGATGACGAGGAAATGCCTGAACTGGCACCCAACGCCTTCAAAAGACGTCGGAACTTTGGACCCCGATCAGATGTATCGTGCACCAGTCCCGTATACACGCCGTTAATTTTTGCGGATGTTCTGGACGATTTTTTCTAGTATTTTGTAGCGAAGCTGGCAACCCTCCGATCACAAGATCACTACTTTTTTTTACTTTTCTTTGTCAAGTCCATCGCCTAAAATCGAACCAGGAATCCTCGGATTCCCAGCTGGCGCCTTTAACCGCTGGGCCACGGAAACCCACTAACGAAAATATTTCTCTCAGCTCTGTACTTGAAATATTTCCCATAGAAAAAATAATAATTGTCATTGGATACGACTCTTTAATCATCCTGTCAGTGATCCATTGCACTGATATCGAAGGAGAGGCGATGCTTTCATGACAATTTCTCAATTCCATGTCTCGTCATGTGACCAATGGACTGGAAGTACGGAAGTGACACTTGTAGATCCGCCTTTTTTTTATTTTTTAACATACCACAGGTTTCTTACGCAAAGTATTGAGTTTCAATCCCATTATCGGGATAGTGTTCCACAATAGAGTAATGATACAAATAGAGGAATAAAAATGCTGATTTCCGCGTGTCCATCATTGAAACCACGTGATATGTGGAAATGTCAATTCATTCATGCACCAATATTACTTGGCAGGCTTTGGCGACTTTAAGAACTAAACGAGATCGAAGTATTGTAATATGGTTTTGTGTTTAATTTTGTATTGTAATTTGTATTTAAATATAGTTTTTTTTTTGAACGAGTGGCACAATTTAAGGGAGTTTAACAGATATATTAAGGAGATTTTTCTTACTTTGTAGCTTTGAAATAATTGCATTACGTTTTTATGTAAAAAATTTACCATAAGCGAAGTTCTTTCAATTGTTATTTTGTATACTTCAATAAGAAAATATGAACAATAAAACCTGAGAAATATAAAGAGTTTTGCTTCTTCGAGTATTGAACACAAATAAAATATTTTCGTTTCGTTAATGAATAGGAAATATTTAGCGCATATTGTTTGAAAATAAGTAAATACGTACATATATGTTAAAAAGTTGAATACGGACAGAACTCCTTATCACCAAAGGGGTAGAAAGTGCGCTAAATTTGAAACTCCTGCAGATGTCTGAACGCCAAATGTGGCAGCGCTATAACCACGTGATGTGGGTTTTTTTTTTCAATGTTGACACCGCGGCCTTACGAGAGTCTAGCATTGACTCTCTATTTAATATTACAACTCTCTGTGTTCCACCAGTAATGGTGGGTAGTGCCGTTACACAAAAAATATTTTGGGGGGTTTGAAACAAGAAATTTCTTAACTTAATCCTTTGCACTCCAGGAACACTTTGCGTTTTGCGTTCTTTTTACGGAACAGTTATCTTTATGTTCTTTTCCCTATAATTTTTTGCTCATAGTTGAAAACAAAACATAATCTATTTTGGATCTGCAAGACAACAAGATGAAAAGAGTTCATGTTTTTTTTTAAACGCAAGATCATGTTGTTTGCGTTTATTTTAAAGAACAGGAAACCAAAGAACTGATCATTCTGTTGGCGCCTGAGAGGTGACAGCGGAGTGCAAAAGGTTAACGATTCGAAATTCTCAACTCGACTATTCGAAATTCCCAACTCAACAGTGCTGAAAATTCCCAGTTCCAACTTATGGACATTTTTCATCTTTTTTTTTTTAATATATTTTTTAGGTAATATTAAACAGTTCTCTCGCAAGCATCGATTCGTTGCAACCATATTCCAATGCAGTGTCCGTTTTGAGGTCCAATTTAAATGTAATCTTACAAGCTGAGCAATTTCTAATCTTCCCTAGCTTTCATTTGTTAATAATATTAATTTTCTGCAGGCATAAATTTTCCCAACTCAGGATTTCTATAAGTTGAAATTCCCAACTTTCAGGGTATCCAGATTATTGGGGGGTTCGGACTCCCCTCCCCAAATCCCCCCCCCCGGTGCGACGGGCCTGCCTCTGACCTTAGTACCACGTGTGCGGGGGGAAGATGGGGGGGGGGGGATCTTGCCTTTCGTTGCTGTATAGTTTTCTCCCACATAACTCCACGATGAATCATCCTATGGGAATAAACGATGAGGATGGTGAGCCGCGTCGACCCGAATGGCAATTAATCCACACCTCCCTCTCATCTTTGTGCCTCATGGTGAGAATGAGTGAAATTTCGGCCAAAGAACCAGCAAGCCGAGCAGGTGCAGGTACAAAGTATGCACGAACCAGACCTTACAGTACAGAGGGGGATTGTGCATGCCCAATTTATTTATGTGGTCATAAATAAGAGTAACAGAATTCCCAAGTGAAATAGGGGAAAGATCATTGGGGCGGCACTAAAACTCTTCTTTTAGGTAAATGCCACAGAAAACCTCGCGATATTTACGATCCGATTCTTCTCAATAAATCACACAAGAAAAGGTCGTAAAGAATTTCACCTACTCACAAGAGAAAAAAGAAAATTCGAGAAATTGCTTTCAAACCTAAATGCGACATTTCAAGCCCAAACCCTACAAATAGCTGTCAGAAGTTCCATATAGAGACAGGGGATGGACGAAAAAAAAAATCGGTATCTTAATCTTATTTCCTCTAGATTTATATACCATTTTCGCAATTCCGCATTTCTTAACACATATTTTTTCTTCTTCGGCGTGGCAGCAGGGAAAAAATCGTCTGCAGGACCGTGGGTGTCGCCTGCGACGTGTGTCACCGGCAGAAGATAAAGCTGTCGTCACGGGAACAAGATCGTCTGTCATTTTAGTGGGAAGGAAAATAGCGTAACAGTTTTGCGCACCCTATTTCTCATGAACGTCTTAACTTTCAAATAATATACATTTTTTTTTTACCCAAGAGAAAATTTTGTTTTTGATTCACTGGTGCACGATTAATCTGACCGGGGTCTAAAGTCTTGACGCCTATTGGAGGTCTCCGTGGCCCAGCGGTTAATGGCGTCAACTGGGAATACGAAGATTCCTGGTTCGATCCTAGGCGATGGACTTAACAAAGAAAAGTAAAAAAAGTAGTGATCTTGTGATCGGAGGGTTGCCAGTTTCGCTACAAAATACTAGAAAAGTCGTCCAGAACTTCCGTAAAAATTAACGGCGTGTATACGGGGTTGGTGCACGATACATCTGATCGGGGTCCAAAGTCCCGACGTTTATGGAAGGCGTTGGGTGAAAAGTTCAGGTGTTTCTTCGTCATCTGACCATGGTTCTAAACTAACGAGGTACATGTATGAATGTGTGTGTGAATGTGTTCCCTGGTCTTTCCTTCGCGATAGACCCCGAACCGTCGCCAATATCACACTGTGCAGCTCTAGTGCGACGTTTTTTAACAAAACCAACCTGACGCTTATTGAAAGTGTGGTTGACAGCTCAGGTGTTGTCTTCGCCATCGACCATGGTTCAAAAATACGAGGCATCTTTTCCAGGTCTTTCCTTCTAAGTAGGCCCGAACCGTCGCCAATAGCCCCCTGTGCAGCTCTAGTGAGATGTTGTTTAAACAAACCAACGTTTCGATTTACATATATTGACGGAACTCCAGTTGCCCAGTCGATAAAGGCGTTCACCTGGTAATCAGAGGATCGATAGCTCGAACTCGTGCGATGGACGCGACAAAGAAAAGTAAAAAGTAGTGATCTTGCGAACGTAGCGTTGCCAGCTTTGCTACAAAAATACTAGGACGTCATCCGGATGGTTTGGTTTGGTTTTATTAATAAACGTCGCACTAGAGCTGCACAGTGGGGTATTGGCGACGGTTCGAGGCCTATCTCGAAGGAAAGACGCGGGAACGATGCCTCTTATTTTTAAACCATGGTCAGATGACGAGGAAACACCTGAACTGATACTCAACGCGTTCAATAGGCGTCAGGACTTTGGACCCCGATCGGATTTATCGTGCACCAGTCCCGTATACACGCCGTTAATTTTTACCGATTTTCTGGACGACTTTTCTAGTATTTTGTAGCGAACCTGCCAACCCTCCGATCACAAGATCACTACTTTTTACTTTCCTTTGTCAAGTCCATCGCCTGGCATCAAACCGGGAACCTTCGTATTCCCAGCTGACGCCTTTAACCGCTCGGCCACGGAGGCCTGGAAGTCGTCCAGAAACACCCAAAAAATTTTACTGACGTGTATACGGGACTGGTGCATGATGAATTTGATCAGGGTCCAATGTCCTGACGCCTATTGAGGTTGCGTCGGGTGACAGCTCAGATGTTGTCCTCGTCATCTGACCATGCTTCAAAAATACAAAGCATCGTTCCCGGGTCTTTGCAGAGCCCCAGTTGCTCAGTTGATAAGGCGTTCAGCTAATCAGAGGATTGGTGGTTCGAATCCGTGCGATGGACTTGACATAGAAAAGTAAAAATGTAGTGATCTTGCGATCTGAAGGTTGCCAGTTTCGCTACAAAAATACTAGAAAGTCGACCAGAATATCCAATAAATTATACTGGCGTGTATACGGGACTGGTGCAAATAAATCTGATCGGGGTCTAAAGTCCCGACGTCTATTGAAGGCGTTGGGTGCCAGTTCAAGTGTTTCCTCGTCATCTGACCATGGTTCTAAAATAATGAGGTGCATGTATGAATGCGTGTATGAATGTGTATGTGTTCCCGGGTCTTTCCTTCGAGATTGACTCCGAACTCTCGCCAATAGCCCACTGTGCAGCTCTAGTGCGACGTTAATTAACAAAACCAACCAAACCCGGGTCTTTGCTTCGTGATATTACCCGAGCCGTCGCCAATAGCCCAGTGTGTAGCTCTAGTGCGACGTTACAATAACTAAATTAAACCAATCAAATTGATTGGGGTACAATGTCTTGACACGTATTGAGATTGCTTCGGGTGCCAGCTCAGGTGTTGTACTCTTCATCTGATATTGGTTCAAAAATACGCGGCATGGTTCCCAGGTCTTTCATCGAAGATAGGCCTCGAACCGTCGCCAATAGTCTAATATGCAGCTCTAGTGCAACATTACTTAACCAAACCGTCGCCAATTTCCCATTGCGTAGCAAGCTCTAGCGCGGCATTAATTCAATCAACTGGCCACTGATCTGGAAGGTATATTTAA
This sequence comes from Troglohyphantes excavatus, assembly GCA_963932185.1. Classification (NCBI taxonomy): domain Eukaryota; kingdom Metazoa; phylum Arthropoda; class Arachnida; order Araneae; family Linyphiidae; genus Troglohyphantes; species Troglohyphantes excavatus. The sequence continues at coordinate 8,170,463 of OZ010677.1, read as the reverse complement.
GGAAAACAATATAGTAGAGTACCAAAATACCAAATCTCTAAATCTAGAAAAACGAAAAAGGAAAAAAAACCACAAGAACATTATCTCGAAATTTAAGAGGAGGCGGTTGTGAAAAATAAACAGAATCAAGATAAAAACAATCAGGTTCGGAGATTTCTGACGATCTTGAAACCGAAAGAACCTCTAAAGGCGTGTGAAAGGGAGATAGAAGAAAAAGCTCGATTATCCGTGGTACTCCATTAACCGGCCACAAATACCTGTTGAAAGGTGATTCTGGTCGTCGCTTATCGATGGGTTCCTGAGTGAGCGTGAACGCGTAAAGAAAGGGTTGAAATCCCAATATCATTTCAGTTTATGATTATTGTGATTTAAATGGCGGTGGGAGATCCGTTTAAAGGGGGTGATGCAAAAATTGCGCGACGGTTTTAATGATTTTCTTTTGAGCGAGATAGCAATTTTTTTTTAAGTGACTCAAGGGAAAAAAGGAGTTGATTATAAATTAATTAAAATATTATTAAATTAATATAACACTAGTTCTAGGTACAGTATACCTCGCGGGTGTTCCCAGATAATTCCGCGGGCCGGTTAATTGAGAATTCCGGATATTTAAATTTCAGATAATTTTTAGAAAAGGTTTTTAAGTGAGACATTCCCTATCCAACAACAACAACAAAGAAATTATTCGAATATATGAACTAGAACAGAAATCAAGTCGAAATGATATTCTGTCTGTCTCCTTGCCGCGTTTGGCGGTATTGGTTGGGCGCTGAAGTCGGTTAAAACACATATATAAACATATACGCTGATTAAAACAAACATAGAAAACATATACGTCGATTAAAACAAACATAGAAAACATATACGTCGATTTTAATAACTTCAAGCAACATTCATGCCAAAGTTGAAGTAAATCGAACAACGCGTCTGGCCTAAAATGTGTAACAAACAAATATATAAATATACAAACAGACAAAGTGCTGAAAGGCCGAGTTAAAAAAGTGACCTTGCTATTGCTCGGCTAATTAAAATATTGTTAATAAATCAAAACATTAGAAATTAAAAAATTGTCAATAAATTTAAATATTAATAATTAAATTATTGTTAAAAAATTAAATTATTGTTAAAAAATTAAATATTGTTAAAAAATTAAAATACTGTTAAAAAATCTAAATATTGTTAATAAAATATTGTTAAAAAATTCAAATATTATTAAAAAATTAAAATATTGTTAAAAAATTAAAATATTGTTAAAAAATAAAAAAATAAAATATTGTTAAAAATTAAAATATTGTTAAAAAATAAAATATTAAAATATTGTTAAAAAATAAAATATTAAAATATTGTTAAAAAATAAAATATTAAAATATTGTTAATAAAATTAAACTATTGTTAATAAAATATTGTTAAAAAATTCAAATACTGTTAAAAAATTCAAATACTGTTAAAAAATTCAAATACTGTTAAAAAATTCAAATACTGTTAAAAAATTCAAATACTGTTAAAAAATTCAAATACTGTTAAAAAATTCAAATACTGTTAAAAAATTCAAATATTATTAATAAAATATTGTTAAAAATTTAAATATTGTTAACAGATTAAAATATTGTTAACAAATTTAAATATTGTTAACAAATTAAAATATTGTTAACAAATTAAAATATTGTTAACAAATTAAAATATTGTTAACAAATTAAAATATTAACAAATTAAAATATTGTTAAATTAATGTAATTAAAATATTGATAATAAATAACAACATTGTTAAATCAATGTTATTAACTTAATATAATTAAAATATTGTTAAATTTATATAATTAAAATATTGTTAAATTTATATAATTAAAATACTATTGTTAAATTTATATAATTAAAATATTGTTAAATTTATATAATTAAAATACTATTGTTAAATTTATATAATTAAAATATTGTTAAATTTATATAATTAAAATACTATTGTTAAATTTATATAATTAAAATATTGTTAAATTTATATAACTAAAATATTGTTAAATTAATACAATTTAAATGCAAGTCTGAAAGTTTCAATTTCAGAGTTTCTAGACATTTTGAAGTGGGGGATTCATTCCGACATTATAATTCCGTAACAAATAGCGCGATGAACACAGATTAAGTCCCGTTCTTGAAATAAAGCAAAGCATTTACCCGGGGCGCGAATGAGGGCCCGCTAAATCAAACATTTTAACGTATTCACGTCAAAAATATCGCAAGTTTATGTGCCTCTGAAACAATAATACCATTCGATTTTGGCAAAAGAGTTTGAAAAAATCTCGATAATAGCAAAGTTTTCCTCAATGATATTTTATTGAAATTCTCCATAAATAAATAGAATGTACCCATAATCCGGTGCCTCGGGACCCTAAGAACCAAACGGAAAATCAGGTCTTGAGTACGAAGTCAATACCTGTTGCAATTTTTCATTTTTCTAAATAATTTGCGCAGTATGTGAACGTCCCCTTAACAGATTTAAACAATAGTGTCGAGTCTTTTGAATTTGCGAATCAAATGATACGTTTATGATCATTTAGGGTAGTTATGAGGATAATACGGTAGAATTCAAAGTATTGGGATAACAGTGCTCAGTTTTTGATACTTCAAATATGTAGAGAGACCGTGTTTGTTTAAACATTTATGCGAGTATCGAATTGCGATTTTATTCAGACATAATTTGGCGCTTATTATTGTTGGATGGAAAGTGGTTTATTACATTTTTGCAACAGTGGCCAAAAATATAACCGGGCTTATTATTTACTATTGCGGTAATATAAAGTAATAAAAATATCGCATTCGCACCAAAATTTCAATGTGTTTTTAGTGTTCCTAAGTTCCCCTGAATCAGTCCCGTATACACGCCGTTAATTTTTGCGAATGTTCTGGACGACTTTTCTAGTATTTTGTAGCGAAGCTGGCAACCCTCCGATCACAAGATCTCTACTTTTTTTACTTTTCTTTGTCAAGTCCATCGCCTAGGATCGAACCAGGAATCCTCGGATTCCCAGCTGACGCCTTTAACCGCTCGGCCACGGAGGCCTGGAGATTTTATAGAAAGGTGTTCTTTGACAGGATTAAATTTATGCTTAGTGCTCAGGTGCAGAAAAGGGCATATTGTTAAAAAGGTATTCTCGTATTTGACGAAATTTTTGTCGATTTTAACATAAGCGTATGAATAGCTTTTTTAAATTAGGTTATAAATGATTTTTTTTTACGAATTAATGAATATAAAAATTTGACTACTTTTTAGGTTACGAATTTAAAATAAGTTTTGGGAAACCATTAAACCAAAATATGCAAAAATCTATTCAGACGTCTGTAGTAAATATTTTGACGTTATTTAATCAATTAAAATACTAAAAATTTAAGAAGGAGTATCGTTTTTTTTTAAAAAAAGCCTATTTAGAATTAAAAAATGAAATAATTTTTAAAAAATGTTTTTTTTTATTATTGTTTAGAAAGGTATGTTCTAGTAATGCAAAAAATGATATTTCTAAATTCATTAATTAAAAAATTAAGATTTGGGGCTCGAATCTCCCTTAAGACACAAACCCTTACGCAAATTGAGTGAATCAGATATTAGCAATATTAAATCACACTGCTTATATTTTTCAGGAAGTACGGTGTACGGTTACTTAAATTTAAGTACGTCATCGCTCATTTACGATGCAATTTGTACTCAAAGAAAAATAAGTAGGTTCAGGCAATCATTTTTAGGTGCAATTTTTTTTACAGTGCAGTGTTCATTATTAATATTATTATGTTTTAAAATGCAACTATATACAATTTTAAACACAATAAAAAAGTTGCAAAAGTCATACCACTATTTCTTAGTTCACTTTAAAAAAAATCTATAATATTTTTATTACTTATAACTTCTATTAATTTAAAGACCATGTAGAAAACACCTAAATGACGATTGGTTTGGTTTGGTTTTGTTAATTAACGTCCCACTAGAGCTGCAGAGTGGGCTATTGGCGACGGTTCGGGCCTTTCTCGAAGGAAAGACCCGGAAACGATGCCTAGTATTTTTGAACCATGGTCAGATGACGAGGCAACACCTGAACTGGCACCCATCGCCTTCAATAGACGTCGGGACTTTGGACCCCGATCAGATGTATCGTGCACCAGTTCCGTATACACGACGATAATTTTTTGTGAATGTTCTGGACGACATTCCTAGTATTTTGTAGTGAAGCTGGCAACCCTCTGATTACAAGATCACTATAGTCGGGGACAACCTAAGTTGGGCTAATACGTTTATGCTGTAGGAGTTGATCCTTCCGCTACGAAATATAGTTCCAAAATAATATGGTAATTACGATCAAACGACAGTACAAAAAACAAAACTTTCAATGGAATTCGAAAGTTCTTCATATAATTCTCTAATTAAAATGTTTTTAGTTTCACTTTTATATGTATTTTTGTATTTAATTAACTGGCTACGTAATTCCAGCTTCAACGAATAAAAAGCTCCGTATCGTCTGAGTCCAGTAACCCTTTAATTTGGCGAGCTAAATACGAATTACGCGCCTGTGATTTCTTTTTTCTCTTTCGTCTGGTTTGGGCTGGTTTTTTCTTCTGGCGTCTTTTTTTCTCTCACGAATATCTTAAAATTTTGTTTTATTATATGATCTTACATTTTTCAAATCTATTTCTGATTTGGTGTGAACTAAATAATATTTTTACTTGGTTAAATCGAATGGCGTCTAATATTAATGCTTCAGGAAACTATGTGTTTCATATACATAAAAAAGGAAAACCACTTAGTAGTAGCGCAAAACTTATTGTGATGAATGTATATCAGAAATTAAAAGAGGAAAATTCTCGGAAATCTTGTGTCCAACTTTTAAACATGACTTCAGATTTAACTGGCGTTTCAATCACCATCATCAAACGGATGCAGAATGAATTCAAAGTTAAGGGAGCATTATCAACTCCAGGAAAAAAACGTCACACGACACTCTTTCAAAAATTAGGATTTATGGATTTGATTGGTTCGGTTTTAGTGACCACAAATGTTTCTAAGGATGTGCTACGCCAAACAAGAGATACCGCAGTACACAAGGTTAATAAGTATAAAATGATTTCGTCATAAAATGATTACATAACAAATTACTAAATCATAGAATAGAAATCAATTTCGGTTTAAAAAAATAATAATTGAAGATAGAAGGGAACTGGGACCGAGCGAGCAACCCTCCGATTACGAAAACTCTTCTTTTCCCGAGACTTTGAGAACGAACTCGCAATTTTCTAATTACGATCTCGGCAATCTTTCAAAAACTAAAGTCAAACTTGCAACCCTCCGATTAAGAAAACCCTATTCCGACTAGGCCATCACGGGATCTGATCAATATCAGAACATTTGGATCCCAATAGATTTAACCTGCACCATGTCCTTCTACACGGCGAATGTTTCGTTGGACCATGAGGAACAGAACTCTCAACCTTCCGATTACGATTCCTGCGCTCTTTTAAAAACTAGGATCGAACTTGCAAACCTCCGATTACGAAATTTCTGCTCTTCCTAAGAAATTCAAAAAACGAAACCGTACCTTCCTGATTACAAGTCTGGCACACTTCCAATAATTGGGATCGGACTTGCAACCCTCCGATTACGAAAACTCTGCTCTTCCCAAGACTGAGGATCGAACTTTTAACCATTTGATTTCAACCTCAACAAAATTTCAACTAGGCCGCCATCGCAGATCTGCTGTGAATGAATGTGAGAACATTTAGTATACGTCGAATGGATGGACGACGAGAAACGGAACTCGCCATTAAAAAAAAAAAAAAAACGCCTAATCCACAGATAACGAGTTTGAATGTGGAATCAAAGTAATACATTTCAATAAAATATTTCCTTTTAAGGACAATTGTCAAATTAAATCATTGCAAAAAGATAAATTGCAATATGCAAATCAAGTTAAATCGATTAACTTTTTTAACTGTATCATTTCTGTAGATTTTCGAAAGAAATAGTTTATAATAGTTTTACAAATGATTTAAATAGCGTGATATTTGAAATAATTTATTTTCATCAGAAAAAGTATAGTCTCTAATTTAGTTTAGAAATTTATTTATTGTACTTCTGCTTATTAAATCTACATTATATTCAAAGCTCAGCGTAATGACTCATTCCCATCCCGTGTTATCAGTTTCACATAAAAGCAGTAGAAAAAAAGACGATAACGACGCCAAATATGACGACTCTGATACATTTCCATTTGTTTTTAAATCAGCGGATGTTTCTTTTTTAGCCAATCAGGGTCTCAGTTACGGTGGTGTTGGTCTCAATCGAGTTTGTTTACTCATCGTACCTTTCGCATCATGCCCAACTTAGGGTGTCCCCGACTATACTTTTTTACACTTTTCTTAGTGAAATCCGTCGCACAGGATCGACCCAGGAACCCTTTAATTCCCAGCTGAAGCCTTTATCTACTCGGCCACGGAGGTCCCTAAATGACGAATCGACAAAGTGGTTTTAGAGATTATCGCGAACAGATTAAATGGCGTCGTTTAAATGAAATGTTGTAATTCCAAAGACAAAACCAGTACGAGAAGAAGAAAAAAAAAACGTTGTCGACTCGTATACTTTGACGAAATATTAAAAAAAAAAGTTGTGTGACGTGTTGTACACTATATATTTGCGCAGAAATACAGATATCACCAAACGCCTTGCATAACAGTAAGGGAAAAAAACCCCTCTTACTTTAAAAATCCCTTTGGAAATGTCGCGGAACAAACAAAAAAACTAACTCGGGAGGTGTTGGCATAACCCCAAATAATAACAGTCATTTATTTTATTTGGTGGCTGCCGAGCGAATTTAAATTCCGTTGCAATTTTTTTTTTGTTCGAAAAAAAAATGCGCCATTACCAGGTTTCCGTGAGAAGAAGATTGCCCAATCTTTCACAAGTACAAAAAAAAAAAAAAAAAAAAATCTTGAATTTCCCAGCCATAAGTTTAACGCTGTGGTGTTTGTTTTTCGCACTTCTCCCCTATTATTTCCCCTATTTTAAAAACTGGTTTATTGTTTTAGGGTTGCTTTTTTTTATATTTTTGTCACACACGATATTTCATATTATCGAGAGTGAGAATTTTTTTTTGTTAAAATGAGAACGACTTCAAAAATTTCGCTAGATGATTTTTAAGTTTTAAATAATAATACATAAAAAAATGCGCCAAAGTTAGGTAAACAATTTTTTACAGAAAGCGATATTTTTTGAAACGGTATAAAAAGGACGTTTAAAACAAAATGCATTTATACTCTATTTGAAGACAAAGGGATTCCAGCAGTGGTTTAGGAAAAAATAATCAAAGAGTATATTTTAAAAATACATTTATTGATCGTGTATGAAAAATAATAGACAAGAATGAAAATAACTTTTGTAAGTGCACACACATTTAAATTCTTAATAGAATTTAATTGCATTATGTTTTATTAGTATGCCCGTGCTGTAATTATCTCATGAACCCCCTCCCCCCACACACACATTCGTTGTAATTACTAATAGATGGCACTCCGCTTAAATAATTCTAACCCTAGATGGCAGCACAACCAACGGCTCGTTTAAAATCTGCTTGGAAAATAATTATTTTTAAACGCGTTAAAAAAACGTTATTATTCATGAGACAAAAGTATAATTCGTCACTGTTTGGGGAAATTCAATTTTTTTATACCTCCCACGTTAAGATCCGTTGTGTGTAAGACCCGCAAAAGGGATTTTACTATTGAAATAACATATATGATGTTTATAAGAAATGACTCAATTAATTAAGACCTTTGGAAGAAATACAAAATAGAAATTTCTGCTTAAAGCACATAATTAACTTAAGCTAATAAACATTCTGCGCAAATTAAAAATGTAGCCGCATGAAACTCTAATAGTTGATTGTTAACATTTAAAGTTGATAAAAAAAAATCCCGATTGGCTTTTCCAAAAAAATTGAATGTTTTATTCATAAGTTTTATGCAGAGAAAGTCAGTTATATGAATACAGGATCCTATTAATTGATATAAAAAGATATTCTCCATACACTCAAACCTGTTTTTGTGCGGTGGATAGGGACCGCAAAAAAAAACGCAAAAAAAAATTCGCACAAAACTTTACGAGTAGCTATAAAAATAGTTTTCGCAACACAATTAATTTTTTTATGCGGTGGATAGGGACCGCATAAAAAAAGTCTCACATAGAAAATAACTCAAAACCTTACGAAATAACTAGGAATTGCTTTTTTAAACAAATCAAGACACGAGGCTTGACAGCTACTTGGAATCTCGCCAAACCTTTTGGAATCTGATTTAGAAAATATACATGCGAACATTTTTAAATATTTTATTTACATATGTTCTTATTTTAAACATACAAAACTTTTCAAAACGTATAACCATTATCCTTCGTAGTCTGACAATACGCGAACTTGGTTCAAAATCGCTTTCGTCACTTGAAGTTACTACCTCGCACTCGTTTAGAGTTGACTTTTTTTTCAGTTACCATGTAGTCAGTGATCAGTTTTTGCGACGACTGTTGTTTCACTAGACGCTTGTATATGTCTCGGTAGCTAGATATTCGATTATGTTCCAATTTGATTGAAATTTTCATATACCGCACAAAAAAAATCGTAAAAAAAAACTCGGGGTTCCTTTACTCCACCAGTTAAAGTGATAAGTAAACATTACAATAGCAAAGTAAACCACACTGTTAAAAATACTTATTCGAAAATAAGTAAAATGTACTCCTTTTTGAGTACATTCGATGCTTGTCATGGCTCCGAATACATAAGTTGCATTTTTGAAAAAGACATGGATTCAAAAATGAGTACCAATGAATGAAAAGAGCAGTTGCTTGCCGACATAAATCACTTTTAATAATTTCAACAATTGCAACCATGAATTACTAGGAATCGAACCCAATCCGTTTACCTGATCGTCCAGCAGAAACGCAGAGACGTGCGCCGTACGTCGCAGATTTTTTCAAATGTCTGCAGACAAATCTTTTACTGAAATATATCATACAAATTTTTCCTACAAAAGCTGCCTTCATTAATCACTTTCAATAAATATTGACAATTACAACTCAGACTTGCAGGGAATCGAACCCAGATCTGCAGGCACCGCGGTCCCGAGTCTTATCCGTTGAGCTACCAGGGCGACGTGAAGAAGTTATAAACATAAGTAAAGTGTGTCAAAAGGATGGCAAGTAAGATAATTGAGTTGTAATAACTCAGTTTCCATTGAAGCAATCGACATCAAATAATGTGGAAAACAATCTTCTAAACACCTATTTTAAGTGTGTCAGATCTCTTGGTTAAGATAACTTGAATAGAAGCTGATATGAGCAATATTAAATCACACTGCTCATTTTTGAGAAAGTAATATTACTTAAATTTGAGTACGTCATTACTCATTTATGATGCAATTGTACTAAAAAAAAACAACAATACGTCAATGTACTCATTTTTAAGCTCCTTTTTTTACAGTATAAACCTTAAATTTTACGGAATATTTTTTGCATCGTAACTCTCGGACCACTTCAGATCGTCTCACGAACCGCGGGTGAGGATCAACTGGATTTAACGGATAAAGGATAAGACTAATTGTACCACGATGCGTGAACAATTGGATCCTTGGATGAACAACGGGTTCAACTCTGGCGATTTCGCGATCAAGTGATACTGCGAAAACAATGGAGATCGAAAGAAGGGATTTTCGCTCAATTGTTTTATAAGAGAGGATATCTGTAGTGCGACGAATTCTGGGGTATTTATATATAGGTAGTAGTATCTTTAAATGGATTTATATACTATTTTTATATATATTAAGCGAAAATATTTTCTCGTTGATCATTAATTTTCTCATATAGACAGGAACATGAAATTTGGCAGTATTGTTTGTACTTTAATCTTAGAACGTACAGCCGCGGAAAAAAAAAAACGAACCACCGATGATTATTTCGTTAGTTTTTATAGTAGAGCTAAACTTAATATACCATTTTGTAGGAAATAAAGTCTACTACACATTGATATACAAAAAATTTGTATAGGGGACTATCTTCATATTAAAATCCGCACCAACTTTAAAATTTCCAATAGCAACACCCAATTTTGATTAAATATTTAGAATCTACGACAAAATTTATCGTTGAATATCAATTTGCAAGACATTTGGTTAAGTAGTTTTTTAATTATGAATATCGAAAGTTTAGAACTCGTAATGTTAAATGAATTTCTTAAACTTTTATTCATATCTTTCGAAATAATAATTTTATTAAGCTGATATTTTTATCTGTGTTACTTCTAAACTACCCAAATAAAATACACTAACTTTCATTACTTATATGTATATTTTTTAATTTTATTTAAATTAGGATATTAATATTCATAAAATTTATGAATAGCAACCATGCTATATTTTGATAGTGATGGATTCAGAAAAACGTTTTATATGCATATATCTAAAATTTCATGGTTTTCCTCTTTGTAGTATTTTGGCTATATCAAAATGTGCCTCAAATGATCATTTAAGGGGTCATACACAAATTTAAAATCTTCAGAACTTAACAGAAATCTACTAATTTTGAGAATTAAAAGCGCTGTGATCGCGTTGGCATAAAATTCTTAATTCTTATATAAAGGCAAGGGGTATACGGGAGTGGGGGAATGTATGACCACGGGGAAAGAAGAACCACGGCTAACGCCAACACATTTTCTAGCAGCGTACTTCATTTTGAAGTCTCACTAATACATTGTCCAATGTGGAAGTAGCCCCTCAAATAAGATATATACATATTGTCTAATATCTCTCTTTATAAATGTAGGAAATTAATGAAACTTTATATTTAGATTATTTTGATTGCGGGGAACATTTCTGCGCTATCAAAAGTAGGTGTTGCTATTGAAAATTTTAAAGTTGGAGCGGATTTTAATATGAAGATAGTCCCCTATGCACATTTTTTGTATATCAATGTGTAGTAGACTTTATTCCCTACAAAATGGTATATTAAGTTTAGCTCTACTATAAAAACTAACGAAATAATCATCGGTGGTTCGTTTTTTTTTCCCCGCAGCTGTACGTACAAGCGAAAGTTCAGACACATAGTTAAAAATGCACATTAATACATATTTGCTTCTTATACGCCTTATTACCTAATTTTTTTTATGAAATAAATTTCGATTAAAAAAAACGACAAAATGAATTTTCTTTGTTTGACGAAATATTTCATCGGAGCATATAGCAGATGTCTGTTTCGTCAAATATGAGAGTGAATTTTTAACCACGTGGCAGAACAGCATTTTTAACAATGGCAGAATCACATTCTTAAAAATGTACTTCCATATTTGACGAAACTTTCGTCATTAACCCTTTGGGTACATTTGACGAGTAAGACTAGTCATTTGCTTATTTGGGCGAAATTACGGTGGACGAGTCTGACTCGTCATCTGAAATTAAGAAGCAGGCGTTGATGTTACTACCACTGAACTCTAACTGTAACTGCTGGAAGGCTCAAACCAATTGCGTTGAAACCAATTGAAAGCTGCCATACTGTGCCCCAACATTTTTTTTAAAGTGATTTAGTGGTGTTTTTTATTACCAAAGCATTGTAGAAGTATTAAATGTATATAAATATTATATTTTCTTCTTATAGAATTAAATTTTATATTGCCAAACAGATAGTTTTTGCTCTTGCTTTTTAACTTCTTTTACTTTGACTTGCAAATGACTTCCTATTTTAATAGCAGATTACATTTAAAATGGGTTTAAAAAGAAAATAAAAAAAAATTACTCAAAAGTAATATATGTCGGCGTATTTTAACATGAAAAATATACGAAATATTGCGGTATCAAGAAAAGTGGTACGCATCATGGCGGCCTCTATATCGGCTTCAAGTCAACAAAATGTCTTGCCCTATCCAGAAGTTACAGTTAGAGATCAGTGGTTACTACCCACGTGATAATTAAATCTGTGCCATGGGCATAAAAATCTTCAAATAATTTTGTACTCATATGGTTAACGGAACAGACACCTGTTATATGCTCCGATGAAATATTTCGTCAAACAAAGAAAATTCATTTTGTCGTTTTTTTTAATCGAAATTTAACACAATAGGAGTATAAGAAGCAAATATGAGTTAGTGTCCCTGAAAAGAACCTTAAATAATTATGAGTAAATTACTTTAGTCAAAAATGAGGAAATGCAGGTTTAAGAAAATATTTTGAATAGGGCCGTAAAGAAAATTACTTCCGTTAAAAATTATTTAAGGATTCTTGTTTTGTCAAAAGATTTGTGCTTAAATGACGAAAATATCGTCAAATTTGACGACAGTAGCAGTGATGATCGCAGTAATCTCTAAAGATAGTGCTATTTCTAAAAGTGCAGAAGGAATTTCGGAAACACTTTTGTAAGTACAAAAATGTAACAGTTGTTAATGTTACAGGAACATGAAATGTTGTAGAGTTTGTTTCTACCTTAACCTTAGAACGTACACTGTCAAAAAATACTTAAAATAAGTATCTAAACATTGTACAGTTTTTCTTTGAGTACAATTGCATTGTAAATGAGCGATGACGTACTCAAATTTAAGTAATCGTACTTTCTCAAAAATGAGCAGTGTGCTTTAATATTGCTTATCTCAGCTTCTGTTCAAGTCATATTAACAAAGCGACCTGACAAACTTAAAATATTGTTCATAAGATGGTTTAAACACACCATTTTTTTGTCGATTGTTTAAATGGAAACTGAGTTATTACAAATTAATTATCTTACTTCCCATTCTTTTGGCACGCCGTTTTAACATTTCTTCAGTTTATAACTTCTTCACGTCGCCCTGATTGTACAATGGATAAGGCACTGGACTGCGGTGCCTGAGGGTCTGGATAAGTCTTGGTTGTAATTGTTGATATTTATTGAAAGTGATTTATGAAGGCATTATATGTAGACAAGCAACTGCTCTTTTTTATTCACTTTTACATATTGTACTCATTTTTGCGTACATGCCTTTTTCAAAATTGGAACATGTATTCGGAGACTTGATAAGCATCGAATGCAATCGAAAATTAGTAAATTTTACTTATTTTTGAGTACCTATATTTAACAGTGTACAGGCGGAAGAAGAACTTCTGGAAGCAATTTTGCTAGATTTTTTTTTTTCAATAACTCAAAATTATTTAGTTTAGAAAATTTCCTCCTCTCAAAAAGAAGGAAAAGTCTGTATTCGATCATAAAGGTAAGTCCTACTTACAGTACATAACGTCCTTCCGGAAGGACGTTGTACGTTTTAAGGTTAAATAAGAAAAGTGAGCTCCTTGGTTTCAGATTGCACGTTTTCAACCTACACACGCTCAAACAATTTTTACAATTATAAAGTTGTTTTCAATGTTTGAATAATTATATAATTTCCCCTGGAGATGCCATTTTATATTATTTAATTTAAAAAAATAACTGTAAAGTAATTGTAAAGGGATAGCTTGTAAGTTGTACCTCAAAACTTTAAATTAAAAAAATATAGTAAATTGGAGTATTTTTCTGAATTTTAAAATTGGGTGCATAATTAAAAAAAAAACTAGAAATTTCTAAACTTCATATCAAGTCCACACTGTTAAAAATAGGTAATTATAGGTAAAAATAGGTAACCAGTAAAAAAACAAAGACTTTTTATGTAATGAACCTCTCTAATAAATTGCCCATTCAAATGATATGTAGCCGAGTTAAATATTTGTAGTTGATAAAGAAATCCGATTGGATTCTCAAAAATCTGAAAACTTAATCATAAGTGTCATTCAAAGTTATTCATATATATAATTATAGGTTAAAAAGAGGCCCGTCACACTACAAAAAAAGGTGCTTAAAAATGAATACATAAACGTACTTTTTTTTAAGTACAAATGTATTGTGAATGAGTGATGACGTACTGGAATTTAAGTAATCATATTTCCGCAAAAATGAGCAGTGCGATTTAATATTGCTCATCTCAGCTTCTGTTCTAGCCATCTTAACAAAGCGACATGACACACTTAAAATATTTGTTCAGAAGACGGTTTTCCACATTATTTGATGTCGATTGCTTCAATGGAAACTGAGTTATTACAACTCAATTATCTTACTTCTCATTCTTTTGGTACACCTTTTTAACATTACTTTTGTTTATAGATTTTTTACGTCGCCTGGTTAGCTTAAGGGGTAAGACATTCGATTCCCGGAAAATCCTGGTTGATATTGTCGATATTTATTTAAAGTGATTTATGGAGGCAACCTATGTAGGCTAGCATCTGGTCCTTACATTAATTTTTACCCATTGTACTCATTTTTAAGTACATGTCTTTTTAAAATTCAAACTTATTTATTCGGAGCCATGATAAGCGTCGAATGTATTTAATAATGAGTATATTTTACTTATTTTGGAATACCTATTTGTAACAGCGAATTACCATATATTAGTTCATTTGGCGATATATTTATTAATTTGGCGACATTTTTATTATTTGGCGACATTTTTAAAATTATAATTTTTAACAGCGTACTAAGTGCGCACCAGGCCCCGCGGTTGCTAAGGGGGGACCATATTCGAATCGTCTGCCAAGCGAAATTCAAAAAATGAATCTCCCTCTCTTGAACAGTATTTTCCAGTAGATCACGCTTCGCATGCGTGTGCCCGCATACCATGACCTTCGATTACGATGAAAAAGAAAGGTCAGTTGGCAAATCGATTAGGGTGGGATCCCCGTGATCTTTCGAGGGCTCAGTCTGCGGCAGACGAGAATGGCCAGGGCTGCCACCTCGTGTGGAATTCGAAGATTAGCAACAACCCACTAATGCTAATAAAAGGTGGGATGTGGCTGTGTCAGAGAACGGCGAGAAAGGTTTTTTACATGAAAAGTCATTTCAACAGATTACAGAAATAGGAATCTACCACCAACAAAAATAAGCAACCTTAATTCCTATTGAAAGACATAGAGTATTTGTCAATCGTGCTGTTTGCTACAGAGATAGTGTCGGAATGGATTCTCCTCAAAGCGCAACATAGTGTTTTTATCTTACGAAATACAGCTGATATTAAAGACGTTTCAATTTAGAATTCTTCAAAGCAGTTTAAATTTTATTTTAAAATATTTCACAGGAGACAAGTGTATACATACTGTTAAAAATAGGTACTCAAAAATAAGTAAAATGCACTCATTTTTGAGTATATTCGATGGCTTATCATGGCTCAGAATACATAAGTTTCGATTTTGAAAAAGACATGAACTCAAAAATGAATACAATGAGTAAAAAAGAAACAAAAGAGTATAATTCTATAACCTACATAGGTTACCTTCATAAATCACTTTCAGTAAATGTCGACAATTACAACCAAGACTTACCGGAAATCCAACGCAGATCTTCATGCGTCGCAGTCCAGTGCCTTATCCGTTAAACTACCAAGGCCACGTGAATAAGTTGTTAACAGAGAAAATGTTAAAAAGGTGTGCAAAAATAATGTGAAGTAAGATAATTGAGTGGTAATAACTCTGTTTCCATTCAAACAATCGACGTCAAATAACGTGGAAAACCAACTTCTGAACAAATATTTTTAGTTTGTCAGGTCGCTTTGTCCAGATGGCTTGAGCAGAAACTGAGATTAGCAATATTAAATCAGACCCATTTTTCAGAAAGTGCGGTTACTTAAAATTGAGTACGTCATTGCTCATTTACGATGCAATTGTACTCATAGGCAAACGAGTAGGTTCAGGTACTTATTTTTAGTACCTCTTTTCTGTATATATATATATTGTTAATTAAGCTGTCAGGGATTGAAACATGACATTTGAAATGCGAACACCATGTTTCTTATATTAATGTCCTACAAATAAAATTTACTTATTGTATGAATATATTGATATTTTTCTTTAGAATTTCCAGTAACATTTACTATTTGAAGTTAAGTTCCCTAGTGACAGTTGAGTAAAATGTAATTTAAATTTTGCAAAATGTCGATGCAATTTTTGATTCAAAATAAACAACTGCAGTTAATTTCGGAATATTTCAAAATAAGCCTATGGACTTGCCATTAATATGTCACAGGCCCAAATTTGGATGACATAGTAGCATCCGTTATCGGGATATGATGTTCAAAAACAAATATAAAAATAACTTTCTTGTACTTTTAATATACACGTGTAAAAAGGTTGAAAACACTTTTTTTTTTTACCTGTAAATAAATTTTTAAGACTCCCAGAAAATACATAATCTTCATTGTGCTTAATTAAAAAGAATAAAAAATACATAAACAAATTTGTTCCCAAGCATCTTAGACAAGGACATATTAAACTCATCGCGCCAAATTGGCGACTTCTCTCCGAACTTGGCAACCCTGTTGAACCCTTTCCGATCACTCTTGAATATGAATTTGAATACTCGTGCATAGAATTTGAGGGGGAAGACTCCAAAGGGTTAAGAATAGGTCATTGGGTGCTACATATGCACACGCTGCATATGGATCTTATTTATTCTGTGTCCACCACGCTTATACATTTGAAGGTTATTTAATTCTATAAAACGGTACTCTGGGTGATATAAAGGAAAAGTATTGGACAATTTTGATGCTGGTACTCGGTTAAAAATTAACGACTTTTAATAAATACTGGCTGAAGTCCTTGTGGTTGTCTGAGGAAAAAATGCTGCCTCGGATCGAAACTGTAGATTTGTATAAAAAACAAACGATTTCTTCACAGTGGCGCCATTTGGCGTTTTTGGAAATCCTTTGTGCTAATTAAGGGAGTGGTTTTTCAAAATCTCATGTAGAGAGTGACCTTTCTCTTGTTTTAAAAGTCAAGTGTGCAAAATAATAAAAATTATATCATCTTCGGAATAGTTTCGCTATTTTAGTGATATTTTTACATATATGAAGATATTTTAGTTCATTTAGCGACATTTGTATTAATTTTACATTTTTTATTAATTCGGCGGTATTTTTATTCATTTGGCGACATCTTGACGATATATTGGCGATATTTCCTCATCAGCCAATCAGAATGCATCGCTTACCTATCCTCATACCTAACTATGTAATATTACAATGTTACAATGTTAAAATATCCCATTGTTACAGCATTGCATTATTATAAATATGTTTTATTAAGAAGTCAATAGAGTTAAGAAACTTCAGGGGTGGAAAAGGGAAGGGGGTGGTTGTTAGAAATTTCATGTAGACAGTCATATTTCCCTTGCTTCGAAAGTCAAATGTGTACTTTTGAAAGTGGCAGTTGATTTTTATGCACAAAACAAACTCTTCTCAATATTATGATACATTACTTTTATATTATTCAGTGGCGGCTAGTGCATAAAGCAGAAGAGATCCCGGGCCCCCGTCATATAACCTTGGGCTTTCAATTTTTTTAATACTTTTATACATAATTTAAGAGGAAAAATTGTCGAATTTAACCAAATAATTTTTTTACCAGTTAAATTAACTTTTTTTTGTAATATTTCCGCCTGATTTTCATAAGTTATCCATTATTGTCAATTAAATTGCTGGCTCAATTTTCATCTTTTAATTTAATATTCAATCTATTTATTTTGGATTACGTGTTCAAATTCGGATTAATTTACTGTTTTAATTAGGTTGGCAAATTAACAAGAAAGGCTTATAATTTTTAACATTTTATTCATAACTATCAAATTTTTCGTTTATGCTTGCATTTTCTAGTAATTTGGTCCCCCTCACTTTTTATACTCACGAGCCGTCAATGATGTTGTTATGTACACACACCGAAGCGACACGAAGACGTTATAATAACGTTATAAAAGTGTTATTATCTTGACGTTGCAAAGGCGTCACTTTATAGAGTAAATAAGACGCCCAAATGTCCATCATATTTTTTTATTGTGCTAATTTGCTAAATGATTTTTTTAAACATCGTAAACATGACATTGATTTTCACTTTTTTATACTAAATTATTTCAAATGAGAACTATAAAATTGGTATGCAACAAAACATAGATTTATATATCACCATGAGAATCAGGAAACGTTTTACTCTATTTTGGTAATGGAGAAACAACTTTCCACTTTAACTGTGTTTGGTTTTTTCTAAAACTAATGCAATAATATGACTTAAATTTGATATTTAGATGTTGTTTAAGTCTTTTAATAAATTATAAATGATCCTACCCTGTAAAAAAATGTACTTCAAAATGAGCACCTGATCATACTCGTACGTCTTTGAGCATAATTGCATCGTACATAAGCGATGACGTACTGAAATTTAAATAATCGTAATCTCAACGTACTTTTCGTACTTGACGTACTTTCTCAAGAATGAGTAGTGTGATTTAATATTTCTAATCTCAGCTTCTGCTCAAGCCATCTTTAACAAAGTGACCTGACAAACTTAAAACAGTTGTTCAGAAGACGGTTTTCCACATCATTTGATGTCGATTGCTTAAATGAAAACGGAGTTATTGCAACTCAATTATCTCTTATTTTTCCTATTATTTTGGCACACTTCTGTTTATAATTTCTTCACGTCGCCCTGGTAGCTTAACGGATAAGGTTTTGGGCAGCAGTGCCTGCAGATCTGGGTTCGATTACCGGTAATTCTTAGTTGTAATTTTCAATATTTATTGAAAGTGATTTATGAAGGCAGCCTATGTAGGCTAGCATCTGCTCTATTTATTCAGTTTTACTCATTTTACTCATTTTTGAGTACATGTCCTTTTCAAAAATGAAACTTATGTATTCAGAGCCATTATAAGCATCGAATGTACTCAAAAATGAGTAAATTTTATTTATTTTTGAATACCTAATTTTAACTGTGTCATTATTAACAATTGTCAAATATTGGCAGAAATTAACAAAAATCACCATAGCAAAAATAACGTGATTTCTGTACGCAATTTTCTGTATGTTTTGTTTTGTTAATTAACGTCGCACTAGAGCTGAATAGTGGGCTATTGGCGACGGTTCAGGGCCTATCTCGAAGGAAAGACTCGGGAACGATGCCTCGTATTTTTAAACCATGGTCAGATGACGAGGGCAACACCTGAGCTATTTACAAATGAAGAAGCACTAACCTAAAAGTACTCTGAATATCGACAAGACAGTTTTATTAAACTTGTGTATTAAAAAATAATCCCCAAGGCAGTTAACTCAAGAAGATACAGTAGTTTCAATTTAGTGTTAAGTTAAATCAACATTAGGGGAAGAAGTGTTGAAGACGTATCACGTCAAAACATGTTGGAAAGAAAACGCTGAATACTTCACTTTTTAATTCCAACCCATACACTGTTGAAAATAGGTTCTCAAAAATAAGTAAAAGGTACTTATTTTTTATTACTTTCGTTGCTTATCATGGCTCCGAATACATGTTTCATTTTTGAAAAAGACATATTCTCAAAAATGAGTAAAATTAATAAATAGAGCAAATGCTTACCTACATAGACTGTCTTCTTAATAAATCACTTTCAATAATTATCAATAATTACAACCAACACTTACAGGGAATCGAACACAGGCAACGCAGGCCAGTTTCTTATCCGTTGTACTACCAGGGCGACTTGAAGAAGTTATAAACAGAAGTAATGTTAAAAAGGAGTGTCAAAAGAATGGGAAGTAAGATAATTGAATTGTAATAGTTCAGTTCCATTTAAGCAATCAACATCCTATGATGAGAAAAACCATTTTCAGAACAACTATTTTAAGTATGTCGGATTGCTTTGTTAAGATGGCTGGAACAGAAGCTGACGTTAGCAATATTAAATCACAGTGCTTATTTTTGAGAAAGTACGGTTACTTAAATTTGAGTACGTTATCGCTCATTTACGATGCAATAGTACTCAAATAAAAACGAGTATGTTCAGGTACTCATTTTGAAGCACATTTTTTTACAGTGCACGAGGACAGAATAGTTTCAATTTAGTGTTCCGTTAAATCAACACGACGTTAGATTAGAATCAAAACGATAAATCAACACGACGCTAGACTAGACACGACGTTAAATCAACACGACGTTACAGACAGTTGAAGACGTTTCTAGTCAAAACATTTCGAAAAAAACAACAACAAAAACGATAAATACTTCGCTTCTTAATTCCGTCTTCTAATTTAATCGTTCTTTTTAATTCAAAAATAAAAGTTTATACAGGATTCAATTTAGTGTTAAGTTAAATCAACACGACGCTAGATTAGAATCAAAACGATAAATCAACACGACGTTATACTAGACTTTAAATCAACACGACATTAAAAAGAGTTGAAGACGTTTCTCGTCAAAACATTTCGGAGAAAAAAAAAACGCTAAATACTTCGCTTCTTAATAACAACTTCTAATTTAATCGTTCTTTTTTATTCAAAAATAAAAGTTTTTACATGATTTAAAAACTACTTTTGTAATATTAAACGAATTAATAACAGACATACAGATCCTTCTATAAATGTCTACAAGCTTACCACTTCTAAAACTCAAACACGTGTATATGAAAATGGGCTGTTAGACTCCAATAGAAGACAGAGTCTGTTATCCCGGCTCAGAAGTCGTGAGCGGAATTTACAGTGTGGGAATTTGTATTCAAATAAAGCGACTATTATCTTGGACACTTATCTTTCAGAACTGTAGAGGGGGGGAGGGGGATAATAGCGGGAATTTACAAGATTCAATTTCATGTTTCGTCTGGGATTTCGTGTTCAGGTTACAGTGTATCAGGTATATTGTGCTAAAACTCACGGAATTTTTGAATGCTGTGCACATAAAATATGATTGAAGTATCTGTTTTTGACTGAAAATAAAAGCGGGGTGGCGCTCAAACTGTGAAATTCTAATAATGTTTACTTGACCGCTACATTATTTATGCACTGTAAAAAAAGAGTACTTAAAAATGAGTACCTGAACCTACTCGTTTATCTTTGAGTACAATTGCATCGTAAATGAGTGATGACGTACCGAGTGATTAAGTAATCGTACTTTTTCAAAAATGAGCATTGTGATTTAATATTGCTAATCTCAGCTTCCGTTCAAGCCATTTTCACAAAGCTACCTGACACACTTAAAATAGGTGTTCAGAAGATGGTTTTCCACATTATTTGATGTCGATTGCTTAAATGGAAACTGAGTTATTACAACTCAATTACCTTACTTCCCATTCTTTTGGCAAAACTTTTTAACATTTCCTCTGTTTGTAACTTCTTCACGTCGCCCTGGTAGTTTAGCGGATAAGGCTTTGGACTGCGGTGCTTGAGGACCCGAGTTCGATTCCCGGTAAGTCTTGGTTGTAATTGTCGATATTTATCGAAAGTGATTGCTTAAATGGAAACTGAGTTATTACAATTCAGTTACCTTACTTCCCATTTTTTTGGTCCATCTTTTTAATATTACTTCTGTTTATAAATTCTTCTCGTCGCCTTGATAGCTTAACTTGATAAGACTGTGGCCAGCGGTGCTGCAGACCTGAGTTCTATTCCCGGTAAGTCTTGGCTGTAATTGTCGATATTTATTTTTAACAGACTGATTAGCGCGCCAACCAAAACTACAAAATAAAACCGCTAGAAATGTTAAATTAAAACCGCCAAATCGCGCGTCAAGTCAAGAGGTTATAGATTCGACTGTTAAGTATTTTTTTAAAAACAACTTTCTTCATACAATAAGTCTGTTAAATGTATTTCTTTTTAAATTAACTGTTGAAATTTATGAAATGAACGTAGGATTCGTCCCTGCTCCGGGAAATTTTCTTTCTTTAGATACCCACTTTTTAAGACTAGTCGCGTGAAAGAAAAGGTATCTATACACTGTTAAAAATAGAAACTTAAAAATAAGTCAAATGCACTTATTTTTTATTGCATTCGATGCTTACCATAGCTCCGAATAAATAAGTTCCATTTTTGAAAAAGATGTGTACTCAAAAATGAATAAAAAGAGCAGTTGTTGGTCTTCATAGGCTGCCTTCATAAATCGCTTTCAATAAATATCAACATTTACAACCAGGACTTACAGGGAATCAAACCCAATCCGTCTACCTGATGTCGTCCGCACCGAAATCCAGTGCCTTATCCGTTTTACTACCAGAGCGATGCGAAGTAGTGCTAAACAGAAGTAATTTTAAAAAGGCGTGGCAAAAGAATGGAAAGTAAAATAATTGAGACGTAATAACTCAGTTTCTATTTAAGCAATCGACATGACATAATGTTGCAAACCATCTTCTGGACAACTATTTTAAGTTTGTCAGGTCGCTTTGTTAAGATGAATTGAACAGAAGCTGATGTTAGCAATATCAAAACCATACTGCTCGTTTTCGCGAAAGTACGATTACATAAATGTGCAGCATTGCAGTCCAGTGCCTTATCCGTTGTACTACCAGCCAGCGCGACTTGAAGAAGTTATAAACAGAAGAAATGATAAAAAGTATATGCCAAAAGAATGGGAAGTAAAATAATTGAGTTCCAATAACTTGGTTTCCATTTAAGCAATCGACATAAAAAAAACTTATAAAACCATCTTCTGAACAACTATTTTAAGTTTGTCAGGGTCGCTTTATTAAGATGGCTTGAACAGAAGCTGATATTAGCAATATCAAAACCATACTACTTGTTTTCGCGAAAGTACGATTACATAAATGTGCAGCATTGCAGTCCAGTGCCTTATCCGTTGTACTACCAGCCAGCGCGACTTGAAGCAGTTATAAACAGAAGAAATGATAAAAAGATATGCCAAAAGAATGGGAAGTAAATTAATTGAGTTCCAATAACTTGGTTTCCATTTAAGCAATCGACATTAAAAAAAAACTTATAAAATCATCTTCTGAACAACTATTTTGTGCTAAACCTCACGGAATTTTTTAATGATGTGCACATAAAATATGATTGAAGTGTGTGTCTTTGACTGAAAATAAAAGCGGAGTCGATTTATGGCTTGAACAGAAGCTGATATTAGTAATATTAGACAACACTGTTCATTTTTGCAAAAGTACGGTTATTTAAATTTGAGTACGTCATCTCTCATTTACGATGCAATTGTACTCAAAGAAAAATGCTTTCGTCCATGTACTCATTTATAAGCACATTTTGTTTCTAGTTAGCTAAGGACATAATGCATACAATTCTGATTATGGCACAGTATCAAAACATATCGATATCCGATTCTTAAATACAAAATAAAATGAGTTAATAATTAACATGAATTATTTAAGTAAATATTATGTTTAAATATTGTATTATAAGTAAACATACCGATTCTCCAGTCGGTATAACATTTGCAAAGTCGTTGATTTGGTTCGGTTTGTTTAAATAACGTCTCACTAGAGCTGCACAGTGGGCTATTGGCGACGGTTCGGAGCCTATCTCGAAGGAAAGACCCGGGAACGATGCCTCGTATTTTTGAACCATGGTCAGATGACGAGGACAAAAGCTGAGCTGGCACTCGACGCAACTTCAATAGGCGTCAGGACATTGGAACCCGATCAGATGTATCGTGCACCAGTCCCGTATACACGCCAGTATAATTTGTTGGATATTCTGGACGACTTTCTAGTATTTTTGTGGCGAAGCTGGCAACTCTCCGATCGCAAGATCACTACTTTTTTTCTTTTTGTCAAGTCCATCGCACGGATTCGAATCACCAATCCTCTGATTAGTAGCTGAGCGCCTTTATCCACTGAGAAACTAGGGCTCGCAAAGTCGTTGAAATTAAGTCGCAAGACTTGGGGCCACAACACCAACAAACGAAGTGAGCTAATTAAAAGAGTGTAATGATTAAAAGAATTACAACGAGTTGCTTTTCTTGACCTGAACCATAATCCACTCAATGTTGCCAAACGACGAGGAGTATTGATATCGGATAACATTCACGATACCTGACAGGTACCTCAAGCGGCAAATACGAACAGGCACGGGCTATGCCAATCAAGGAAGGGTCGTAGCACCGTGAAAATTGGCGACAAAAAAACAAGAGACTCGGATTTCAAGAAAATCGTCTACAATGTTAAAAACACTTGTTCGGTTAAGTTTTATACTTGTTGAAGTGCCCTGCGTTGACCGGAAAAAACATGATATTTTTTACATGTACACTGTAAAAAAGGTACTTAAAAAGGAGTACCTGAACCTACTTGTTTTTCTTTGAGTACAATTGCATCGTAAATGAGCGATGACCTACTCAGAGTTAAGTAACCGTACTTTTTCAAAAATAAGCAGTGTGATATAATATTGCTAATCTCAGCTTCTGTTCAAGCCATCTTCACAAAGCGACTTGCAAACTTAAAATAGTTGTTCAGAAGATGGTTCTCCACATTATTTGATGTCGATTGCTGAATTGGAAACTGAGTTATTACAACTCATTTATCTTACTTTCAATTCTTTTGCACACCTTTTTAATATTTCCTCTGTTTTTAACTACTTTAAGTCGTCCTGTTAGATTAATAGAGGCTATAAGGCTGTGGACTGGGGTATCTTAGGATCTGGGTTTGATATCGGGTAAGACGGTTGTAATTGTCGATGAAAGCGATTTATGCAGGTAGCCTATGTAGGTTATGATTTGCTCGTTTTATTTATGTTTACCAATTGTACTCATTTTTGAGTACATGTCTTTTTCAAAATTGAAACTTATGTTTTCGGGGGGGGGGGGGGGGGAGGCATGATAAGCATCGAACGTACTCACAAATGAGTACAGTTTACTTATTTTTAAAACCCATTTTTAACAGTGTATAGCCATATATTAGTTCAGTTGGGGACATATTTACTCATTTCACGACATTTTTATTATTTGGCAACGTTTTTATAGATTTGACGCCATTTTTAAAATTTATTTGGCTGTTTTATTAGCGATATTTCCTCATTAGCCAATCTCAATGCTTCGTAATCCATCCTCATAGCTAACTATGTAACGTGAAATTGTTTCAATGTTGAAATATTCCATTGTTACAGTATTGTATTATTATAAGTAGGTTTTAGTAAAAAGTGAAAGGGGTTTAGCAGTTAAGGTGCAGGAAATGATTGCTCGAAATTTCATGTAGACAGTTACCTTCCTACCTATCTATATATAGTTACCTATGTAGGATATATATATCCTACATAGTTTATATATATATATATATATATATATACATATAATCAGAGGGTCATCCTTACATTAACAACCGATTATCAAATTCGAGCCAAATCGTTGCGGTAATTTTCGAGAAATCCACAAAAATTTCAAGTTGAAGTTTCAATTGTAAATATAAAATGTAACGTTATCGAGATCGAAATTTTGCTGAAGATGTATATTACAGTTAACTCAAACATTTACAGTGGAATTTTCAATATTAGTTTAAACTCGGTCTGAGAAGGAAAGAAAAAAGCAAATTACAGAATTTAAAACATGTATCGCTGAAAAATATAACATTACATATATTATGTATTATATATTATAATTTTTCCATCTGATTTCTAGCATGTGACCTTACTTATATCAGATGACGCGCGATAACAAGGTAATATAAACATTATTCCAAACCTAAATCCAAAACATATAATCCTTTGTCAAAGCCAAAAACTACCATGTTCTTAAACAATTAAAACATTACGACAATCTTCCTTATTTTCTGTTTACTCAGTAACTATAAACTATATGGTTTAAACTACAGGTATACATGTTTTGTTTATATATATATATTTCGAGTATGACATAACAGAAATAGTCACCTTTCGATGATATACAACTATCAATAATTTCTTTGTTATTGCGAGGCCTCCGTGGCCGAGCGGTTAAGGCGTTCAGCTACTAATCCGAGGATTGGTGGTTCGAACCCGTGCGATGGACTTGACAAAGAAAAGGAAAAAAGTAGTGATATTGCGATCAGAGGGTTGCCAGCTTCGCTACAAAATACTAGAAAAGTCGTCCAGAACATCCGCAAAAATTAACGGCGTGTATGCGGGACTGGTGCACGATACATCTGATCGGGGTCCAAAGTCCCGACGTCTATTGAAGGCGCCAGTTCAGGTGTTTCCTCGTCATCTGACCATGGTTCTAAAATAAGGAGGAGCATGTATGAATGAATGTGTGTGTGAATGTGTATGTGTTCCCGGGTCTTTCCTTCGAGATAGACCCCGAACCGTCGCCAATAGCCCACTGTGCCGCTCTAGTGCGACGTTAATGAACCAAACCAAACCATTCTTTGTTATTGCGATATGGATTTCGCATCCACGCTTTCTATAATTCTTTTTAGATATTTGAACCGAAGATCAACCTGGAAAAATCCGCACGCTTTTACTATTTAATTATACAATTTTATGATTTCGAATATGTAGACTGACAAGCATTCTACAAAATAAAATAGTTAAGAAAACTTGGGAAAGGTACGTTGAACTCGAAGCTCATCTGATATGTAAATTCCCTGTTGCAATAAAACTTCGAATAAGTATTTCGATTTAATTTGCATTTTTAAATAGAATCTGGGTCAATTACCTGTTTAACACTAAACCTACGGACATGTCATGTATACCTAATCCTACCATGAGCGGTCAAATGACCGTTTCAAAAAAAATAAAAAAATATCTTAATATAGAAAGATATTTTAGCCAATTGGATAATAAACAAAATATTTTTTTTTTCTATTTAGAAAAGTTTTATTTATATGTATGCACATTTTTTACGAATTACATTATTTTGTATTGCATCTTTTCCGTTGCCGTGAGTCGATCTGAACCCGGTCCCCTGGTTGGGCCGACGCGGTCTGTACAGCGTTGCCTGGTTGGCTAAACGAAATTTCAAAAACGGGCACTTGACCGCGCGTGAAAGGTTTAGTATTAATATTAGTTATCAATATATATATAAATAATTAACATTTTTATTCTGATCTTCACGAAATTTTGCACAGTTGACTTACACAACTAAGGAAAGGTCACCGTCTACAAGAAATTTCGAACAACCTAAATCTGTGGCGATTAAAATAATAGTACACTGCTAAAAATTAATCATCAAAAATAAGTAAAATGTACTCATTTTGAGTTCATTCATTGCTTATCATAGCTCCGAATGCATAAGTCTCATTTGTGAAAAGACATGTGCTCAAAAATGAGTACGATGAATAAAAAGAGCATTTGCTTGACTACACAGGCTGCCTTCATAAATCCCTTTCAATAAATATCGACAATTACAACCAAGACTTACCGGGAATCGAACCCAGACCCTCGGGCAGTCCAGTGCCTTATCCGTTGTACTACCAGGGCGAAGTGAAGAAGATATTAACAGAATTTTTTTAAAAAAGGTGTGCTAAAAAAATGGGAAGCAAGATAATTCAATTGTAATAACTTAGTTTCCGTTGAAGCAATCGACATCAAATAGTGTGGAAAACCATCTTCTGAACAACTATTTTAAGTGTGTCAGGTCGCTTTGTTAAGATGGCTTGAACAGAAGCCAAGATTAGCAAGTCACATTTTTGAGAATTTACGGTTACTGAAGTTGAAGAACGTCATAGCTCATTGACGATGCAATTGTACTCAAAGATAAACGAGTATGTTCAAGTAGTCATTTTTAAATACCTTTTTTTAACAATGTAGTGTAAGTTCATTTTGACTCAGGCCACTATTTCTTTTACTACATTAATATAATAAAAAGAAAACAAAAAAAATCCCCAAAATGTTTTCGAATGTTAGAACAAGAAAGCCCCAGCAACTATAAAACACAGTCACTGTAAAATTTACTGATTAGTTCGGGTGAAAAATTAGAATTTTAACGTGGCTATTTTCATGTTTCTACGGCGTTTCATTCGAACGTTTAAAAATAAAAATGTAGATTTTCCAAGTGACGTTTAACGAAGTGGCAACAGAAATATCAGTTGTAATCACTGAGCTGAAATTAATTACTGGAGCAGGGACTCCCATTGTGCCACAATGCACTCTATTGTACCACTCGAATGCATACTATTTGGAAGATAAGACGGAGAAAACATTCTACCTTGCCTATGCGGGTAACTCACGTGACGTCACAAAAAGGTTTTAATTGTGTTTTTTTCGCTCCTGTCGTCTTCTTTTTCTGGTAAGTATGAAAGTAAGTATGGAAAAACATTAAATGTTACACATTTAATGTATTTTTAAAACCCAGAAATGTGTTTTAAAATCTACGCAAACCTATAAGAAGGGATTTTTTTTTTCTACCCTCGCTCAAACAGGTGTAAAGTGGACGCGCACGCTCCTTCCTCACTCCAGTGTCTATTATTAGTTTAGCTCAGTGATTACAACTGATATTACTGTTGCCACTTATTGAAAATGATATGGATTACTATAATTTTTGTTGTAACATTCCAACGAAACATTGTAGAAACTTGAAAATAGTCCCGTTAAAATTCTAATTTTTTTAACTAAATATTCTCTAAATTCGAAAGTGCTGCAGTTCGCAGTTACGGAGCAATTCTTGATCTAACATTGAGACACATTTTGGAGATTTTCTGTTTTATTTATTGAAGTGGTGCAAGGATAGTGGAGACTATATATAGAAGGTGTGCTCGTTTTTCGCTTTTTGAAAGTGGGCAAGGAAAATATATTTTTGACGTCATTTTTGCTCCGCCTTACTATGGGTTTTTAATCATTCTCATTGGCTGTGTGTTTCAAGCATTGCTACTTAGGTTCGATCCCCGGTTGGGTAACAACTGGTGATTTAATTTTTAATTAGCAAAATAATGTAAATATCTGTAAATAATTGTGTTCAGGTAGCTTCACTACTAATCCGCCCTTGTTTTGTTATGTACCCGTATTTTACTTGATTGAAATTGCAACTCATTTAATATGTCCAATACAAATGCATTGACCGGATGGTTCCGACCCCCATTTTACTCTTTCAAAATTCATGTACATGCTCTCGGGGTAACTAATATTATTTTAATACGCTTAATTTATTAAGCAACTCTTTTGCAATTTTTACATACTAAATACAATCCTTAAAATATAATTTAAACTCTTAAAATTTAGTAAATACTAAATAAAGTTAGCAAAAATCACTTTTAAATAGTTCACAAAAAACGAATAGATGGCAGCACGTCACGAACCATTGGTTCAAATCGATTTCGGAATATTTTATTAACGAAACAACTCTGCAAATCGATTCAAATTGTTTTTTGAAGCAAATTTTAACTGTTGTCTTTTAAATAAATTCATGATTAGTTAAAAACAAGAATTCTTGTTAAATTAAGTACTCCTTGTCAATAGCGACAATTACTCCTAAAACGACTGTACAAACGAGAGCATTAGACACGCCCACAGAAGGCGGAGGAAGGTGTCACTATGACGTCAAAAATATACTTTTCCCCGCCCTCCGTCAGAAAGAGCGAGAACCAGCACATCTTTTATATATAGTATCCACTATCCTTGGTAGGAACTTGAAAATAGTCCCGTTAAAATTCTAATTTTTTAAACTAACTATTGTGTAAATTCGAAAGTGCTGCGGTTCGCAGTTACGGTGCAATTCTTGTTCTAAGATTGGGACACATTTTGGAGATTTCCTGTTTTATTTATTGAAGTGATGGAAGTTATTGTGATGTAAATGAAAGTCGACTTACAACCACTATATGTTTGACCGCCTCATTTATTTAATTGATTGTATAACAACAACAAAAGAGAAACCTCATATGTAGCTGGAGCAAGCTAAGAAACATAATCCATCCATTAATTTTATTAGACAAATGGAGATTTATTTTTAATTCCAACAAGTCGGTGACTTCATTTGTCACTCTGCAGTCTCACAGTGCCTCTGTGACAAATGACACGGAAATGTCACTATCAAAAGAGACACATTTATCAACTGTCAAACCGATTTTGTCTGTTTTATAAATTGGCGAGAAAAATTAACAGCATTTCGTCAGAGAACTTCATATGATAACGCAGAGGTGTGTATTGAGTTTCCGTCTTTTACTTCGTGGAGGGCAGCGGATCATTGAACTCAGTTTTTCTTAAACTGTAAATTTAATATTTATATTATATAATTATACGTATTAGAATTTTATATTTTATATTTTTTAATTTTATATTTTATAAATTATATTTTATAAATTATATTTTATATTTTATAAATTATATTTTATATTTTATAAATTATATTTTATATGTTATATTTTATATATTATATTTTATCATTTTAAATTTTAATAATTTAAAAATTTTAAATTTTATATTTTTAACAATTTAAAATTTTTAATAATTTAAAAAATTTTAATTTTATATTTTTAACAATTTTAAATTTTTAATAATTTAAAAAATTTTAATTTTATATTTTTAACAATTTTAAATTTTTAGTAATTTAAATTTTTTTAATTTTAAATTTTTAATAATTTAAAAAATTTTAATTTTATATTTTTAACAATTTTAAATTTTTAATAATTTAAATTTTTTTAATTTTATATTTTTAACAATTTTAAATTTTTAATAATTTAAAAATTTTAAATTTTATATTTTTAACAATTTTATATTTTATAATTCAATATTTTAATATTTTATAATTTATAATTTTATATTTTATAATTTATAATTTTATATTTTATAATTTATATTTTATAATTTTAAATTTTTAATAATTTTGTATTTTTAATAATTAAAAATAATAAATAATTTAATAATAAAAAAAATAATTTAATAATAAAAAAACTCCGGTTAATCGACATTTCTGGATATATAACAGCCGGATAACCGATTATTTTTTTTGCAGATTTTGCCTAAGTAGATTTTTCTCTATCCAACAAAAAAAGAATTTTCGAAATCGGACAATATTTTTTTTCAAACGGTCCGGTTAATTGAGAATTCCGGATAGTTAAATGCCGGATAACCGAATATTTTTTTCAAATTGCTCCCAAGTGAAACATCCCCTATCCAACAAAAAAAATGTGCAAACATCTGAAGTAAAATTGAATATAAATATATATATATATATATATATATATATATATATATATATATATATATATATATATATACATAGTGGTCGAATTGATAACCTCTCGACTTGGCCCGCCCGCGTTGGTGGTTACGAAAACAGAACCTCAGGCATCACAGTCCAGTGCCTTATCCGTTGTACTACCAGGGCGACGTGAAGAAGTCATCATCAGAAAAAATGCTAAAAAGGTGTGAAGAATGGGAAGTAAGATAATTGAGTTGTCGTAACTCAGTTTCCATTTAAGCAATCGACATCAAATTATGTGGAAAACCATCTTCTGAACAACTATTTTAATTTTGCCATGGTCGCTTTGTTAAGACGGTTTGAACAGAAGATGAGATGAGCAATATTAAATCACACTGCCCATTTTTGCGAAAGTACGATTACTTAAATTTGAAAACGTTATAGCTCATTTATGATGCAATTGTACTCAAACAAAAACGAGTAGGTTCAAGTACTCATTTCTAAGTGTTTGTTTAACAGTGTGCTGTCAAAATGTATTGGAATAACTTTACATTGTTATTCAGCAGTACCGTATACAGTATAATACAGTGTTAGGTGAAAAGGGTTTAATAAAAAAAAGATTCAAAGGATTTATTTAAAATTTATATGGAAATGAGTATTTAGGTATAGTGTTATTTAAATCTGTTTAAGTTATTCTAATTCGCAATTTATAATGAATAACAGAATCTGTCGCTAGATTATTTCCAATTCCTGCTCTTCCTACGCAAATGTTTTGGAATCCTGATCAATCCTATCCTTCCCATATGCCTAAATCTTTTGATGTCACGCACGGTAGCCCGCCGTCACGCATGGTAGAACGCGTAACAGGTGTTGTGACCGGGAAGTCGATAATTCCTTCTCTGACACCCCCACCTTTTGCACCAGGTACCACATTTGTGATTTTGGTTGTATTTTTTTTTTTTTTTTTGTATTTTCATTTTTTATACTTTTTTTTATGGAGATTTGGGATTGCTTTTTCATTTTATACTTTTCCGAAAACCTTTAGAATTATCAGAAATTTAATAATGTAAGTATTATTTTTGGGTTTGGTTTCGTTTGGTTAATTAACATCGCACTAGAGCTGCACAGTGGGCTATTGACGACGGTTCGGGGTCTAACTCGAAGGAAAGACCCGGGAACACATACACATTCATACACGCACCTCGTTATTTTAGAACCATGGTCAGAGATGACGAGGAAACACCTGAACTGGCACCCAACAGCTTCAATAGACGTCGGGACTTTGGACCCCGATCAGATGTATCGTGCACCAGTCCCGTATACACGCCGATAATTTCTGCGGATGTTCTGGACGACTTTTCTAGTATTTAGTAGCAAAGCTGGCAACCCTCCGATCACAATATCTCTACTTTTTACTTGTCTTTGTCAAGTCCATCGCCTGGCATCGAACCACGAATCTTCGGATTTCCAGCTGACGCCTTTAACGTATTAATTTTTGGGAGTATTTTTTGAGGATTTCTATATTCTACACATTGTAAGGTCCCTGTATCAGAGTCTATTTGAATTACCGTGTATTGAGTAGCAGTAAATAAAATAAAAATCGTCATTTCAAAATGGGTCTCGATAAATGGGTCCCTGCTCGGAAAACGATCCGCGACTGATTGCGCAGCCAGTCGCGCTATAAAAAGAGTGCTTAAAAATGAGTACTTGAACCTACAAGTTTTTCCTTGAGTACAGTTGCATCGTAAATGAGCGACAACGTACACAAAATTAAGCAACCGTACTTTCACAAAAATGAGCATTGTGATTTAATATTGCTGATCTCAGCTTCTGTTCAAGCCATCTTAAACAAGCGACTTGACAAACTTAAAATAGTTGTACAGAAGATAGTTTTCCTCATAATTTGATATCGATTGCTTAAATGTAGTTATTACAATTCAATTATCTTACTTCCCATTCTTTTGTCACACCTTTTTAACATTTCTTCCTTTTATAGCTTTTTCACGTCGCCCTGGTAGCTTATCGGATAAGACTCTGGACATCGATGCCTGCAGATGTGGATTCGATTCCTGGTTTATCTTGGTTGCAATATGTCGATATTTATTGAAAGTGATTTATGAAGGCAGCCTATGTTGGTTAGCATATGCTCTTTTTATTCATTTTTACCCATTGTACTTATTTTAAAGTACATGTCTTTTTCAAAATCGAAACTTGTGTATTCAGAGTCATGAAAAGCGTAGAATGTATTCATAAATGAGTAAAATTTTTTTTTTTTACAGTGTGGTTCCTTTTCAGACTGCGACCATTGTATCAAATGGGACCTATTAGCTGAGAGCGACTTATTCCGCCAATGAGCGATCAGTCGCGGACATGGTTCCGAGCCGGCAACCACACTGGCGATTTGTGGTCTCCCGTAGGGCGCTATTATCCGTGGGCGATTTGTCGCACAACTAGTGGCGCGGCCAGTCGCTCACGGTTAGTAGATTACATTCACTTCTATGCCCTATTACGCTTTTGGCGACTAAAAATCGCCAGTGTGATTGCCGGCTTGAAAGACGGTCCACAACTGATCGCTCTGTTGCGCGACCAGTTGCCCTCAGCCAAAAGGCCCCATTTGATACAATGGCAGCAACCAGTTGCACCAATAATCGAGCATATTTCGCGAAATGATGTTTTTACCTTAAATCAGATTTTTTTTAAAAAGAAACTTGAAAACATTTCTGCGACATCATTGGTTTGGTTTTATTAATTAATGTCACACTAGAGTTCGGGGCTTATCTCGAAGGAAAGACCCAGGAAAGATGCCTCGTATTTTTAAACTATGGTCAGATGACGAGGACAACACCTGAGCTGGCACTCGACGTAACCTTAATAGACATCAGAACATTGGACCCCCATCAGATGTATCGTGCACCAGTCCCGTATACACTCCGTTATTTTTTGTGGATGTTCTGGACGACATTCTAGTATTTTGGTAGCGAAGTTGGCAACCCTCCGATCGCAATATCACTACTTTTTACTATTCTTTAGTCTAGTCCATCCACGGTTTCGAACCGGGGACCCTTGGATTCCCAGCTGACGCCTAATCCACTCGGCCACGGAGGCCTCTACGTGTTAATTCAACCAACCAACAAAGAAAACTAACATTTAAATCGAATTTATTCAAATAATTAAAAATATTAAAATTAAGGAAGGAAGAACCAACTATTTATTTGCCAATATAACTTGATGGATGTTCAGGACAACTTTCTAGTATTTTTGTAGCGATACTGGCAACCCTCCAATCGCATGATCACTAGTTTTTACTGTTCTTTGTCTAGTCCACACCGCACGGGCTCGAACTAGCATTCCTCTGATTACCACGGGTCTTTCCTTCGAGATAGGCTCCGAACCGTCGCCAATAGCCGTCAGTGCAGCTCTATTGCGACTTTAATTAACAAAACAAAACCTCTGATTACCAGTTAAACGCCTTTATCCACTCGGCAACTGGAGACTCGCGACATAATTGGAGTCGGATAATACATTTTTTAGAGGACAAATATATATCAAACACAATATAAAATTAATTACGTTTTTTTTTTTGCGACCATGAATAATTGTCGAATTAATAAACTGACATTTTGATGTTTTTCTCCCGGAAAAAACTTGACAGAAGGATTCGCCCTTGAGACAGTCCACTCAACGACGATGCCTTATGATCAACTGCAGCCCGATTATTTCGCCTATCTTCGACAATAATCTGTACTTCTTCTAAAATAAGACACGCATTGTTTCCCTCTTCATGCTTCGTCTGCGCTTTCCCAGATTCATCCTTCTGTGCGTCTCTAATGGAAGGTGGGTTGAAATTAACTTCGTACTAGATCTACACAATGGAATATTGGGGGCGGTTCGTGAATTATCCCCAAGGAGAGACTTCAATTTACGAAGCATTTAAGAACAATGTTTGGTTTGGTTAATTAACGTCGCACTAGAGCTGCACAGTGGGCTATTGGTGACGGTTC
Source organism: Troglohyphantes excavatus (assembly GCA_963932185.1). NCBI lineage: Eukaryota > Metazoa > Arthropoda > Arachnida > Araneae > Linyphiidae > Troglohyphantes > Troglohyphantes excavatus. The sequence goes on along the minus strand of OZ010677.1, from coordinate 8,135,622 downwards.
GGGGTCAATCTCGAAGGAAAGACCCGGGAACACATCCACATTCACACATGCACCTCGTTATTTTAGAACCATGGTCAGGTGACGAGGAAACACCTGAACTGGCACCCAACGCCTTCAATAGACGTCGGGACTTTGGACCCCGATCAGATGTATCGTACACTAATCTCCCGTATACACACCGTTCATTTTTGCGGATGTTCTGAACGACTTTTCTAGAATTTTGTAGCGAAGCTGGCAACCCTTCGATCACAAGATCACTAATTTTTTTACTTTTCTTTATCAATTCCATCGCCAAGGATCGAACCACGAATCCTCGGATTCCCAGCTGACGTCTTTAACCACTCGGCCACGGACGCCTTGAGTTTTAGCTTGGTTTAATGCTAATTGGGAAACGCTGCTTTAGTCCAACGATTCGTCTTTAATCCCACCGTTTATCCGATACTATCCATCTGATCAGCCCGCTCGTTCTACTGTACTGTGTGTAGGGGGCCTAAGGCACATTGATATGAATCCTGTCACTTTCCCTTCCACAAAGAGTTGATAACAAATCCAGACACCGCTAATCGTGTCGATCGTTTACACCGTTCGCAAGAGATCCCATCGGGCATCATAAAGAGAACAAATTGCGGAGGCAACCTTCAACCTGGCGACTTTTATCTGTCAGGGTTTATGAAATAATATATTAAAACCGATGACAACCGGTCTCTCGCACTGACACTTCGCTGGTCTTCCCCTGTTCGTAAGAGATCGCAAATAAAATAATGTCATAAACTGAAATTTCGCGTTGTGGGAGATGCCGAGCATACTGAGTTGGGTGTGATTGGAATTTTATGTTGTTTTTTGCTCGTTCAGTTATCTTGTGAACATTTCTTAATAACGGTATACAATGTTGGTGTCAGTAACTTTCACTGCATGGCAATGGCGATGGAAATATTGAATTTTTTTTTACGTGGACACGTCTTTAAAAACGGTAAGGGTACATCGGCAAAAACTGCAGCAACATAAAAAGAAACTGCTGACGTAAATATACTGCTGACAACATGAAAAGAAACTACTGACAACATGAAAAGAAGCTACTGACAACATGGAAAGAAACTACTGACAACATGAAAAGAAACTACTGACAACATGAAAATAAACTACTGGCAACATGAAAAGAAACTACTGGCAACATGAAAAGAAACTACTGACATATATATATTTACCCACCTATACCCGAGACAAAATAAAGGAGTATGCCTCTAGTATGCCACTAATATGCCGCAAACATGTTGCATATGTTTGTTATGAGTATGCAACTTATATGCCAAAAATATGCCTTCGCATGCCCTGTGATAATATTCCATATTACTATGGCATACAGAGGTGGTATGCCACATGTATGCGGCTCGCATATCACCTCCGTATGCGACATGTATGCGGATCGCATGTCATCCATTGTGAAGATTACATGACGGCCCGAGACAAAATAACGGAGTATACCTCGAATATGTCGCATACATGTTGCATATGTTTGTTATGAGTATGCAACTAATAAGCCAAAAGTATGCCTTCGCTTGCCCTGGGAAAATATCCCATATTACTATGGCATACGGAGGCGGTATGCCACATGTATGAGGCTCGCATATCACCTCCGTATGCGACATGTATGCGGATCGCATGTCATCCATTGTGAAGATTACATGACGGCCCGAGACAAAATAACGGAGTATACCTCGAATATGTCGCATACATGTTGCATATGTTTGTTATGAGTATGCAACTAATAAGCCAAAAGTATGCCTTCGCTTGCCCTGGGAAAATATCCCATATTACTATGGCATACGGAGGCGGTATGCCACATGTATGAGGCTCGCATATCACCTCCGCATGCGACATGTATGCGGATCGTATATCATCCATTGTGAAGATTACATGACGGTCCGAGACAAAATAACGGAGTATGCCTCTAGTATGCCTCGAATATGCCGCATACATGTGGCATATGTTTGTTATGAGTATGCAACTAATATGCCAAAAATATGCCTTCGCATGCCCTGTGATAATATCCCATATTACTATGGCATACGGAGGCGGTATGCCACATGTATGAGGCTCGCATATCACCTCCGCATGCGACATGTATGCGGATCGTATATCATCCATTGTGAAGATTACATGACGGCCCGAGACAAAATAACGGAGTATGCCTCTAGTATGCCTCGAATAAGCCGCATACATGTGGCATATGTTTGTTATGAGTATGCAACTAATATGCCAAAAATATGCCTTCGCATGCCCTGTGATAATATCCCATATTACTATGGCATACGGAGGCGGTATGCCACATGTATGAGGCTCGCATATCACCTCCGCATGCGACATGTATGCGGATCGTATATCATCCATTGTGAAGATTACATGACGGCCCGAGACAAAATAACGGAGTATGCCTCTAGTATGCCTCGAATATGCCGCATACATGTGGCATATGTTTGTTATGAGTGTGCAACTAATATGCCAAAAATATGCCTTCGCATGCCCTGTGATAATATCCCATATTACTATGGCATACGGAGGTGGTATGCCACATGTATGAGGCTCGCATATCACCTCCGCATGCGACATGTATGCGGATCGTATATCATCCATTGTGAAGATTACATGACGGCCCGAGACAAAATAACGGAGTATGCCTCTAGTATGCCTCGAATATGCCGCATACATGTGGCATATGTTTGTTATGAGTATGCAACTAATATGCCAAAAATATGCCTTCGCATGCCCTGTGATAATATCCCATATTACTATGGCATACGGAGGCGGTATGCCACATGTATGAGGCTCGCATATCACCTCCGCATGCGACATGTATGCGGATCGTATATCATCCATTGTGAAGATTACATGACGGCCCGAGACAAAATAACGGAGTATGCCTCTAGTATGCCTCGAATATGCCGCATACATGTGGTATATGTTTGTTATGAGTATGCAACTAATATGCCAAAAATATGCCTTCGCATGCCCTGTGATAACATCCCATATTACTATGACATACAGAGGCGGTATGCCACATGTATGCGGCTCGCATATCATCCATTGTGAAGATTACATGATGGCCCGAGACAAAATAATGGAGTATGCCTCATATATGTGGCATATGTATGCCATGAGTATGCAATTAATATGCCTTCGTATGCCCTGTGAGAATATCCCATATTACTATGGCATACGGAGATGGTATGCGACTGGCATATTTTGTCGCATGAAATGTAATAAGAAAAAATACTCCATAAATAAAAGTTAGTTACAAGATTTTATAAAAATCTCAATGTATTACTTTATAATTTTATATGAATATAATTAAGAAATGTAGGCATTTCTTGACATTTCTGACATTTTTTCATGAAATTTCTTGAAAAGTATTTTTTTGGAAGCTCAAACTTTTGCTTTAGTGAATGTAAAACTATTCTATGTATATTCATATGAAATTATAAAGTCATACATTGAGATTTTTTTAAAAAATCTTATAAGTAACTTTTATTTAGGCAGTATTTTTCTTATTACATTTCATGCCACAAAATCTTTTTTAAAAATAATTATATTTAAAGTAATTACTGTTTCCCCAAAAAAAAGAAAGTAGCATTATACTGTCCACCAAATGTGAAATAATAATAATAATGAATTTTTTTCTAATGTTAATCTAAACATCATGGAAAAAGCCGTCATGTAATCTTCACAAGATTTATACTCCCCTTACAATCTGAAACCTGCTCTTTACATGAATAATAAATTTGTATTAGGAATGTTTTTCTACTATAAATTAAAATTTTCATGTCAAGAAACTGATTTATATCAATTGTATAATAATGACTAATATCCCAAAGAAAGTTTAGTGATTCTAACATGAAAAACACTACCAAATAACAATACTAGTTGAATAAATATTAGTTAGTTAAATAAAAGTTGTGGCCTCTACGGCTGAGCCTAATGTGCCCTTTGGTAACTCATACCTTGATTCCACCAGCACCTAGGGTTATATCTTCCGTAATAAATTCATTCCCGTACTGGTTCTCTACTGAGGACTGACCCGAATTTATTATTAATGTAAGCTTGCTCCTTTCCCCACAGTGGGATGTATTCCGCTGCGTATTTGGCTGAACGGTTCACAGTATTCCATCGTATGCCTCTAATGAGATTGGCAGAAACAACAAAATATGGATCATATAAATATTTAATGTTAATAAACTATATTAACATTAAATTTAGGTTACATCGTTGATTCATTGATTTCAGGTGACTAGTGACAGCTTTGGATTTGTTTACAATTTACAGTACAATACGTTTCCTAGTTATTTCAACTTGTGGTTTTCATTTTAAACGGATTTTCTACTTTTATTCTGAATAGATTTTATACTTTTATATAGTTTATTTCTACTTTTAATTCTGAATGAATGAAAATAAAAGTAAAGTGAATAAATAAAAAAATTAATTCCAATTAAATATTATATTATATTATTAGATCTACTGATGATTTTGTTGAACAAATTGACACAAATTATGTAAAAAAACAACTTTGATTTTAAAGGACTCTAAATAAGTACTCAAAGTCATCATCGATATAAAAGAATGGGAACGAGTTTATCATCCCATACGACATTATTTAGAAACCTAATATTGTTTAACTAGCTATGAGTCCAGGACAGCGGGCAGCAGATACAAAAACATTAATTGCAGAACTTTACGCAACAGCAGCAAGTTCAATGGAAGTTTCAACTGCTTGCAAGGAAGAGTGGTGCTTTCCTAAATATACAATATCCAATCTGCATTTGGATAAAAAACTTTCAACAGCACCAATAAGTACAAAACAAAAAACGTTCACCAGCAAAAGATTCTTGGTGTGCCTGCATATCCACAAGAAACTAACAGTAAATTCTATTCAATCATTGCCAGCTTAATACATGAGCAACTGACTTCTTAGCAACGCACAAACAATTATAAATATTATATTTGACACAACTTCTTCCAACACAGGCCATGTTACTGCTGCTTGTGTCAGAGTGCAAAATAAATTCGGACATAAGCTTCTTTGGTCAGCTTGCCATCATCATATTAGAGAAGTCATTTTGTCTTATGTATTTGGTGAATTAAAGGTCGAGGCTTCCAAGTTACTAGATATAACCTTATTTAAACTCTTTCGTGACAATTTTGATAATCTTGATCAAAATCATAGTGAATTTGAACCATATGACTCAAAGTCAGTGAATGTACAAGCGAGAAGCATAGTTAATGATCTTGGAGCCAGTGCAATCCACTCAGCAAAATGTGCCATCGATTCTGGAAAATACATCAGAGATGATGGAATTCACAAAGCTTTGTCTAATATACCTTGACTTTCCCAATATTACAATAGCAGTAAAATTAAACCGACCAGGAGCCTTGCACAAAGCATGTCGGATTGCCAAGTTGTTATACACGATTAACATTTGTCTTCTTGAGCTGCTTCAGCAACTACCTACCGGCACAACAACATGTGAAACTGTGTGACTTTGCCGCTCTCACCTACAGCATCTGGTGGATAACTTGTGATTCTGCCATAAATGCTCTTTGGAATGACCTACAAATGCTTCGTTCTCTTATAACGTACAAGGTTGTCCATCCCATCATACCTGAAAGTGCATTCAGTGCTTTTGAAAACAATTACTGCTAGTATCGTTCAGAAGAGATGGTTCCACTTGTCCTTTGGAGTAACAAAGTTCCACCACAAGAACGAAAAGCTATCGCTGATGCAATGCTAGCTACAAAACTAAATTCCACTGAAACTGCTTTTAAATTTAAAGGTATAAAGGGTATGGATTTTGGAAAACACAAATATCTCAAAAATCTCAATGTAAATACAACTATTTCTAATTCAGTTGAAACGGATTCTTGGATTTTATTTTATCTATTTGAACTAGACTCAAATTTTGTTAATAGAAGATGTTTCAGAATGGTCAAGTTCTGTATCCTACACCACATTATTTACAAAGTTGCAAGCATTGAAAGTTGTCAATGACTGTGCAGAACAAGGGGTCAAGTTAAGTACTGATTTCATAGAAAGAGCAAAGCATGAGATCACTAAAAACATGTTCTGAAGGTCGTCGAATAAGATCGACAAAAACAGAAAAATCTGCAAAAATGGCTGAAATTGACAATTTTTTTTAAATCGAGTGTATTTGTATGAATTAAATTGAAATTAGAAAATAAGTAAAATAGATTATATATTCTTTTATTATCTCACAAAACAATCTTAATTGCATTATTTTATTAGAAAATATATTCTTTTTGCTCATAATGCTTAGTTTATAAGAATTTCCATTGTTATTGCACATTCCTGGAACCGGTGGACCACATAGATGTTATTCAATTTTTACTAAATTCTACGAATATAATATTTTTAGCATTTCGAACAAAAATAACGTAGAGACAGACAATTTCCATGAAATTTTTAAAAACATGAGGAGTTTGATGCACGCTAATATATATTTTCAAGCGAATTGTTTGAAGTGAAATGTGACGATTTATTAAAAATTCTATAGAGACAAAATAGTCCAGTAAAGTTCAGTTGCGGAAGAGGAATTTATACAGGTTAAAATCACTGAAATCTCGCTGTAACTTCTGGAATGCGCAAATCCGTTTCCACCTATGGGAGCGCATGAAGCCAATTGAAAGCAGCCATAGTGTACCCCAATAATTTTTGAAAGTGATTTGGTGTTTTTTATTACCACATCATTCTAGAAATGTTAAAAGTATATAAATATTATATTTCCTTATAATAGAATTAATTTTTATATTGCCAAACAAATAGTTTCTGCTCTTGCTTTTTATCTACTTCGACTTTGACTTGCAAATGACTTTCTAACTTTAATAGCAGATTGAGTTTAAAATGGGTTTAAAAAAAAAAAATCTCAGCCAAAAGCAATACACGTCGGCTTATTTTTACATGAAAAATATACGAAATAGTGCGGTAGCAAAGAAAGTGGGGTACATCATGGCTGCCTCTACATCGGCTTCAAGTCAACAAAATGTCTTGCCCTGTACAGAAGTTACAGTTAAAGATCAGTGGCCAGTCCCGTATACTCGTCAGTACAATACTTCGAGCATGGATCCTTCATAGTAGAGAAAACATAATGTTATAATCCCGCTGACATCAAAGTGAGGCCAACATGTATGGCCTCAGACACGTGGTTAATTACGTCATTCCATTCATAAATTTTCCCTGTTACACATTTCCCAATTCATCAGCCAATCGCGAGTATTTTTTACTTCACAATTTTGAAAAGAAGTCACGTGTCTGAGGCTATTCGGTCTGAGATGTTGGTTTCACGATTATGACGTCCTATTCGCTCTACTACAGTCCATTCATGCTCGAAGGTATATTATGTCGGATATTTTTAAACGACTTCCTACTATTTTAGTAACGAAGCTGGAAACCCTCCCATCGTTAAGCATCGAATGTATGATGAATTTTTGATCACCTATTTTTAAAAGTGCTCATAAGGGTTGAAGTGGTTGTTGAATATTTCTGTACACATTGTTTTACGTTTCTGGAAAGTATTATGCGAGCAGGCTACCTTCTTTAAGGGGGTCCGATACCTTCGACATTTTTTTTTCTTTATTTTTATACTTGTACAATCCAATTTTTTTTCTCTTTCTAAATATGCATAAAAAACCATTTCAAGACGCTCGATTTTTTTTTTTAAAAATTGCACATTTATTTTTAAATTAAAATTTTAGTAAATTTTTTTAACAATTTTAGAATTCCTACTCCTTTTTTGTTTTTCAATATTTTGAAGCAGTTTTTTTTATTTAAGATCTTGAATAACATGTAAATAGATGTATGCATTCAAATTTTGATTCGGATACATCACTTTTAAAAAATAAAATATATTAGAAATTTTGGAAAAAAAATTGACGAAAAAAAATAAAATTCCACTTTAAGTGGTTTTAAAAAACAAATTATGGTAAAAATAGGAAATCTGAATGCATACATCTATTTAAAATATATTTATCTTGCTATACACACAAAAATTATGATTTTAAGTATAATAGTAAAAACGCCTTAGCATTTTTAGTGTTCATTAAATTTCAAAACCACGAACAGAGATATTTGCTTTTAAAGTTTACATATGATACAACTATGTTATAGGAACACATCATTAAAACATTCATAACTAAAAAAGTAATAGGAATTTTTTGAAGCAATTTTTTGTGAGTTATTAAGATAAGTTTGAATATTATTTTTTAAATATAAAAAAAAAATGACTTTTTTTGCGAATTTTGGGTATCGGACCCCCTTAAGAAAAATAAATGAGTGCAATGGAGGATAACAATGAAGAAACGGTTCAATAGACTCTTTTAAAAAAAAAAAGAGCGGCTTGAGTTTTTGACATAATTTTTTTTTTGTCTTACGGCAATGTGTTGCTTTTAAACGAAAGTTTCAACATACGAGTACTCTCTTCCATAGTACTCAAGAAATTTAAGAACGCATATAAAAATGTTAAAAAATATGTTTTGCATTTAAAAAAATCCCCTATATAAAATGTTCTTAACCCTTTGCACTCCGTTGGCGCTGCTCAGGCGACAACATACGACTCGTTCTTTTGGTTCCCTTAACGTCGCACTAGGCCAGTGGTCGGCAAACTCATTAGTCAACAGAGCTAAATATCAACAGTACAACGATCGAAATTTCTTTTGAGAGCCACATTTTTTAAACTTCTTAAAACTATATAGGAGGTACATTGTTATGAACTTAATTAGGGTACTCTTAAGCTGTCTATTCCTAAGGCCCTTCCAACTCTAACATACACACTCGTCTTGTATACTTGTTTCGTCTATCTCCCTTCGTTCATCCTTTCTATATGACCAAATCATCTCAACACACCTTTCTCAATCCTCGATACTACATCATCTTTCACTCCACAACGCTCCTCTAAAATTAACTTAAAAAACTTTACTTAAAGCTTTAAGTCTTAGTTAAACTTTAGGTACGTTGAATAAAACTTGATATCATATACTTAACAACGATATTATTTATTGATAAAATTAAATTGCAAGGTATCCATACAATTAAATCATAACAATGACTGACAAACACTAATATGAACAATGGAATTCCTTCTTTTGGGGAAGTTTGGGTATGTCAAGTTAGTATGTTGTTGTTTTTAATTTTGGGCCACGAAGTTCTAATCGTGTGCCTGCACGTGGTTTTTGTGGAAGAGGCCAAAGAGCCGCATGTGGCTCGCGAGCCGCGGTTTGCCGACCACTGCACTAGGCTATTGGCGACGGTTCGGAGCCTATCTCGAAGGTTGGTTGGTTTGTTAATTAACGTCGCACTAGAGCTGCACAGTGGGATATTGGCGACGGTTCGGGGTCAATCTCGAAGGAATGACCCGGGAACACATACACATTCACACGCACATTCATACATGCACCTCGTTATTTTAGAACCATGGTCAGATGACGAGGAAACACCTGAACTGGCACCCAACGCCTTCAATAGACGTCGGGACTTTGGACCCCGATCAGATGTATCGTGCACCAGTCCCGTATACACGCCAGTATAATTTGTTGGATATTCTGGACGACTTTCTAGAAATTTTTGTAGCGAAGCTGGCAACCCTCCGATCGCAAGATCACTACTTTTTTTTACTTTTCCATGTCAAGTCCATTTCACGGATTCGAACCACCGATCCTCTGATTAGTAGCTGAACGCCTTACCAACTGAGCAACTGGGGCTCCCTATCTCGAAGGACAGACTCGAGAACGATGCCTCGTATTTTAGAACTACGGTCAGATGACGGTGACAACATCTGAGCTGGCACCCGACCCTATCTCAATAGGCGTCAGGACATTGGACCCCTATGAGATTTATCGTGCACCAGTCCCTTATACACGCCAGTATAATTTGTCGGACGTTCTGGACGACTTTCCAGTATTTTTGTTAACCAAGCAATTAAAATTTTTTAAAAAATAACTCACCTTTTTCTCGGGAAGGGCGCTGCTGCTGCTCCAGCTGCCAACAGCTGACGGACCTCCCCTTCAGCTTCTCCGCTCCTCCTCTTCCATCCCTCGGGAGGGATGCTGAGGAGCGAACGCTCCTCGCCTTGATCTTCCGGATTGCACGGATATTATCCCGGATCTTCCTCACCTCACGCGCATACTGTTCACGGAAATCGCTGTCCGCATCTCCGGATTCGTTGCCGGACTCCCCCGGATCGTCCGCGGCATCGCCGTACAGCTGATCCGGCAAGAGCGCTATCCGAGGCATGGTTTCGAGCAGGCGGAGATGTTTGTCCACACCATCGCCATGGCAACGTGGTCCGACGACTGAGAGCGTGCTGGGAGAAGAGAGCGGCGTGAGATGGATCTTTCCGGCAGGCCGAGGGAGGGTTGCCCGTCTCGGCGAGTTATCGCTGACGGGAATCATCGCCAAGCGGATCCTGTTGAAGAAATAAAAAATACGTTTAATTTTCACACAGTGGGGCCGATGGGGGCAGGGTTCCGTCAGTTTTATGGGCCCCGACCATTTATTATCAATTAAATAGTTGGTTCTTCCTTCTTCCTTAATTTTAATATTTTTAATTATTTGAATAAATTCGATTTAATTGTTAGTCTTCTTTGTTGGTTGGTTGAATTAACACGTAGAGGCCTCCGTGGCCGAGTGGATTAGGCGTCAGCTGGGAATCCAAGGGTCCCCGGTTCAAAACCTTGCGATAGACTAGACTAAAGTATAGTAAAAAGTAGCGATATTGCGATCGGAGGGTTGCCAACTTCGCTCTTAAAATACTAGAATGTCGTCCAGAACATCCACAAAAAATAACGGCGTGTATACGGGACTGGTGCACGATACATCTGATCGGGGTCCAAAGTCCCGACGTCTATTGAAGGCGTTGGGTGCCAGCTCAGGTGTTGTCCTCGTCATCTGACCATGGTTCAAAAATACGAGGCATCGTTCCCGGGTCTTTCCTTCGAGATAGGCCCCGAACCGTTGCCAATATCCCACTGTGCAGCTCTAGTGCGATGTTAATTAACTAAACCAAACTTTTTTGGTTGGTTGTATTAACACGTCTCACTAGAGCTGTTTAATGGGCTATTGGCGGCGGTTCGGAGCCTATCTCGAAGGAAAGATCCGGGAACAATGCCTCGTATTTCTGAGCAGTAGTCAGATAACGAGGACAATACCTGAACTGGCACATAACGCAACCTCAATAGGCGTCACGACATTGGACCACTATCAGATTTAACATGCACCAGTCCCGTAGTCCTTCCTTGAGCATCCTCCCCGCCCCCTATCCTTCATGTCTCCTATTTCATCCAATGTCCTTACGCCGCTCCTGGTTGTATGGGGTGGTGTCACATCATCTATTGTCCTCGTCATCATACTGTGATTCACTAATACGAGGCATTGTTCCCGGGTCTTTCCTTCGGTATATATCCCCAACCATCGCCAGTGCCAGTGCCATTTCACACGCGCGCACACGCACACGCGCACGCACGCACGCACACACACACACACACACACACACAACTATTCGAAATTCTCATCTCAACGGTGCTGAAAATTCCCAGTTCCAACTTATCTACATTTTTCATCGTTTTTTTTATATATATATTTTAGGTAATATTAAACAGTTCTCTCACAAGCATTGATTTTTTCACCCATTTTCCAATGCAGTGTCCGTTCTGAGGTCAAATTTAAATGTAATCTCACAAAAGTTGGGCGATTTCGAATCTTCCCTAGCTTTCATTTGTTAATAATATTAATTTTCTGCAGGCATAAATTTTCCACAACCCGGGGATTTGTAGAAGTTGAAATTCCCAACTTTCCGGGTTTCCAGATTATTGGGGGAATTCGTACTTCCCCCTCGGTGCGACGGGCCTGACCGTCGCCAATAGCCTTTAGCGTAGCTCTAGCGCAACGTTTATTCAACCAACCGCCGCCAAGCGGATGCAAGCGTTGGCAAAGATGTCGGGGAAAAACGGGGAATAATTAGTGAAGTAGTTTTTTTCCGTTAGTCACGGAGAAGGGCATTTGCGGCACGTTATCTCTCTATCGTTCGAGAACATGCTCGGGCCACCCCCCTAATGATTGCTTAATAATTCATGTACAGGTATGGGAAGTGGAATTGTTGGAGAGAAAATAGAGTTTTACTTTTTTAGGGGAGGGGGGTAAAAAGTAGAACAGGACTAAATCCAGTTTTTCATATGGTTATAGGATTTAAAAATATGATTCAAATGCTGCATTTTTCAGTTATACTTCCAGTGTTTTTCTGATTAATGGAACAATTCTTTTTTATAAAAATAATTTATTCGGTTTATTATTACATACAACTATTTGAATTTAATCGAGAAAAAAAAGTAGTATTTTTTTTTACATGTACGCATTTAAGTCACTGATCTCTAACTGTAACTTCTGGATTGCGCAAGACATTTTGTTGACTGAAGCCGAAGGGGTAACGACTGTACTCTACTTTCATCTCAACCGCAATATTTTGTATATTTTTCATGTTAAAATAAGCCGACATGTATTGCTTTTGGCTTAGTTTTTTTTATATTTTCTTTTGAAACCCATTTTAAATGCTATCTGTTATTAAATTTAAAATAAAAAGTAATTTGGAAGTTAAAGTCGAAGTAGATAAAAAGCAATAGCAATATAAAAATTAATTTTGTAGGAAGAAAGTCTACAAGTCTGAGGCATTAAAAAACAGCACAAAATCAATTTTAAGAATTATTTGGGGTACACTATGGTTGCTTTCAATTGGCTTCATCCACGTCTATATATTTTTTTTTGAGGGGGGGGGGGGTAATTAACGTCGCACTTTTGCTGCACAGTGGGTTATTGGCGACGGTTCGGGGTCTATCTCGAAAAAAAAAGGAAAGACCCGGGAACACATACACATTCACACACACATTTACCTCGACATTTTTACCTTTGAATGTATTTTAATTACGTTTTCGTGTAAAATAATTAACTGAGGGTCATGTTGGGATATGTCTTATATATGGAGTAGCCGTACCGAAAAATGTTTGTTAAAAATGAAGTGTAATATTTAAATAATTAGAAAACACAATTTAAAAGAAAAAAAATCTTCTTTACTACTACAAAAGAGTTGGAGCTGAAATGGCTAAACCAGGAATAGATGTATATTAGGGATAACACTTGGGAAGTAGTATGGAGTCCAATTCTGAATCGTCCATGCTGAAATTGATTTCGAATATATTTTAATTGAGTTTTCGAATAATATAATTAACTAAGGGTCATGTTGGGATATGTCTTATATATGGAGTAGCCGTACCGAAAAGTGTTTGTTAAAAATGAAGTGTAATATTTAAATAATTAGAAAACACTATTTAAAAGGAAAAAAATCTTCTTTACTACTACAAAAGAGTTGGAGCTGAAATGGCTAAACCAGGAATAGATGTATATTAGGGATAACACTTGGGAAGTAGTATGGAGTCCAATTCTGAATCGTCCATGCTGAAATTGATTTCGAATATATTTTAATTGAGTTTTCGAATAATATAATTAACTAAGGGTCATGTTGGGATATGTCTTATATATGGAGTAGCCGTACCGAAAAGTGTTTGTTAAAAATGAAGTGTAATATTTAAATAATTAGAAAACACTATTTAAAAGGAAAAAAATCTTCTTTACTACTACAAAAGAGTTGGAGCTGAAATGGCTAAACCAGGAATAGATGTATATTAGGGATAACACTTGGGAAGTAGTATGGAGTCCAATTCTGAATCGTCCATGCTGAAATTGATTTCGAATATATTTTAATTGAGTTTTCGAATAATATAATTAACTAAGGGTCATGTTGGGATATGTCTTATATATGGAGTAGCCGTACCGAAAAGTGTTTGTTAAAAATGAAGTGTAATATTTAAATAATTAGAAAACACTATTTAAAAGGAAAAAAATCTTCTTTACTACTACAAAAGAGTTGGAGCTGAAATGGCTAAACCAGGAATAGATGTATATTAGGGATAACACTTGGGAAGTAGTATGGAGTCCAATTCTGAATCGTCCATGCTGAAATTGATTTCGAATATATTTTAATTGAGTTTTCGAATAATATAATTAACTAAGGGTCATGTTGGGATATGTCTTATATATGGAGTAGCCGTACCGAAAAGTGTTTGTTAAAAATGAAGTGTAATATTTAAATAATTAGAAAACACTATTTAAAAGGAAAAAAATCTTCTTTACTACTACAAAAGAGTTGGAGCTGAAATGGCTAAACCAGGAATAGATGTATATTAGGGATAACACTTGGGAAGTAGTATGGAGTCCAATTCTGAATCGTCCATGCTGAAATTGATTTCGAATATATTTTAATTGAGTTTTCGAATAATATAATTAACTAAGGGTCATGTTGGGATATGTCTTATATATGGAGTAGCCGTACCGAAAAGTGTTTGTTAAAAATGAAGTGTAATATTTAAATAATTAGAAAACACTATTTAAAAGGAAAAAAATCTTCTTTACTACTACAAAAGAGTTGGAGCTGAAATGGCTAAACCAGGAATAGATATATATTAGGGATAACACTTGGGAAGTAGTATGGAGTCCAATTCTGAATCGTCCATGCTGAAATTGATTTCGAATATATTTTAATTGAGTTTTCGAATAATATAATTAACTAAGGGTCATGTTGGGATATGTCTTATATATGGAGTAGCCGTACCGAAAAGTGTTTGTTAAAAATGAAGTGTAATATTTAAATAATTAGAAAACACAATTTAAAAGAAAAAAAATCTTCTTTACTACTACAAAAGAGTTGGAGCTGAAATGGCTAAACCAGGAATAGATGTATATTAGGGATAACACTTGGGAAGTAGTATGGAGTCCAATTCTGAATCGTCCATGCTGAAATTGATTTCGAATATATTTTAATTGAGTTTTCGAATAATATAATTAACTAAGGGTCATGTTGGGATATGTCTTATATATGGAGTAGCCGTACCGAAAAGTGTTTGTTAAAAATGAAGTGTAATATTTAAATAATTAGAAAACACTATTTAAAAGGAAAAAAATCTTCTTTACTACTACAAAAGAGTTGGAGCTGAAATGGCTAAACCAGGAATAGATGTATATTAGGGATAACACTTGGGAAGTAGTATGGAGTCCAATTCTGAATCGTCCATGCTGAAATTGATTTCGAATATATTTTAATTGAGTTTTCGAATAATATAATTAACTAAGGGTCATGTTGGGATATGTCTTATATATGGAGTAGCCGTACCGAAAAGTGTTTGTTAAAAATGAAGTGTAATATTTAAATAATTAGAAAACACAATTTAAAAGAAAAAAAATCTTCTTTACTACTACAAAAGAGTTGGAGCTGAAATGGCTAAACCAGGAATAGATGTATATTAGGGATAACACTTGGGAAGTAGTATGGAGTCCAATTCTGAATCGTCCATGCTGAAATTGATTTCGAATATATTTTAATTGAGTTTTCGAATAATATAATTAACTAAGGGTCATGTTGGGATATGTCTTATATATGGAGTAGCCGTACCGAAAAGTGTTTGTTAAAAATGAAGTGTAATATTTAAATAATTAGAAAACACTATTTAAAAGGAAAAAAATCTTCTTTACTACTACAAAAGAGTTGGAGCTGAAATGGCTAAACCAGGAATAGATGTATATTAGGGATAACACTTGGGAAGTAGTATGGAGTCCAATTCTGAATCGTCCATGCTGAAATTGATTTCGAATATATTTTAATTGAGTTTTCGAATAATATAATTAACTAAGGGTCATGTTGGGATATGTCTTATATATGGAGTAGCCGTACCGAAAAGTGTTTGTTAAAAATGAAGTGTAATATTTAAATAATTAGAAAACACAATTTAAAAGAAAAAAAATCTTCTTTACTACTACAAAAGAGTTGGAGCTGAAATGGCTAAACCAGGAATAGATGTATATTAGGGATAACACTTGGGAAGTAGTATGGAGTCCAATTCTGAATCGTCCATGCTGAAATTGATATCGAATATATTTTAATTGAGTTTTCGAATAATATAATTAACTAAGGGTCATGTTGGGATATGTCTTATATATGGAGTAGCCGTACCGAAAAGTGTTTGTTAAAAATGAAGTGTAATATTTAAATGATTAGGACACACAATTTAAAAGAAAAAACATGTTTCACTACGACAAAAAAGTTGGGGCTGAAAGGGCTAAATGAGGAATAGATGTATATTAAGGATAAAACTTTCGAAGTCGTATGGAGTCCAATTTTAAATTATCCATGCTGAAATTGATTTCGAATATATTTTAATTATGTTTTCAAGAAAAGGAATAAAATGAGGGTCATGTTGAGAAATGTCTGATAGATGGAGCAACCGTACCGAAAAAGTGTTTGTTAAAAATGAAGTGTAATATTTAAATCATTAGAAAACACAATTCAAAAGAAAAAACATGTTTTTCACTACGATAAAAAAGTTGGGGCTGAAAGGGCTAAATGAGGAATAGATGTATATTAAGGATAAAACTTTCGAAGTCGTATGGAGTCCAATTTTAAATTATCCATGCTGAAATTGATTTCGAATATATTTTAATTATGTTTTCAAGAAAAGGAATAAAATGAGGGTCATGTTGAGAAATGTCTGATAGATGGAGCAACCGTACCGAAAAAGATTTGTTAAAAATGAAGTGTAATATTTAAATCATTAGAAAACACAATTCAAAAGAAAAAACATGTTTTTCACTACGATAAAAAAAGTTGGGCTAAACAAGGAATAGATGTGTATTAAGGATAAAACTCCGGAAGTAGTATGGAGTCTCATTCTGAAATTGATTTCGAATATATTTTAATTATGTTTTCAAGAAAAAGAAATAAATGAGGGTCATGTTAGGAAATGTCTTATAGACGTATAAAAAAAAAATGTGGTAAATTTTTTTTTTATTTTTTTTATTTTGCTAGCTAGAACAGTTACTGTTGCTCATTAATTTAAATATTCGTTGTTTTATGCAGAATAAAAAACAAACACATTGTCAGAATATTCTATCGTGTCTCACGTCTCTTATCCATAATACCACGCTTGGTTAATGATGTTAAAAACAATAAATAAAATGAGCAGCTACCAAAAAAGAAAATGCCCTTGACACTCAATGAAAAGGAGGATGAATGGGGTATAACGTGGATTCGATTATTATTAAAGAATGTCTGGGAAAAATGCTTCTGAAACTTCCGGTTTTCATTGACTGGGAATATGTGTAACGAAGATCTCTATTGGTTGGTTAAGCTGACGTCACACAAAAGATTACTTACAATTATTGAGCTAAAATAATAATCACTGGAGTGATGACTCCCATTAAGAGCCGGAGTTAGTTTGGTTTGGTTTAAATTACGTCGCACTAGAGCTACACAGTGGGCTATTGGTGACGGTTCGGGGTCTATCTCGAAGGAAAGACACGGGAACACATACACATTCATACATACATGCACCTCGTTATTTTAGAACCATGGTCAGATGACGAGGAAACACCTGAACTGGCACCCAACGCCTTCAATAGACGTCGGGACTTTGGACCCCGATCAGATTGATCGTGCACCAGTCCCGTATACACGCCAGTATAATTTGTTGGATATTCTGGACGACTTTCTAGTATTTTTGTAGTGAAGCTGGCAACCCTCCGATCGTAAGATCACTACTTTTTTACTTTTCTATGTCAAGTCCATTTCCCGGATTCGAACCACCAATCCTCGGATTAGTAGCTGAACGCCTTACCAACTGAGCAACTGGGGTTCGCACTCCTAGAACACGTCCTCGTAATTTCAAACATTTGTTATGGTGTGCGTAGCCCTGAGGATCCATCGCCGGCCAGCAATCAGGTTTTGTTTTGTTAATAACGTCGCACTAGAGCTGCACAGTGGGCTATTGGTGACGGTTCGGGGTCAATCTCGAAGGAAAGACCCGGGAACACATACACATTCACACACACATTCATACACGCACCTCGTTATGTTAGAAACGTGGTCAGATGACGAGGAAACACATGAACTGGCGCCCAACGCCTTCAATAGACGTCGGGACTTTGGACCCCTATCAGATGTATAGTGCACCAGTCCCGTATACACGCTAGTATAATTTGTTGGATATTCTAGACGACTTTCTAGTATTTTTGTAGCGAAGCTCGCAACCCTCCGATCGCAAGATCACTACTTTTTTACTTTTCTATGTCAAGTCCATTTCACGGATTCGAACCTCCAATCCTCTGATTAGTAGCTGAAATAACGCCAACCACGTTCAAATAACGCCAGATAAAAGACTTGACAAAAAATGTTAAAAATACATTGAACTTGTGTTCGAAGGGTTGCCAAACTCTTTGCCAAGTAACAATACGTCGCGTCGTCTGAATAAGCCTCCGAATTTCTACGGCGTGTATACGGAACTGGTGCACGTTAAATCAAATCTGATCGGGGTCCAATGTTGTGATGCCTATTGATGTTGCGTCGGGCGCCAGCTCAGGTCTTGTCCTGGTCATCTGACCATGGTTCAAAAATATGAGCCATTGTTCCCCTGTCTTTCCTCGAGATAGGCCCTGAATTGTCGCCAATAGCCCACTGTGCATTGCAGATCTAATACGACGTTAATTAACCAAACCATGGTCAGCTGAACAGGGAAAATTGCTGAGCTAGCACCCCACGCAACCTCACATTGACGTGAGGATTATTTACTACGACAGATTAATATGCAGCAGACCCTTTATGAATCTGTATAAGGCGTGGATTATGTGCGTATAAAGCACATATTGATAAAATATATATAATTTTTTCGAATTTTCGGATATAACTGCTTTTGCATTTCGGCTACTCAAATGAACATTGCGCACGACCTGTTGTCGAGATTAAATGTAGAAGGATAAGCAATCATTTTTGCAATGGTAAAAAAAGACGACACAGGGATTATATAAACACATATATCCTAATTTAAAAAGGTGATAACTTAAAACTCTACCGTACAAATGAAATCAAATTAAAAGTACACATTAAAAAAAATCGAACTTTTTCAAATAAAACTTATAAACGTAAATATCTTAAATGAAAGCAGTAATAAATTAAAACTATTTAAATATTATATGACAAGCGTAATCAGATTAAAAGTACAGATTAAAATTAGAGCAAATTAACTTGCATTTTAAAACAAGATCAATGTTCTATTACGAAAAGACGATATACATTTTTGTATTCTTGAAAGCAGTGATAAATTAAAACGATTAAAATATTATACGACAAACGAAATCAAATTAAAAGTACACATTAAAATTAGAGCAAATTAACTTACATTTTAAAACAAGATCAATGTTCTATTACGAAAAGACGATATTCATTTTTGTATTCTTGAAAGCAGTGATAAATTAAAACGATTAAAATATTATACGACAAACGAAATCAAATTAAAAGTACACATTAAAATTAGAGCAAATTAACTTACATTTTAAAACAAGATCAATGTTCTATTATGAGCAGACGATATTCGTTTTTGTCTTCTTTCACTTCCTGCTGCCAATCCTTATTGTCAAATTTCCGCGATACTCTTTTCAGCCATTCAGGGTTAAAGCTATTGTTCTGAATGCGACGTTTTCTTGTTTGTTATAATGCGTTCGCTGCGCTTCACAAGGCGTTCTTTTTAATATTTTTTGGAGTTTTTGAAGTACATCGCTTGGATGATTCGATAAATACTGGAAAACGAAATGGTTTCTGGTTCCTACTTAGACATCGTTTTTGAAAAATGAATAGCTGGAAGGTATACGGAATTCCTTTTCCTTGGGAATAATAAGCATGGGCGAGTAAATTAAACACTGCTGTTGAATCAATTCTTGTTTTCGCAAAGGAATGTTCTGGAAATATACAGAAGAATATAGAAGAATATGTCTAAGAATATATGAAAAATGAGATTCAGCGTCGTTTAAATAACAAGTTATCATAACTATTATAAATAAATGTCTGGCACGTGATGAAAAAATGAAGGCGAATTTGAATTTGTTTTTTATTAAGCAGTACTAAAATGTAAACATAAGCCATGCTATTTTTCTGATGGTCAAACATAAACACGTGCTCCTTTTGAAACTCTACAAAAATACTAGAAAGTCGTCCAGAACATCCAACAAATTATACTGGCGTGTATACGGGACTGGTGCACGATACATCTGATCGGGGTCCAAAGTCCCGACGTCTATTGAAGGCGTTGGGTGCCAGTTTAGGTGTTTCCTCGTCATCTGACCATGGTTCTAAAATAACGAGGTGCATGTATGAATGTGTGTGTGAATATGTATGTGTTGTTCCCGGGTCTTTCCTTCGAGATTGACCCCGAACCGTCGCCAATAGCCCACTTGCAGCTCTAGTGCGACGTTAATTAACAAAACCAACCAATGTCCTGGCGCCTATTGAGGTTGCGTCGGGTGCCAGCTCAGTTGTTGTCCTCGTCATCTGACCATGGTTCAAAAATACGAGGCATCGTTCCCGGGTCTTTCCTTCGAGATTGACCCCGAACCGTCGCCAATAGCCCACTGTGCAGCACTAATGCGACGTTTGTTAAACAAACCAAACCAAATCACACCTCTTGAAACTGTATGGATATGTATGGATAATCTGTATGGATATATAAACCCTTACTTTTTGTAGTGAGCCAGAGGATCCGTCGTCGGCTAGCAACCAGAGGGCTGTGAGTTCGTATACGGCTAATACCAAGGAACACCGACCGAACTTATCCTCTAATTTCTACGGCGGGTATACGGGGATGATGCACGTTAAACCTAATCGGGGTCCAATGTCCTGACGGCTATTGAGGTTGCGTCAAGTATAGTCATCGTCATCGGGTCATGGTTCGTTTGGTTTGGTTTGTTTAATTAACGTCGCACTAGAGCAGCACAGTGGGCTATTGGCGACGGCTCGGGGTCTATCTGGAAGGAAAGACCCGGGAACGATGCCTCGTATTTTTGAACCATGGTCAGATGACGAGGACAACACCTGAGCTCGCACCCGACGCAACCTCAATAGGCGTCAGGACTTCGGACCCCGATCAGATGTATCGTGCACCAGTCCCGTATACAAGCCGGTAATTTTTATGGATGTTCTGGACGTCATTCCAATTTTTTGTAGTGAAGCTGGCAACCCTCCGATTACAAGATCACTCCTGTTTTAGTTTTCTTAGTAAAGTCCGCCGCACAGGATCGAACCAGGAACCCTCTGATTGCCAGGTGACCCCTACCGACATAGTTAAATAAAAGAAAAAAGTGTAATTTATGAAGAGGGGGATAGTCTCGCAACAATCCTTAATACAATTATGAACAAATATATTCTTTAATTTTAAAATTGAATTAAATATACAATAACATTAAAAATAATCAAAGTACAAAAGCCCGTGTGTAAGATCAACCATTCAATAGGGCAATGATATTCAACAAACGTTATTTAAACAAAACCTATCAGTTATTACCTTCAATATATGCTTGGAGTAGTAACTAAACAATATCAGCCTTCAATTTTAAAATTACTATTTTGGAAAGTGCATAAAGTTTATTCAATGTGCAGCTGCAATTCACTATTTCAATGCACAGAGGTTAGAGCATTCTAGAACTTCTTAAAGTGTAAGTAAGTCATATAGAAACAAAAAACATGTTTAGTTAAACATGCCACACAGTAAATCGGTTTTTGCTTTAAAACTTAGAAAAAAATTCATGTATCCTAAAATTCAAATAGAACAGAATAGCTTTTTTGTTTTTAAGAAATCGTGTCATGGTGCATTTTCCGAAACATAAAACTGCGATTCTTCACCCGTGCTTTTTGAAAAGTCGCATTTACTTTCTTTATTATTATTTTTGAACACGTAAAGTGTCGTCGGTTTGAGAGTGAAAATCGATGTTTCAATAGCTTCAGATAAATAAAAACACACATTTTTATTAGTTTAAAATTGTGCAATGACCATTGATTTGGTTGGTTTGGTTAGGTTAATTAACGTCACAATAGAGCTGCACAGTGGGCTATTGGTGACGGCTCGGGGTCTATCTCGAAGGAAAGACCCGGGAACACATACACATTCACACACACACATTCACCTCGTTATTTTAGAACCATGGTCAGATGACGAGGAAACACCTGAACTGGCACCCAACGCCTTCAATAGACGTCGGGACTTTGGACCCCGATCAGATTGATCGTGCACCAGTCCCGTATACACGCCAGTATAATTTGTTGGATATTCTGGACGACTTTCTAGTATTTTTGTAGCGAAGCTGGCAACCCTCCGATCGCAAGATCACAACTTTTTTACTTTTCTATGTCAAGTCCATTTCACGGATTCGAACCACCAATCCTCTGATTAGTAGCTGAACGCCTTACCAACTGAGCAACTGGGGCTCACAATGACCATTGAACGAAAGGACAAGCTCTACAGAAAGCTACAGAAAGGGGTATTGGCAATGAACTCTAATTGTAACTTCTGGAGCCCTCATAACCAGTTATGTCTATGAAGGCAGTTGAAGCCATACTGTAAGCAGCCATACTGTACCCCAACTAATTCTTAAAAGTGATATTGTGGGTTTTTTTCTTTCTCAAGCCGTTATAGAAATGTTAAATAGGTTTTGATATTTTATTTTTTACATATAGAAATCAAATCGCATATCGCCAAAAATATAGTTTTTCTTTTTGTTACTTATCCGCTTATTATTTTTTTAAATGGATATCATAGAATAGGCAATCAAATGGGTTTCAATGGAAAATTTAAAAAAAATAGCCAAAAACCCTACAATTCGGCATATTTTAGCATTACCAATGTACGAAATATAGAGGTAGAAATGAAAGTGTCTTACAGTTTTTTTAACCTTCAATTGGCTTCAACTCGACAAGCAGTCTCGCCCAATCCAGAAGTTATAGTTAGAGATCAGTGGGTATTGGTGACTGTTTGGGTCGGTCTGTTAATTGAATAAACTACTAGAGCTACGCAGTGGGCTATTGGCGACGGTTCGGGGTGTATCTCGAAAAAAAGACCCGGAAACACTGTCACGTATTTTTAACCATGGTCCGGACGCAACCTCAATAGGTGTCAGGACATTGGACTACCATTAGATTTAACTGGCACCAGCCCCTTTACACGGTGGATGTTTTTGGCCGCGAAAATCACAATTCGTAAGTTAAAATAATGACATAATGTTAAAACAAAAAAAAATTATATGGAATCCATATCAACCGGTCGGTTTCGCAACGCTAAGCTAAAGAAAATAACGCCACCTCGCCAAAGCAGCCAACAAGAACGGACGCCCAACGGGAATAGAACTTATATACTCTGACTAACTCCTCCCCATGTTAAGTCGCGTTCATAAAACATATTCCAGAACCCGAACTACATTTCGTAAAAAAAATAAAACCAGTATTGGTGGAACCGTATCAGTGCAACTTTTAATTTAATACAAAAATAATTGTTTTTAATTGAAAATCAACGGAGATTTTTAATTTGCGTAAAGTTAGTCGATTTGTCCCTTTTTCGAATTATGAAACCCAAAGTTTTCGGACAAGCCAGACACTACAATATTCAACCGATTCTTTTGATTAATAGTTTATCTGATAGCTTAATGGCATCTAACCATATTATCTAACGTTTTTATTCTAGGCTTAACAATGAATTCCTCTTACCGACCACCAGTCGCATAGGTATAGATTATTCGTAGAGGCGGTTCAGTGACTGAGCAACGGATTTCTTTAGGCAACTTATCCCCCCTCCTCAATCAAAAAGGGGAGGGGGAATTCCCCATCAGTACCCCCTTCCAAACAAAATAAAAAAATCCCCCCTCCACCCCATTTTTTTAAACTTATTAATTTTTATTAAGTAAACAGGAATAAGTTGGCAGATAAATATCGGAACAGCATCATTTATTTTTCATGATATCGTTACCAATATCAGTCATTACCTATTTTTAAAATTAGTAAATATCCCTCCCTAATTATGACATAAATTTAGAGAATAAATTTAAATTTTGAGAATCCCTGTTTGGAATAATATATGGTTTGGGAGCATCTTGTGTATACGGCCCCGTTTGACGATCTTTTCCCTTTGTCGCCGAAATCCAAATGCTAGATAACGAAATACGATAATATCATGTTATGCCTTACTTTGAGATAAAAATGACCTCAAAGCATTTTTTGATGCCTTTTGAAACTATTTTCCGAGGTAGGTCCCCCGGAAAATACCAGGTTTTCCCTAAAGCAATATTTTAATTTTTACAGTAATTCGATTTTTTTTTTCATGACTTTCAATGGAAAGGGATAATTCAATGGGCCCTGAACCACACCCTTACCTACGGGCCTGCCGGCTAATCTTGTGATGCTATTGATGTCTTATTACGCAGATGTGATAAAGAATTTCAGGACAATCATTTAAATATTTATAGAGTTGAAAGCATCTAGAATGAAAAACAACATTCCTCAGAGGTTCCTCTGACAATTAATATAATTGCTTTTTACCTTCCACATTTACGTAATATATGGGTAACATATTGGTTTGGTTAATTAACGTCGCACTGGAGCTGCACAGGGGGCTATTGGCGAAGGTAACATATTGAGGATTCAATTGAGATCATAACTTCAGATTCAAATCTGGTCCCATGCGCGCTCATTTCTGTTAAAGTTGTTTGGGGAATCCATGCAAACCTTAAAATTTAAAATATGTACGAATATAAGCATAAACTACTAAGATAAACAATAACTTTAATGAAAAACATTTTTAAGAACATGATTTTATATTTGTTAAAATGAAAAGTGTGTAATCCACACTGAATGCGCAACAACTAGAGTTTATAAACAACAATAACCAAAATATAAATCATCCTAAAAAAATCCGAATAAACAATATCAACTAAAAGAAAAATCACCAAACAGCCCACCCGCAAGGGGAACCGAGAACAGATAGGCCATCTTCTACTCTAGAGAAGCGATTCTGTTACGTCACCAGGGTTCAAGCGAAAGTCAGCGAATAAAAATGCAATATAAGAACCCCATTAAGAAGCGTTCATTTGTTACGTCACTCTGTATTTCATCTCTTTGTATAATCCCTCACAACCATGCCAAGTTTTTTGCAGTTAAAAAAAGTCACTAAAACATCTATTCTGGGTATTTTAACTAACATCCAATTAGAAAGTAGCGATTTCTAAACAAATAGTGACATATAAATTTGATTTGGTTAAATAACGTCGCACTAGACCTACACAGTCAGCTATTAGCAACGGTTCAAGGTTTATCTCAAAGGAAAGATCCCGGAACGATGTGCCTCGTATTTTTGAACCATGGTTAGATGAC
Organism: Troglohyphantes excavatus; assembly: GCA_963932185.1. Lineage (NCBI taxonomy): Eukaryota > Metazoa > Arthropoda > Arachnida > Araneae > Linyphiidae > Troglohyphantes > Troglohyphantes excavatus. The sequence goes on along the minus strand of OZ010677.1, from coordinate 8,110,291 downwards.
AAGAACAACACATCAGCTGGCATCCGACGCAACCTCAATAGGCGTCAGGACATTCGTCCCCAATCAGATATATCGTGCACCAGTCCCGTATACACGCCATTATAATTTGTTGGATATTATGCATGACTTTCTAGTATTTTTGTAGCGGCATTGGCAACCCTCCAATAGAAAGATCACTACTTTTTAAATTTTCTTTGTCTAGTTTACCGTACGAGCTAGAACTAGTAATCCTCTGATTACCAGCTGAACGCCTTTATCCACTGGGCAACTGGAGGCCCAAGTGACATATAAAGTTTGTTAAAGATATTTCAGCATTTATTCTATAAAGTTTTCTACGTCATGAAACCACTGAGACCCCTCTCCCCATTTCACGTTCTTAATAGACTCTTCTTCCCCCCCCCCCCTTCTCCAAGGGTGCGTGACGTAATCAATGAACGGTCCATAAGAACTCACATTTCCTAATCAATGAGTTGGGTATAGCTGACGTAAGACCCCTGGTGACGTCATGCAGAGCATAAGCCCCGCCTCTTTCCTAGAGAGCAACCCTCTCTGTTTAATTCTTAGGGCTGCAGCACGCGTGCCTCGAGTATTTACGTCACCACATAACAATAAGCTACGGTTTTTCCAACAATGATTCGATGCAAATTCCACGATATGTGAACACGTCCAATCAATTTACGGATGGATGCCTTCTAAAACAACTCATGCCGGGCCGTTGAACCAGAAGTGGCCGGTTGTTTTTGAGGGATTACCTTCATTGCGAAATCGTGAGGCATAACGCACAGTGTTCGAAAGCATCCTCTCAAATTGATGAGTTCTTCAGATTACACAATAATATACAGGCGGAGGGGGATGGGCGACATTTCGTTTCCTTCTACCGTTAAAGCAAGCGTGTTCGATTGTTCTAAAGGGACACAATGGAACACCCAGTTGTGGAATGAAGACTGTCGTTTGCTGACTATAAAATCAACGGGACGGACGGGTGACCGAACGGTCAGTTTGGTTTGGTTAATTAACGTCGCACTAGAGCTGCACAGTGGGCTATTGGCGACGGTTCGGGGCCTATCTCGAAGGAAAGACTTGAAAACGATGCCTCGTATTTTTGAACCATGGTCAGATGACGAGGACAACACCTGAGCTGGCACCCAACGCCTTCAATAGACGTCGAGACTTTGGACCCCGATCAGATGTATCGTGCACCAGTCCTGTATACAAGTCGTTAAATTTTTGTGGATGTTCTGGAAGACATTATAGTATTTTGGTAGTGAAGCCCTCCGATCGCAATATCACTACTATTTTACTATTCTTTAGACTAGTCCGCGCAAAGGTTCGATCCGGGGACCCTTTGGATTTTCAGCTGACGCTTTAATCCACTCGGCTACGGAGGCCTCGGCCGAACGGTCAGAGTATAATAGATTGAATTTGGGTACGTTTCCGCCTGGCCTATTTGGGCCTCCAGTGGATAAAGGCGTTCAGCTAGTAATCAGAGGATTGCTAGTTCGAATCCGTACGATGGACTTGACAAAGAAAAGTAAAAAGGTAGTGATCGGAGGGTTGCCAGCTTCGCTACAAAAATACTAGAAAGTCGTCCAAAACACCCAACAAATTATACTGGCGTGTATAAGGGACTGGTGTACGATAAATCTGATCGGGGTCCAATGTCCTGACGCGTATTCAGGTTATGTCGGGTGCCAGCTTAGGTGTTGTCCTCGTCATCTGAACATCGTTCAAAAATACGAGGCTTCGTTCCCGGGTCTTTCCTTCGAGATAGGCGCGAACCGTCATGCAGCTTTAGTGGGACGTTATTAATCAAACGAAACCGGCTGCCGATTTCTGTCCACATTTAAGAGACTAAACACAGCCACAAATACCTTGTTATTTTTTAACCAAGGTCAGATGATGAAGTAACACCTGAGCTGGCACCCAACGAAACTTGAATAGACGTCAGGGCATTGGACCCCGATCAGATGTATCGTGCACCAGTCCCGTATACACGCAGTATAAATTTTTGGATATTTTTAGGCGACTTTTGGGATTTTAGTAGAGTAGCTATCAACCCTCCGATCGCAAGATCACTACTTTTCTTTGTCAACTCTACTTTCTGATTACTAGGCGAACGCCTTTATCCGCGGGGCAACTGGGGGCCGTTTTAGAGTAATGGACTCATAACAAGAGGGTTGTGGTTCGAATCTCTTCTTGAGAGTGAGAGAAATCGTGATTTAAGGGTTACCAGCTTCGTATGTGAAAAAACAGCCGCCGTGTAGAGGAGACTAGAACATGTTAAAACTGGGAACAAGTCCTCGCGCTTTTTATCTGTAGACACTGAATTGATTGGTTGGTTCCACTGCCTCAGAGAAAAACCAACTAATTCGTCTCGCGAGGAAAAACCAATCCGTTTCGCGTCCAAAAACGCGAGGACAAGTTCCCCAACTTAAATCTGTCTTGGTACAAACCTGCATCAGGTGCGTGGGGCCCAATTAAGACATAGAAGCTAGGAAAGCCCGCCTTTAAATGGGGGCTCCATCGCTGTCAAATACACCCTGGAACATCCAATCGAACTGTTACATGCACTCAAATCCTTTCTCCTTAATGGCGTTAAAGTAAAACACATTATAAATAATATAACAAAATAAATTAATAATAAATGGGTATTCCTATTATTCTATAAGTTTTGATTTTTTTCCCCAATATTCAAATAAATTTAATACACTTGGCAAGTTTTTATAAATAAAAATTGTAATGCAATTTTTTAAGGAAAATTTAGTAGCAAACTATGTTAGGTGTATTAAATATGTGTATGGTTTGATTTAATAACGTTGCACTAGAGCTGCACAGTGGGCTATTGGCGACAGTTTGGGGTCTATCTCGAAGGAAAGACCCGGGAACACATACACATACCTCGTTATTTTAAAACCATGGTTCAGATGACGAGGAAACACCTGAGCTGGCACCCAACGCCAATATACGTCGGGACTTTGGACTCCGATCAGATGTATCGTGCACAAGTCCCGTATACACGCCAGTATAATTTGTTGGATATTCTGGACGAATTTCTAGTATTTTGTAGCGAAGCTGGCAACCCACCGATCACAAGATCGCTACTTTTTTTTACTTTTCTGTGTCAAGTCCATCGCCTAGGATCGAACCAGGAATCCTCGGATTCCCAGTGGACGCCCCTCTTGGCCACGGAGGCCTAAATAAATATTTATATATAATGCGTGATTTGGGGGCCCCTTTAAAAATGTAAAGTGTAAGCTTGGGCTTCACGAGCATATTAGGTAATCGGGCCCTGTGTGGGGATTTATATATAATGCGTGATTTGGGGGCCCCTTTAAAAATGTAAAGTGTAAGCTTGGGCTTCACGAGCATATTAGGTAATCGGGCCCTGTGTGGGGATTTATATATAATGCGTGATTTGGGGGCCCCTTTAAAAATGTAAAGTGTAAGCTTGGGCTTCACGAGCATATTAGGTAATCGGGCCCTGTGTGGGGGTACCAGCTCAAATGTTATCCTCGTCATCTGACCATGGTTCAAATTAACTAAGAAGAGTACAGTGAACACCAGTTATCTAACAAACGGCACAGCCAAGGGTCGGAGTTAGGCATAGGCTGCAGCCTAGGAGGCTCGCACCACATACTAAAAAAAATCAACTTGAGTAAAAAATTATTTAAAAAAAGGCTGATAATTCACATCCTAATGAAAATAGTATACTACAATCTTTTCATGAGGGAAAATAATTATATTTTTCTTAACAGATTTGTACAATGAAATATACCCAAATACTTTTACGTTCTTTTAAAAAAATAAGTTTAATTTGTGAATGGCAGTGTTTTACTTTTTCTTGGAAATCAATTGTTTTTATTTTTCTCACATTCTTATTATGCTTAGAGCCATTTGAGGGCAATACAAAGACGAGTGCAATATTTTATTGTCATTTTCATAGTTTCCAGAATGCCACAGCACCTTGGGATTCCTGGAAACCGTTGAAAATTTGTATTATAGTATTGGAAATTTACAAAGTTTTTCCCACTTTTGTTTGTACATTTAAAATTTGATTTAATGTGCAATTCTGGAATATATATTTTTCAAAAGGGTTAAAAAAATACTTTTCCTTTCTAGGTTTGTAACCCTAACACCAGCCAAAAAATTAATAAAACATACAAGAACTGTATGAACATTTGAATAAGAAATACCAGAATTAAAGGTTATATAAATATAATTTTATTTCATTTGAAAAACAAGAAATACAAAATTAGACGTTAAAGAAAACACACGTTAGCTCTGTACATTTATATGAAAATATTAGAAATCTAACAGATATTTGAGAAATATAAATACGTTTTACAAAAGGCACTGGATCCGAAAACCATCACATTTCTTTTTATTTCCAGGGAGAGTTCTTACATACACCTGCAAAATAAAACCTTCAGATATATTTTTGTAAACTAAAATTAGAAGGAGAATGAACATTGACACAATAAACATATTATTGAAGTCATATAGATCGATATGTGTGTCCAGATACCTATGGAATGGGCGATGATTCGATTCGATATACACCTTCGATGAATGGACTGTAGTAAAGCGAATATGGCGTCATCATCGTGATGCAAACATCTTAGACCTGATAACACCAGATACGTGACTTCTTTTCAAAATTTATGAATGAAAAAACATTCGCGATTGACTTGTGATTTGGAAATACATTAGTAAATGTGTTACTTCATGAAGTACCGGATATTTTTATGAATGAACTAGAAAAAAATTTATGAATGGATGACGTAGTAAACCACGTGTCTGAGGCTATACATGTTGGCCTCACTTTGATGTTAGCGAGATTATAACCTTATAACTTCTCTACTATGAGGGATCCATGCTCGAAGATACACACAGTGTGTCAAAGAATTTTTAAGACTAGCGCGTCAGACTAAAGTGGCGCCATCTGTGTATCGCGCATGCGCGATACACCTTAACTATCAGCTGCTGCCAAAACCTCACTCAATGCATTTGTTCACTACCTCAAACGAAACGGATGTTCCTCAGAGAAGTACAATTTTATTCATGTTAAATTTTCAAGATGCAACAAAGAGCTGTAAATAAATTTCATGCAATGTTAATAAATAGGTACAAAAATTCGTAATATATTTTGTTTGGCTGCTGCTTGATACGGAATTTGTAACTATAGTCTCGTATGCACAGGGCCGTCGCAACAGGGGGGTTTTGGGGAGAGTCCGACCCCCAATAATCTGGAAACTCTAAAAGTTGGTAAATTCAAGCTTTAAAAATTCCCGAGTTGGGAAAATTTATACCTGAACAAAATTAATGTTATTAGCAAATGAAGGCTGAGAAGATTAGAAATTTCCCAACGTGTAAGATTACATTTAAATTAGACATCAGAACGAACACTACAATGGAACATGCGTGCAACAAATCAAACCTTTTAGAAAACTGTTTAATATTACCTAACAAAAAAAGATTAAAAATGCCGGTAAGCTGGAACTGGGAATATTCAGTACTGATGAGTTGGGAATTTCGAATCGTCAAGTAGGGAATTTCGAATCGTTAAGTTGGGAATTTTAAATCGATAAGTTGGGAAATTTCTTGTTTCAATCTGGAAACTCTAAAAGTTGGTAAATTCAAGCTTTAAAAATTCCCGAGTTGGGAAAATTTATACCTGAACAAAATTAATGTTATTAGCAAATGAAGGCTGAGAAGATTAGAAATTTCCCAACGTGTAAGATTACATTTAAATTAGACATCAGAACGAACACTACAATGGAACATGCGTGCAACAAATCAAACCTTTTAGAAAACTGTTTAATATTACCTAACAAAAAAAGATTAAAAATGCCGGTAAGCTGGAACTGGGAATATTCAGTACTGATGAGTTGGGAATTTCGAATCGTCAAGTAGGGAATTTCGAATCGTTAAGTTGGGAATTTTAAATCGATAAGTTGGGAAATTTCTTGTTTCAACCCCCCCCCCCCCCCCCCCCATTAATATATTTTGTGTGATGGCATTGCATATGCACACACTTCAGTGACCATTAAAAATTTTTGCAGAATGATTTCACGTTACGTAGTATTGAAATCATTTTCCATAAATGTACTACAACTAAGAAATGCCAATACTTACTAGTTGTTTTGCGTTTCATAGATGTCCCTACAGAAGACTTATATATACGAGATGGAGATATGGTACGGGATTTAGTAAAAGTCGTGGAAAGAACCCTAAACAAAATAAAACTCAAAATGTTACTCACAGCAGAATATTTTTTCATACAACAAATATTACAATGTGGCAACAAAATTCTAGAAAAAAAGTTCCTGGATGGTGTCACAAAAATTTCCCTGATTTTAGAAATACATTAAGGAACCTTGCAATACATGCTTTGTATAGAAACAAAGTATCCATTCTACAATAACACTGTGGTGGCTGCCCTTTGAACACACTTCTTCCGCTGGATGAGACCTATTGAGCCAGTGGCCGCGATGGCCTGGCTGGCCAACAATACAATATATTGCATTATATATGAAAAATTATAAGCAATACTTATTGTCAGTTAAAGTAATAATTTATGGATACAACACAAATTATACAATTGTGACAGGCATAATGGTATTCTATAAACATGTTCTCTGGAAGCAGAAAATGCAAAAAAAGCAAGTTTTTTCGAATTATTCCTTTTGGAGATAATTTTAAATAAAATTATACGCTTCATATTTCCTATTCTAATCTTCAATAAATCGCATATTTATTAGCCCCTCACATGTTGCTTACAATTCAAGGTCCAACGCACATTGCTTTTGCTACTCCCTCCAGCAGTGGTTCACATTTTTACAAAAATAAAACTGCAAATATAAAAATGTGCATAACCAGCTTTTTTTTTAAATTCTTTTTCAGAATTAAAGGAAATATTGACAACTAAACTACCCAGAATAAAGGGCATAATAGACGATAACTGTCGTTTTAATGATCAAAATTTGAAAATTCCCTGATTTTTTGTGAAATTTTCAAAAATTCCCGTATAATTCCAGAATAAAAAAAATTCCATGATATTCCATTCCATGAATTCCCCCATTTCTTGGTTTTACAGGTTATGTTACCACCCTGTTTTAATTGTATAAGACTGATCTGAAATTTAATTTAAGTATGCAAATAAAATCAAAGCAAAATCTATAATTTCCAAGAAAATGGAAGATTTTTTAAATTAATTTTATTATTAATGGAAACATTTCATAAATGTAATTCAAATTATTTTTACGTCTTTTTGGTTTTAACTAGAAATATTTTCAGAATAGTTTTTAGGAATTTTACATAGTTCATACACAAACCAATAAAAAAGCTCAAGACTTTTAACTGATAAATAAAAAATGAAATTGAATTATGCACAGTAAGTTAGTGATAAAATGTTTTTACTCTAAAATCATATCACATATTTATCAACGTATATTAAAATTTATTTATTGACATGATATAACGGTTTCATACAGAAAATATTCATTGGAGATATTTGGGGAATATTACAGACCACAAAAGTATATATATATATATATATATATATACACTCAAACCTGTTTTTGTGCGGTGGATAGGGACAGCATCAAAAAATTTCGCACAGAAATTTACAAGTAGCTATAAAAAATAGTTTTCGCAACACAATTAATTTTTTTATGCGGTGGATAGGGACCGCATAAAAAATTCTCCATAAAAAATAACTCAAAACCTTGCGAAATAACTAGGAATTGCTTTTTTAAACAAAATCAAGACACGAGGTTTGACAGCTACTTGGAATCTCGTCAAACCTTTTGGAATCTGATTTAGAAAATACACATGCGGACATTTTTAAATATTTTATTTACATATGTACTTATTTTAAACATACAAACTTTTCAAAACATATAACCTTATCCTGCGTAGTCTGACAATACGCGAACTTGGTTCAAAATCGCTTTCGTCACTTGAAGATACTACCTCGCACTCGTTTAGAGTTGACTTTTTTTCAGTTACCATGTAGTCAGTGATCAGTTTTTGCGACGACAGTTGTTTCACTAGATGCTTGTATATGTCTCGGTAGCCATATAATCAATTATGTTCCAATTTGATTGAAATTTTCATATACCGCACAAAAACAGGTTTGAGTGTATATATATATATATATATATATATATATGAATGCAATGCAACTTGTTTTGTTTTTTTAATAATTGTTACATTTATTTTCATGAAGAAAAAAGTTTCTATTGTACGTTCTGTCTTGAATTTTAATTGTCTAGATCATGTGGTAGTTACTGCAGCGTCTGGAGTCACCCCCACTGGAGTTCATTCAACTTTCATTCTCTACCATACAATTCCGGGAAAGAATTTCTTCTTAGACACTGTTGACACCAAGAGCCAATCAGATCGCTCCAGCACATGAGGCCCACACAGGGGGCAGGTTAAAATCATGTGAACAACACGGACTGAGAGAAAGACATTCCCAGCAACCCAGCCATAGTGACAACACCAGCAATCTCTCATGCTGCTCAACCTAACTGTAATTCCATAGATAACCATTAAATGTAAATTCTCAACTTCTATAATTACATCATTAAATCTAAGTTGTTCCCTAAATACTATGGCTATCATTAATTTGTCCATCACATTTAAATTTAACCTTCTGATCTATTGGAGTCAACCATCGCGTGGCCTCACCCAACAAACTCCGGACGCCGCACTGATGACCCGGACAATAGTAACACGCACCTGCAATCAGTGATAACGGACTCTCAAAATGCCAGCATAGTCACCGCATCTTCGTGACCGCGCACCTGCCAACTGTGATCTAGACGCCTACATTCTGCGCCACTCCTGCCTCGGACAACTGCAAGCCCCTCAACTGATGACCATCATCGCAACATGCGCCACATCTCGGACAACTGCAACACCCTGCAAATGTCCCTGGAATTCCGCTCACGCCACACTGCTGATGCGGTCATCGACACGGCTCTGCACTCCGACAACGGGATGGTCGCCGCGACTCACTGCCTGCGACCGCATCCCGCAACACCACCTTTTCTCCGCGACCCACTGCCAAGACAGCGCGCCACAACAACACGTCTCCGCGACCCACTGCCTGAGACCACAACAAGTCTCCGCGACCCACTGCCGAGACAACAAACCCACATCAACACGTCTCTGGCGATCCACTGCCAAGACAGCGCACTCAACACACACAGCGTTCTGGATTACCCCTTTCAACCCCGCACCCTGGCAACAACACAACAGTCCGAATCACTTCAACCACCGCTGGGAATCCCGTCCGACCCATGGGCGCAACTGTCGGCACGGTATATCAAAACACCTTCTTCCGCCCCCTTCACTGGCTGCCGGCGCGGTCAGCAACCCCCGCTGCTGAATCCCGCAATTTCACACTGCATAGGATTCCCCGACCGCCATCCGTCAACATCCCCCCACTCCGACAGCCAGACAAACCTCCGCCAAAGCACGACGCATCTTCTTCGAAGCACCCTCACCGCACTTTCTGCGACACCAGCAAGCGGCGAGCAAAGCACTCCAATCACACCCCTCCCGATGTCAACCGCCACATCGTTTTTCCAGCATCCACCCCTTCAAACATAACGTGAATATTTTCCTTTGGCTCCAAAGTGAAGAGTTCGCGACCTACTTTTTTCCTGCAACTATTACAGAGGGACAGGCTTTCCCCTCTCAACTCATTATTCAAGAGCGATTTCCACCCCCTAACAAGGTTTTCGAGCCACACCCATTTCCAGCTCCACAGCCGTGTAACCCGACACCTCACAGCGCTTCCTTCCTACCCTTCACTGGACTCACTCAGTGGGGGAACGTGACTCCTCCCATCAACAATGTTACAAAATATGCCAACAATGTTACAAACAAGTGTGTCACCATTCTCCAAAGATGCTTCTTTGAGTGCTATTTTTTTCCCACTCCATTGCTGCGATGTGCGTCTGCTTTTTAGTTATTGTGGAGATGTTCATTTTACAGAAGTGCAAATTTAATTATTAATGGCATTCATTTCATAATTTTAATGGCATACTTTAAATTTTCAAACAGTGTTTTTAATGCCTATATTTTTGTATATACTCCCATAACACATGCTTAATTTCACACATGCGCCATTTCTTTGCACTTCTGCCATTTCAATCCTCTGCAACTCCAGCCACTGCTCTTTTGTTTCGAAGTTTGTCACTTCTTGAGGGGGAATATGCAGCGTCTGGAGTCACCCCCACTGGAGTTCATTCAACTTTCATTCTCTACCATACAATTCCGGGAAAGAATTTCCTCTTAGACACTGTTGACACCAAGAGCCAATCAGATCGCTCCAGCACATGAGGCCCACACAGGGGGCAGGTTAAAATCATGTGAACAACACGGACTGAGAGAAAGACATTCCCAGCAACCCAGCCATAGTGACAACACCAGCAATCTCTCATGCTGCTCAACCTAACTGTAATTCCATAGATAACCATTAAATGTAAATTCTCAACTTCTATAATTACATCATTAAATCTAAGTTGTTTCCTAAATACTATGGCTATCATTAATTTGTCCATCACATTTAAATTTAACCTTCTGATCTATTGGAGTCAACCATCGCGTGGCCTCACCCAACAAACTACGCCGCCGCATTACTATTACGGGTTACATTAAATCCTAACAAACAAAGAAAAGAAGACGAACGATAATATTAATCGTTGTTTAATTTAAGAATTTACCTGGCGTGATCGTATAGTTTTGAACAAAAATAAAACACAAGACTAAAAATTGTGACCAAAAGAAAAACAAATTTATTAAAACACTAAAATTAAAAAGGGAACGGAACACTAAAAAAACCCTTACAAAAAGCCAAACAAGTTAAAACTAAATAAATTTAAAAGGGGGAGGGTAAACTAAAATTAAAAATTACTACCTTCAGCTGATTTCGTCGAGAGAGATGTGGCAGGAGATCAAGGCGAATACAATACGAGTGCCCCCAAAAAAAAGAAAACATGGCCAAGCCGCTACGGCCATACTAAAAGTGTCCAAGATTGGGAGGTGGACGAAAAGGGGGGTGGTACTTGGCACATCCTTCGACGGAGTGTCAACTCCGATGTCAGCTTCAGAGGTGGTCGGTCAAAAGGCGTCAGCCAGTGGTGGTCGTCCAGCAGAGAAATCCAGTTCAGAGGTGGTTGGTGGATGGGACCTTCTCTGGGCGAGGATCACGGGCCTGACGGGTGATGGGGGAGGCGTCCAGGGCTGACATCAGAGGCAACGGCAGAGGACGGGAACATCCCTCTGGGTGCTACGTCGATGGGTGGCTGGGGTTATTGCAGTTAACCCGGCAACATCTACTGGAATGGGTGACTCTCGAGCATCGTTGAGGTTGGTGGCGGCGGTTACGTAATTCTTCTAACCCCGCATCAGCATCGGCGGCTATTGCACGAGATTAACCCATCGGGTTTTGAAAAAGGACACACGGTCCGCGTTTACATACCAGACCCCAGATGTGTAACATGATACAGGAGGAGAGGCCGATGTGGGGACCCAAAAGGGTGGAAAAGACTCCAGACAGGGGTTATCACCCCATTTACAACTAAAAAGCTCTTAGGGGGTTATGAAAAAGGGGGAAATTTACGTTTGGGCTTAAATGGAATCAAAAGTGCAGGTTCCCAAGTACAAGTTTGACAATTAAATAGGATACATCAATATTACATAAATTAATTAATACAATTAGGGGAGTCTGAAATTAAATTAAATAAAAGAGGAATTAAAAATTAACCAATTATGGTTTTAACCATAACAATCATATCTGTTTTGTTCTGCCCATTGTTCGACTCGTACGATCTTCTATAGATCTTATGGGCCAGTCAATACTGGAAATATGACATGCAACAAGGGGTAAACAGAAAAAAATATTAAATAAATACCAGTTTAATCACTATTATTTTTTTTAATTAATTTTTATTATAAAATAAAAAAATAATTTTAGTGTAAAATAAAAGCATGATATATCAAGATATGTTTAAATACAAAAGGAGATTAATTATAACAATCACAATTCATAAAAGTACATGCTTACCTGGGTCTGCAACCTTTAAAATCTTCTACTGTGTAAGTTCTGCTATTGATGGAAGATCTGTAAATAGTTAAAAACACATATTAGTATTTAAGCTAGTTTTAGAAACATCAGCGTCTAAGTGGGCTTTAGAATTTTAGCTAAATTCCCGACAAATATTGTTGAAAGATAATTTGCGTAAAAGCTTATATATGCTTGAAAATCCAGCCATTCTACTCTTGCACATTTGTAATAACCATTTCCTAACCAGTTGCTTTAAAATGTGCATATTAGGAATTTATGGTGACAATTTTTCTTTTCCAAACTAATTTTTCCCCTATTTTAAAATTAACCCAAGCACATCTTTGACATTTGTGTTTTTTCTACAGAACAGTTATTCTTCTTTCTGTTCTTTGCCCTATATATATTTTTTTATGCTCGTAGAGGAAAAATAAATCATAATCTGTTTTGGATCTGCATGAGAACAAATAGAAAAAAAAATGATTGCTTTTAAACACAAGATTCTCGTTTATTTTAAAGAACAAGGAACCAAAAGAACTGGTTGTTATGTTGTCATCTGAGGGAAGACAGGAGGGGAAAAAAAAGAGTTAACCCTTTGCACTCCGTGAACACTTTGCGATTTGTGTTCTTTCTATGGAACAGTTATTCCTCCTTACGTTCTTTTTTACAGATATTTTTTATGCTCATAAAGGGAAAAAAATCCTAATCTGTTTTGTATTTGCAAGAGAACAAGTTGCAAAAAATATTGATGTTCAAAACACAATATCCTGCTGTTCTAGTTTATTTTAAAGAACAGGGAACGAAAAGAACTGGTTGTTATGTTGTCCACTGAGGGAAGACAGGAGAAAAAAAAAGAGTTAACCCTTTGCACTCCGTGAACACTTTGCGATTTGTGTTCTTTCTATGGAACAGTTATTCCTCCTTACGTTCTTTTTCACAGATATTTTTTATGCTCATAAAGGGAAAAAAATCCTAATCTGTTTTGTATTTGCAAGAGAACAAGTTGCAAAAAATATTGATGTTCTAAACACAATATCCTGCTGTTCTAGTTTATTTTAAAGAACAGGGAACGAAAAGAACTGGTTGTTATGTTGTCCACTGAGGGAAGACAGGAGAAAAAAAAAGAGTTAACCCTTTGCACTCCGTGAACACTTTGCGATTTGTGTTCTTTCTATGGAACAGTTATTCCTCCTTACGTTCTTTTTCACAGATATTTTTTATGCTCATAAAGGGAAAAAAATCCTAATCTGTTTTGTATTTGCAAGAGAACAAGTTGCAAAAAATATTGATGTTCTAAACACAATATCCTGCTGTTCTAGTTTATTTTAAAGAACAGGGAACGAAAAGAACTGGTTGTTATGTTGTCCACTGAGGGAAGACAGGAGAAAAAAAAAGAGTTAACCCTTTGCACTCCGTGAACACTTTGCGATTTGTGTTCTTTCTATGGAACAGTTATTCCTCCTTACGTTCTTTTTCACAGATATTTTTTATGCTCATAAAGGGAAAAAAATCCTAATCTGTTTTGTATTTGCAAGAGAACAAGTTGCAAAAAATATTGATGTTCAAAACACAATATCCTGCTGTTCTAGTTTATTTTAAAGAACAGGGAACGAAAAGAACTGGTTGTTATGTTGTCCACTGAGGGAAGACAGGAGAAAAAAAAAGAGTTAACCCTTTGCACTCCGTGAACACTTTGCGATTTGTGTTCTTTCTATGGAACAGTTATTCCTCCTTACGTTCTTTTTCACAGATATTTTTTATGCTCATAAAGGGAAAAAAATCCTAATCTGTTTTGTATTTGCAAGAGAACAAGTTGCAAAAAATATTGATGTTCTAAACACAATATCCTGCTGTTCTAGTTTATTTTAAAGAACAGGGAACGAAAAGAACTGGTTGTTATGTTGTCCACTGAGGGAAGACAGGAGAAGAAAAAAAGAGTTAACCCTTTGCACTCCGTGAACACTTTGCGATTTGTGTTCTTTCTATGGAACAGTTATTCCTCCTTACGTTCTTTTTCACAGATATTTTTTATGCTCATAAAGGGAAAAAAATCCTAATCTGTTTTGTATTTGCAAGAGAACAAGTTGCAAAAAATATTGATGTTCAAAACACAATATCCTGCTGTTCTAGTTTATTTTAAAGAACAGGGAACGAAAAGAACTGGTTGTTATGTTGTCCACTGAGGGAAGACAGGAGAAAAAAAAAGAGTTAACCCTTTGCACTCCGTGAACACTTTGCGATTTGTGTTCTTTCTATGGAACAGTTATTCCTCCTTACGTTCTTTTTCACAGATATTTTTTATGCTCATAAAGGGAAAAAAATCCTAATCTGTTTTGTATTTGCAAGAGAACAAGTTGCAAAAAATATTGATGTTCTAAACACAATATCCTGCTGTTCTAGTTTATTTTAAAGAAAAGGGAACGAAAAGAACTGGTTGTTATGTTGTCCACTGAGGGAAGACAGGAGAAGAAAAAAAGAGTTAACCCTTTGCACTCCGTGAACACTTTGCGATTTGTGTTCTTTCTATGGAACAGTTATTCCTCCTTACGTTCTTTTTCACAGATATTTTTTATGCTCATAAAGGGAAAAAAATCCTAATCTGTTTTGTATTTGTAAGAGAACAAGTTGCAAAAAATATTGATGTTCTAAACACAATATCCTGCTGTTCTAGTTTATTTTAAAGAACAGGGAACGAAAAGAACTGGTTGTTATGTTGTCCACTGAGGGAAGACAGGAAAAAAAAAAAAGAGTTAACCCTTTGCACTCCGTGAACACTTTGCGATTTGTGTTCTTTCTATGGAACAGTTATTCCTCCTTACGTTCTTTTTCACAGATATTTTTTATGCTCATAAAGGGAAAAAATCATAATCTGTTTTGTATTTGCAAGAGAACAAGTTGCAAAAAATATTGATGTTCTAAACACAATATCCTGCTGTTCTAGTTTATTTTAAAGAACAGGGAACGAAAAGAACTGGTTATTATGTTGTCCACTGAGGGAAGACAGGAGAAAAAAAAAGAGTTAACCCTTTGCACTACGTGAACACTTTGCGATTTGTGTTCTTTCTATGGAACAGTTATTCCTCCTTACGTTCTTTTTCACAGATATTTTTTATGCTCATAAAGGGAAAAAATCCTAATCTGTTTTGTATTTGCAAGAGAACAAGTTGCAAAAAATATTGATGTTCAAAACACAATATCCTGCTGTTCTAGTTTATTTTAAAGAACAGGGAACGAAAAGAACTGGTTGTTATGTTGTCCACTGAGGGAAGACAGGAGAAAAAAAAAGAGTTAACCCTTTGCACTCCGTGAACACTTTGCGATTTGTGTTCTTTCTATGGAACAGTTATTCCTCCTTACGTTCTTTTTCACAGATATTTTTTATGCTCATAAAGGGAAAAAAATCCTAATCTGTTTTGTATTTGCAAGAGAACAAGTTGCAAAAAATATTGATGTTCTAAACACAATATCCTGCTGTTCTAGTTTATTTTAAAGAACAGGGAACGAAAAGAACTGGTTGTTATGTTGTCCACTGAGGGAAGACAGGAGAAGAAAAAAAGAGTTAACCCTTTGCACTCCGTGAACACTTTGCGATTTGTGTTCTTTCTATGGAACAGTTATTCCTCCTTACGTTCTTTTTCACAGATATTTTTTATGCTCATAAAGGGAAAAAAATCCTAATCTGTTTTGTATTTGTAAGAGAACAAGTTGCAAAAAATATTGATGTTCTAAACACAATATCCTGCTGTTCTAGTTTATTTTAAAGAACAGGGAACGAAAAGAACTGGTTGTTATGTTGTCCACTGAGGGAAGACAGGAAAAAAAAAAAGAGTTAACCCTTTGCACTCCGTGAACACTTTGCGATTTGTGTTCTTTCTATGGAACAGTTATTCCTCCTTACGTTCTTTTTCACAGATATTTTTTATGCTCATAAAGGGAAAAAATCATAATCTGTTTTGTATTTGCAAGAGAACAAGTTGCAAAAAATATTGATGTTCTAAACACAATATCCTGCTGTTCTAGTTTATTTTAAAGAACAGGGAACGAAAAGAACTGGTTATTATGTTGTCCACTGAGGGAAGACAGGAGAAAAAAAAAAGAGTTAACCCTTTGCACTACGTGAACACTTTGCGATTTGTGTTCTTTCTATGGAACAGTTATTCCTCCTTACGTTCTTTTTCACAGATATTTTTTATGCTCATAAAGGGAAAAAATCCTAATCTGTTTTGTATTTGCAAGAGAACAAGTTGCAAAAAATATTGATGTTCTAAACACAATATCCTGCTGTTCTCGTTTACTTTAAAGAACAGGGAAACAAAAGAATGGGTCGTTATGTTGGCGCCTTCAGAGTGCAAAGGGTTAAAACAAAATTACAAAATGTGATCATTCAAGTAATATCATTAACCATCTGACGCTCAAGGCTGTATATATACGTCCAGGGATCTCCGTTTTTTCTATCAACACACACAACTTTTAAATTCATAAAAATACTTCATTTTACGATATTTTTTTAATTGAAAGGTTTGAGATAGAACTTATAAGCTCTATCTTTACAATTAATTAAAGAAAATATCAAATAACATGATCAGGACAAATTATTTAAATTTTCAAGCACCGAAATCAACTTTATAATTGAAAAAATCGTGGAGCGTCAGTTTATTAAAGAGCCGAGCAGAGTGTTTTCAGTGAGCTATAAATTTTTAGTGATAGGATTGTACTGAACTAACATCACATGTCAAGGCTGGCGATCGATTTAATCAATTTGACATAATATAAGAGATTTTGAGAAGTAAATTTAATGGTGTGAAGTCAACTTGTTCAATTTTCAAATAGATCATTTGTTATGATATCTTAATTTAATTCAGTTTTATATGTCCTTAATATTTTGCAATTTATTGAATATTTTAACATAATTTTTAAATTTATAAAATTTCTTTTAGTATTTATTTTGCAATTTTATGTTATGAACTGTCATGTTTAACCATAGAGCAAGTTTTACATTTTTTTAAATTCTTCTAATAAGTGCAAGGGTGAAGGTTGATAAAAATCACAGGACGAAAATTCAACATTTCAGTTATATTCACAAAATCACAATATTTTAAAAACAGTTATGATTTTCAGTCAAAAACCTAGAACTGAAAATAATTGCTTTCGCTTTAGAAAAAATTAAGGTACCTTTTAATAATTACTTAAAACTGGTTAATTGTTAAAATTCAGGCATGAAAATATGCCACATGACCTGACATACTTAAGTACTTATCCAAAAGTTGTGTCTGTTATAATAACGGACACATTTAAGGAAAACCATATCTAAAAATTTAAAGTTAGTTTATATTAAGTTAAAAATTTTAATTGTTAAATGCCAAACCGAAGGATTTAACCTAAAAATGCATCTTTTATGCTCTTTGTATTGCAATCATGATTACAACTTGATCGGATAGCGAGGAAATATATTAATTCTTAAGTATGTGACATCACTGTCAAACACTTAGCAAGTTGTTGTTTACTTCTGTGTCATTTGACCTTTTGTTGGCTTTGACAAATTGTCAGCCATATATGGCATTAATTATGTAATTTTTTTCTGTCCCATTCTACTCCGGACAAAAAAGGGCGGGAAAACTTTCACCCACGAATAACTGTGACACCTGAATTTTTAAAAGAAACAATTGTCAGAAAATCGATATTAATATCGAAAATGCTTTTAATAAGCATATAATTTATATACTTATAATAGTAAATGTCTATTAGGAGGCCTCAGCGGTTCTAAACATCTTTTTTATTTGTTCAACTGTTCATCCAGATCTTCAAATGTATACTTAGTGCGATTAATGAAACAAAGTATTTTAATGTTGAAAAGAAGAACATAAAAATACCTTTTTCTTTCCAAAGCTTTAATGGTTGCTGAAGAGAGCTTAGGCCTCTTGCTAGGGGAAGATCTACATTTTTCTGAAATCTAAAGAACAAGTGATTAAAAAAACTAATTTAAAAATTGAATTAACTGGATGTAGATCATAATATGACATAGCAAAATAAAGTATAAATATATATGAACCAGTGAGGTTTAAGGTAAATTAAGAAAACTTCTAGATAAATTTCAGACTGATAAGTATAAAAAATATTAATATTACATATCTAATTAATACTATAATGAAAACCATAGATTACATATTTTTATATGCAACTAATTGGGTTATACAATTTATAACGATTACAAGCAACTTCATAAAAATTTATTAAGCTGATACCAGTGTTTTAAAGTTATCCATAGAACATTGTAGCATAAGATTTTTAGAGATACATTTTTTTCAATACCTAATTAAATTCAAACTCCTTACAGAGATCCTTAGGAATATGAAATAAAAATTAGAGATAAACCGGATAGTGGTTTTGCCGGATACACAATATCCAGCGCACATTACAAACCAGATATCCGACAGGTTTTTTTTTACTGCAAGATTTTCTTTTAACAATTTTTTAATAAACAGATCATATTCATACTGATTTTGAAACGGCTGTATGTGTTTGAAAATGTTTTGTTTGTACTGTATGATGCGTTTGAAAATGTAATTTTGAAATCTTTCTATTGAAATTCCCTGACATTTCCAGAATAAAAAAAAATTCCATGATTTCCCGGTATTCCAGGTTATGTTGCCAACCTGCAATAACTATTTGGTTATACCAAATGGCACATAACACTCAAGCAGACTGTAGCATGAAAGTAGGCGGGGCTTTGAAAAGACAAAAAATTGTGACATAATAGATTAACGTTCCCCAAGCTGTTTGAATAAATATTGAGAGTATTTATTGCAGTGTTCACTCTGGGCGTTTCTTGAAGGGCAGTCCGCCCTGTCTGCACTTTTTCCATCTCAATAGCGCCCTTATGCCTTTTTTTCAAAAATGAAAAAATTCTGCCACTTATTCCCTTTTTAGTCAAGCCCAAGCGTCCTTATTTCTCTAGATGTCTTTAAAAAAGACATCAAATTCAAATTTTTTTTGTGGAAACCATTCTATCAAATTCTATTTTGCGTAGAGGGATGGGTGACAAGAGTTATGAGAGAAAGGGGTTTTCTCAAGTGGTACGCGAGAAAAAAAGATTTGATTATTTCAAATAATAAATATTGAGGTTGCGTCAGGTGCCAGCTCAGGTGTTGTCCTCGTCATTTGAGCATGGTTAAAAAATACGAAGCATTGTTCCCTAGCCCAAAGTGCAGCTCTAGTGCGATGTCATTTAACCAAAACCAAACTCCCCATATCAGATCTCTCACTAATAATCGAGTGCCCATTCTTCCTGACAGGGGTCCGATGTGTCAATGAGCGACCACGCATATCCCAAACTTTTTTTGGGGGGAGAAGTGCCTTTTCAAAAACGGGGTGCACTTTTCCTACCAACAGCGCCTTGCCTCTTTTTTATTTCTAAAGTGAATAATATTTCCAAATAAATTTACCACAGCAGTTGAAGATTCTTTCTTATCGCTCGCCCTTTTCTTCAACAGGAAGTTTCGGGACTCGGATATAATTTTCATTTGTTCTTTAATGCTAATTGTGCAAAAGATGTCGTAAAGGCATTCATATGTTTTTAGTAACTGAAACAACAAAAAAATGTAGTTAAAAGAGGTACATTAAGAGTAAAATGAATACACACTAATAAAACAATTGAAAATCAAGAATAAATATCCAAAATAGCAATAATAATTAAAAGAACTCATTTTACTATAAGGGATATTTTGGATAAATGATAATACAAACTCGATGTTTTAATCAAACTACTTATAGAAGTGTTGATTACATTTTATTATTGGAATAAAAATTTGTCTTAAAAATTAATCTATATAAGAAGAGTGTTTGCGGATTTGTTTTTATGCAAATTATTTTATTTCAAGTTTAGTTTTATTTCAATTAGTTTAATTTCAACCGTAATGAAATGTTGCGCAACCGACCTTCAAAACAAGAGGAAGGTTACTGTCTACATGAGATTTAAAACAACTACCCCCCATACCCCTTAAAGCAGAAATGACTTCTTTCTAAAACCAACAGATGGCGTCATTGTGAAGAAATCGGCCAACACATAAAAGTCCAGGCAAATGCTCAGTAGTATCTTATAAACAAAATACAATTTATATTTTTTTTGTTTAGACATATAAATATTAAGTTATATTACTAAACAATTTTTTTTAAAAAGTCAATTGTAATTGAATGAAAGAATGATGCAACATTAAAAAAAATTGAGTTATTGTCATGGTCTTCAAGCATGGATCCTTTTTAGTAGAGGAGTCATGACGTGAACTCCCGCTAACATCAAAGTGAAGCCAACATGTATGGCCTCAGACACGTGGTTAATTAAGTAATTCCGCTCATGAATTTTCACTATTACACATATCCCAATTCATCAACCAATCGCGAGTATTTTTGAATTCATAATTTTGAAGAGATGGCACGTGATATGGGCCTTTCGCTCTGAGATGTGGGCTTAACGATTATGACGTCATATTCTCTCTACTACAGGCCATTCATGCTCGAAGGTAATGGTTGAAGGACGTATGTGTTGGCCTGTTTTTCGACACTCACACCAGCACTATAGAAACCTCATTAACAGAGATACGAGTGTCATGAAGGGGGTATGCAACCACAACACAATTAGATAGAAAACTTTATGGTCAGGTATCTCAAAAATTATCTCCTTCATTCATTTGTTAATTCAAATTAGTGAGGGGTCACTTCATATACCCGATACTCGCACTTGGGTTGGAGTGATCACTTTAGCCTGACTGGTAGAGTATCGGAGTAGCAAGCAGAAGTTCCTCGGTTCGATATCGGGGGTCAGCCAAAAAGTGCATTATGCTGTATTGGTGCTTTTCGGACTGCAGATTAACGCAACCTTCAAACAAACGCTTGCGACACCACAACTTCAACCACTGCAGATGTGATAACACTTCACGGGGTCGACCACTGCCCACATGATAACACTTCACGGGGATCTCAACCATTTGTTCCTCTGTCCGATTCACTCAGAGTGTACTGTGGGGGTCACTTCATATACCCGGTATTCCCACGTGGGTTTGGAGTGATCACTTTAGCCTGACTGGTAGAGTATCGGAGTAGCAAGCAGAAGTTCCTCGGTTCGATATCGGGGATCAGCCAAAAAGTGCATTATGCTGTATTGGTGCTTTTCGGACTGCAGATTAACGCAACCTTCAAACAAACGCTTACGACACCACAACTTCAACCACTGCAGGTGTGATAACACTTCACGGGGTCGACCACTGCCCACATGATAACACTTCACGGGCATCTCAACCATTTGTTCCTCTGTCCGATTCACTCAGAGTGTACTGTGGGGGTCACTTCATATACCCGGTATTCCCACGTGGGTTTGGAGTAATCACTTTAGCCTGACTGGTTGAGTATCGGAGTAGCAAGCAGAAGTTCCTCGGTTCGATATCGGGGGTCAGCCAAAAAGTGCATTATGCTGTATTGGTGCTTTTCGGACTGCAGATTAACGCAACCTTCAAACAAACGCTTACGACACCACAATTTCAACCACTGCAGGTGTGATAACACTTCACGGGGTCGACCACTGCCCACATGATAACACTTCACGGGCATCTCAACCATTTGTTCCTCTGTCCGATTCACTCAGAGTGTACTGTGGGGGTCACTTCATATACCCGGTATTCCCACGTGGGTTTGGAGTGATTACTTTAGCCTGACTGGTTGAGTATCGGAGTAGCAAGCAGAAGTTCCTCGGTTCGATATCGGGGGTCAGCCAAAAAGTGCATTATGCTGTATTGGTGCTTTTCGGACTGCAGATTAACGCAACCTTCAAACAAACGCTTACGACACCACAATTTCAACCACTGCAGGTGTGATAACACTTCACAGGGTCGACCACTGCCCACATGATAACACTTCACGGGCATCTCAACCATTTGTTCCTCTGTCCGATTCACTCAGAGTGTACTGTGGGGGTCACTTCATATACCCGGTATTCCCACGTGGGTTTGGAGTGATCACTTTAGCCTGACTGGTAGAGTATCGGAGTAGCAAGCAGAAGTTCTTCGGTTCGATATCGGGGGTCAGCCAAAAAGTGCATTATGCTGTATTGGTGCTTTTCGGACTGCAGATTAACGCAACCTTCAAACAAACGCTTACGACACCACAACTTCAACCACTGCAGGTGTGATAACACTTCACGGGGTCGACCACTGCCCACATGATAACACTTCACGGGCATCTCAACCATTTGTTCCTCTGTCCGATTCACTCAGAGTGTACTGTGGGGGTCACTTCATATACCCGGCATTCCCACGTGGGTTTGGAGTAATCACTTTAGCCTGACTGGTTGAGTATCGGAGTAGCAAGCAGAAGTTCCTCGGTTCGATATCGGGGGTCAGCCAAAAAGTGCATTATGCTGTATTGGTGCTTTTCGGACTGCAGATTAACGCAACCTTCAAACAAACGCTTACGACACCACAACTTCAACCACTGCAGGTGTGATAACACTTCACGGGGTCGACCACTGCCCACATGATAACACTTCACGGGCATCTCAACCATTTGTTCCTCTGTCCGATTCACTCAGAGTGTACTGTGGGGGTCACTTCATATACCCGGTATTCCCACGTGGGTTTGGAGTGATCACTTTAGCCTGACTGGTTGAGTATCGGAGTAGCAAGCAGAAGTTCCTCGGTTCGATATCGGGGGTCAGCCAAAAAGTGCATTATGCTGTATTGGTGCTTTTCGGACTGCAGATTAACGCAACCTTCAAACAAACGCTTACGACACCACAACTTCAACCACTGCAGGTGTGATAACACTTCACGGGGTCGACCACTGCCCACATGATAACACTTCACGGGCATCTCAACCATTTGTTCCTCTTTCCGATTCACTCAGAGTGTACTGTGGGGGTCACTTCATATACCCGGTATTCCCACGTGGGTTTGGAGTAATTACTTTAGCCTGACTGGTTGAGTATCGGCGTAGCAAAGCAGAAGTTCTTCCGTTCGATAAAGAGTGACAGTCAGAAAATGCATAGCGCTGCAGTAGTTTTAGATGATTTTGAAAAGAAAATATTCTTAATTACCTGAGAAATCAGCTGCCTGTGTAAATCCACTTCATTCTCAGACACAGAATCGCCTTTTAAACCCAACTCTTGGCTAAAATTTCCAACCAATAATGCTGTATCCTATGTAAATATTGCAAATTATTATTCTTAAGATTAAGCTTGATTAGTTTTTAAATATGTATTTTTAAAGATATACTTTGCTAAGTAAAAATATTACCTTCAGTGTCCTTATAATGTCTTGCACTCGCTCCGTCTTAAACAAGCGTCTGGTTAAATAACCTTTTACTAAAGCCGGAAGTGTTTCAAATTTCTTCAAAAGAATTGGATCTTTTATCTAGTAGAGAAATATAATTTTAAGTCTACAAATGAAAACTAACTAGTGGAACATGGAAACTAACATTTAAAAAAAAAAACATTTTATTTCAAGCAACAAATTATTTTCATATACCACAGAAAGAATTACCTTTTTTAATAAAGATTACGGTGGATTAAAACAACTTTAAATCTCATACAACATAAAAAAAATTACCATATTCTTATAAAAATTATGTTTAACTACGTAATAGGTTATTTTATTCAGAACTAGAAATATTTTTAAATACTGACCAGCATTCACTGCCATATAATAAAAAAAAAATTGTACAACGTCAAGGACTGATGTAAAATTAGTATATGGGACCCTTACCCCCAGGGGTGCCCACAGGGGGGGATCATGGCGCAAGGTGCGCCATCAACATTTTTGGGGGGGATTTTTTTACATGGCTTTTTTATTATTATTTTTAAATTTTTAGGGGGGAAATTTTTTGGGCAAAATATTATTTAATAAGTATAATACATTATATAACGTGCCTTCAATCACTGGAATTTCCAGCGATTTCGAGAACGCCTCTTCGGCACATTAGCTGACGACATTGTAAAAAAATTACGTATACGTTTATTGATCTTTATCCGGTTCAAACATTCAGAATACACTTCAGTGCTGGCTGAGATTGAAATTAAAAAACGGCGTGAGGCAATAAATTTTCCATTAGAAAGAATGTATAAATAATAATAAATATGAAGAGTGCTATAAACTCAGGACATGGAATCTCATTTCATATCCTTATATCATAAATTACGATTACATTACAAAACATCTAAGCAATTGCTTTGATAAATATGAGGGTGGGTCAATTTGTTGATTCTATTTTTATGCGATTCGATTCACTAGCTGAGCAACTATTAAAACACATCCAATATTCATACTACACTTTGGAAAAGAAAACGCTGACTACAACAAATTTTACTTTTCCGCTTGTGATGAGGCATATATGTTTTAAAAAAAACTGCAATGAAGCAGACTGTCTCCTCATCTCAATAACACGTATAACATAAATTACGATTTTTATATACAACTCCACTAGAAATTAATTACTTTCATACGTTTGTTTACTAGTAAATGTAGACGATTTTACTGTATTTGGGTTTCGTCTTTTCGGTCGAATTGGTTTTAATAACTTCAATGGTGTTACAGCAGAAGAACACAGATAATATATTTCAGTCAACAAGAATGCTTGGTTTTTCTGAACTTACTGTTGAAATGTGGAGCAAAGTTACAATTATTTAAATTGTAAAAAAGAAAGAACCTTAATGAAAAGTATTTTCTGAGTTTGAGAAACTGTAGTGGTAAGTGGATAAATATTATACGGCATTTTTAAATTAAAGTTTAATTTTATAAGGTTTCTGAAAATTCGATAAAATGAAGTTTTGCATTTAATAATCATAGTTAATATATCCAAATATAAGAATGGGGGAGCTAAATTGTCTTCCAGTGTTCAAAAAGGGCTACAACCCGTTCAACCTCAAGACAGGTTTGTAGTTAGACAATATATAGTTAGCAAAAATATTTCCAGGAATGGGAAAAGAAAGAAAATAGTTTTGTTATTTATTTTCGTAGCCCCTTATAAAACTGTGTATAAAATTATGTGCAGTTATTCAGCTCAAAAACTTCCTTTTTAATAACTGCCCGCATTTTGATATTGAAATTTTTACAAAATTGTAAAGGTTTTGTAAATTACTTTTTAACATGTAATAATGCTTTGATATTGAATAATAAGCTTTAAAATAAAAACTCATATTAGGAGGCACCCCAAAATCCTCCTAAATTACCTCATATGGTTGATTAACTTTATATATACCCCGGTTAGCATGTAGAATTTATACAGAAACACGATGAAGTCATGTTAAGTTTAATTTGAAATAAATATAATAAAGGGAAAAGTTCGTCAAATGGGGTTATAAAAACATGATCCAAAACATGCTATGGAAACCATATTTTTCGAGCCAAGACCGCATAATTTCGTTAATCTAAAAATACTTCATTATCTGTTGTCAATTTATTCTAAAACAAAATTGTCTCCCATTTTTTCTATAATGATGGTTAATTTATTGTTTTTGTTGGCCCGCGAAAACACCTGCCCTTTTGAGTATTATCTAAATTTCTCGAAAAACAAGCGAGCAATTTTTTTCCCCTTACTTTTTTTACAAATCAACCCAGAAACAGGACGCAGACCAGTCGGCTCGTATTACCCTTTTTATTTAATTCTAAAAATAGATCAGACACCCTTTCTTTCATCAAATTTTTATATGAAACTTTTTACATTAAAATGTAGTATTGCGTAATCTATAGGCGGCGAACGTCTGAGCATTTTTGGCGATATTTCGATTGGCGACGCGGCTCGGGGTCCATCTCGAAGGAAATACCCGGGAACAATGCCTCGTATTTTTGAAACATGATCAGATAACGAGGATAACACCTGGCGCCCTTAAGTTGGTAATTTTTTTGTTTCTTATAGATCTTTGAATTAAATTGGCATTTACAATTTAAATTTAATTTATGGAACTTAATATTTATTGGTAATAAGTAAATAACTCTCTCTGAATTAAATTGTGTATATTTAATGTTTAATTTAAAATTAGCAGTGGCGATTGGGTTGCAAAATACCATGCAATTTCGTGTGTTTTGACTCCCACTATACTTTAGATCATGTTGCCTTTATAATTTATATTATTCTTTACCAGTTTTGGTCAACTGAAACACTCATTAGATCTTTAAACTATCATAACTATAAATTATCTAACTAATCGTTATCCCACATATATTGTAAGGATTCTCAAACTTAAAATTTGTTCTCTAAATTTATTTCAAAATTTGGGAGTGATTTACTAATTTTAAAAGTACGTAGTTATTGATAACTGTTAAAAGTAGTTAATGACAGTGATAACTGTGGCTGCCTCGGTATTCAAATGCCAACGTATTCCTTTTTACTAATGAAAATTAATAAATTTTTTTAGAAAAAAAAGGGGGCGGGGATAAGTCACTGAAGATAAAAACCTTATCATATTTCTATCGTAACATATTACAAATGTTTTTAAGACGTTTCACGTTAAAACCCGATTTTCTGATATTTTTAAAGAAATTGTTTCCTTGTCAACGCGGGGCCCCACATAAAGCTGCGGCACCTGAGGCACACCCTTAATGGTGACCCTGCTTATATAGATGTGTTTGTTGAAAACGAATATGCAACCAGGAGATTATTGTAGTTTCTAAAAGTTGCTGGTCTGGTACATGTTGAATAATAATAAAAAAAAGGAAAATTAGAGATAGAAATGGGGAGTGAATTTACGTAATGTAATGAAGTAGGGGGGGGGGGGTGGCCTGTGACTTGAAGAGGGGAGAGGGTGTCCGAACCTTAACCTGAAGGGGGGGGGGGGGTCCGGACCTTCCCCCCCCTTTGGCTACGTCCATGGGGAGGGAAGGACAGGGAAAAATTTTTGGGGGGGATTTGCGCCATTGGGTTTGGGGGGATGGGCACCCCTGCTTACCCCCCCCCCCCCCACACACACACAAAAAAATACAAAGAATTTTTTTTTGGTAAGCTTCATTAGAACACATTTTATTAATTTAACTTTTGATAAAGAAAGCTCTGATTTTTTTTTTCAAATCTATTTTAAAGTTATTCCATTAGTATAAATGATTAGGTAATTTAAAATGTGTGTCACTTTTTCACCAATAAACAATCAAGAAGTGTGTCTATGGGTTTGTATGTTTTATTTCAAGCTTACAGTTTTATTCCATGCTTACTGAAATTTTGAACACTTGACCTTCAGAATAAGAGGAAGGTCAGTCTACATGAGATTTCGAACCCCCCCCCCCCCCTCCTTCTCACCCCTTATAAAGCAGCAATGACCTCTTAATAAAACCACGAGATGGCACCACGATCTGCATAAAGTTAAGCTGGTATTTATATAAAAATTTAAATGGCTATAATTCTGTTTTAATTTTTCACAGAAAATGATGAAATATTTGATAAAGTATTTTTGAAAAATAATCAATGTAAAAATAACTTATAACGAGTTTGGTATGAATTTAAAATCAATATTTTTTATAGAACACACACTTAAAAACAAATAAAATAACAATGCTTACAATATCTCTGCTTTTTCTTCTCTTCAGGTTCGTCAGAGATGTCGAAATACTTTGTTTGAGGGCTCCTTTTTTAACTGAAGGAATGTTACATGAACTTTGGCAACTTAGATGTTTGTTAGAATTATTGCATGGAACCAAAGCACTGCCATAATCTTCGTTCAACTGGCATGCATAAGAACTTGTATAAGAAGATTGCACCAAATCATTAATAGCTCTAATCTCATCTTCACTATAACTTTTATCGCCTTGAATATTCACGTTCGATAAATTATTTTTTGCACTGATAATAAGTGTATTTGGTTTCAGGTTATTATTCGATAAAGGATACTGTTCAGCTACATCCGAGTTTGTGGTTGCAGAAGAGTTAAGATCCAAAGGACTGCTATTATTATTTCTAAAGCTCAATGTGGTCGCAGTAACATCAGGAGTTGGGGACGGTAATAAATTTATAGTTGTGGAAGTCGAACGTTTTTCTTTATTAAAGAGAGAAGGGTGGGGAATAAATTCTGCAGGAGATATAGGTGTTGTAAAAAGCCTACTCCCATCATCACTCAGGTTCTCATAAGCAATTTGAAGTCTTTCTAAAGAATAACATTTCGAACAGGAATAACATTCGGAACAAACACTTCCACTTTCCCCGTGTTCCTGATCGACACAAACGCTACCTGGGCTGGCCGCAGAACATTCACGGCAAACATTTTCTTTTAGAAAACGAGAATCACAGAACACTTTGTTCATACCCGAAGCTTGCGATAAATCGGAGCTGGATCTGAACGACACGAACGAGGAGTCGCTTTCTAGGCAGTTAGGCTCTCTTAACACAGATATTGGGCAATTGTTATACAAGGATTGCATTGGATTAATACCTCTATGAATGCTACTACCCACAGATATCTCAGGGGCTTTGAAGTTGTCATTCGTATCCGACCTCACCAAAACACTGGAGTGGATGCTTTCCGGTCTATCACTCAAAGTGTGATTTTGGAATCGTCCGTCAGAGCTATTAAAGGACTTTGAAGACACATTGGATTGAAGACTGTGAGATCCGGCTCGATGGCCATCAAAAGAATCGGTGTGCAGGCTGCCGTTGGAGGCAGAGAGTGACGAGGATCGTTCGGGTAGGGGTGGTGCGCTTTCAGACTCTTCCCTGGTATTTGCCGTTGAAACGAACAAAGCGGTTGATAGCGAGCAATGGATGTTTTCATTAGGAAATTCAGTTGCTTTGAAGTTTGAAGGAGATAGGGCATCAGAAGTTAATTTGGTTGAATGCGATTTTTCAGAAAGGCCACCTTCTAAATGTTCTGCAACAGAAAGGCAATGGTCTTCTGTGTTAGAATTTCTATTTATATTTAAATTGGTAACTGCGTTGTTGTTGAACTCTGGTATATTTTTTTCGATGACTGAACTTTGTTTTATATCACCATCGGTGAATTCATAAGGCATTGGAAGAGCATCATCTAAAAGAAAGTTATTAAAATTTATTGTATTTTTATAAATTATATCAATATACTTTTAAACAATAAAGAATGCAGCAGCACACAACTTTCAATTGCTAGCAATAAAATATGCCTTTCAAGAATTATTTAATTCAATTTGCATAATATAACAACCATCTGAGATGAATGCACAGAACCAAATTTTGTTTAAAATTTGGTATTTATATGTACATTGCATAACCTTTAATGTGGTGTTTGGAATAGTATATATGAAAAAGGTGGCATACATAGGAAAAAAGTACTTTTTTTTTTAAAAAAAAATTTGAACTCTAGATAATTACTATACGGATATTTCTTATCTTGTAGTTTACAAGCCAGAGAGATGTATTTACATTATCTTAACTTTTCAGAAGAGGCAATTGAAGGTTTCAGTTTCCTGTTAGATTGACTTAGATCTTTGACACAAAATGTCAGGTATTTTGAGTATGGTTAAAAACAGAAATAACAAAACTTTGCTACAATATGCTAGTTACCAAAGAAACTACTTAGCAGAAATTTAAAATTGTCATTTAATCAGTAATATATCTTTATCCTAAGAACAATGCTACAACAGCACCTAAAAACATGTTACTATGCATTTTTTTCGCAATAAAACGAAGAATCAGTGTTCCTTTGAATCAGTGTTTAAGTAGAGATTTTTAACATTTAAAAAAATTATCTAAAACTAATTTGAGCTTTTTTTAAAGATTACTTTAGCATTAAAAAAAATATTTAAATCATTTATTGGAAAATTATGCATGTTTTATGAAAAAACTTTAAAAACACAAACAAAATTAAAAATTGTCTCTCAGTATACCTTAAATATTTATGATTAATAAATTATATTACAAAGATTTGTTTATTTGCAATCCGAAAAAATAATGAAGTTTTAATATTTTAACAATTTTTTTATAGTATAAAGTTTTTGTTAATTTGATTTTTACACTTTAGCTAAAGTAAACATTATATAAAAAAATATGAGATTTCTGTAAGCATTTTGTTAAACAAAAATATTACAGCTTAAACACTGTTTTGATTGTTTTCTAATACATTGACAATTCATTCAAACAACCCGATTTTAATTAACATGCTTGTGTTGTCACAGATGTTCAGAGTCCCTGAACTTTTGGATCCTACCTCCTATAATACAAACTCAATTTTAAAAAATAATTTTATTTTATTCTATTTTGAAAAATTACTTTTATTAAATGCTTGAAGAACTTATTTTTCAAAAATAACATTTTTAATAATACAAAATTGAAATAATGATATCTTTTAACAGTTAGTTAAATATCACTTATTACTATTATGTAAAGAGAATGAAAATTACACACCAATATCCTAATAACATCATTAAAAACGACCAAAATGCAATTAGTGTTCTTTAACTCTTGAGTACAGAATTATGTTACCTTTAGTTTTTATTAGAACAAATGCTAATTACATCGAAAGAAACACTCTCAATCTAATTAAACATCTCTTAGAAAATTAAATCCAAAATTTCTTTAACATATTTTTATAACAGAATGATTATTTGCTGGCATTTTACTAAAAGTGACATAATTAAAATTTAATAACATCTAGGGATAAAATGGATATCAGGTAACTATCTGGTATCCAGTTTATCTGGCTGGTTTTTAATTATCCAGTAATTATCCGACATTCAGAAGCAAAGCGTCGGATATCCGCTTGAATAAAATGCCACTTTTTTTTGTTTCCAAGTATTTTCCTTAAAATACAACTAATGTATTCTGCAGACTCTCCTTTGAATGTTCTCGGGGCAATTCAAGTGGGTAAGTAGTAGGGATGAAACGGATATCCGGTAACTATCCGGTATCCGGCTGCTTTTTAACTATCCGGTAACTATCCGATATCCGGAAGTAAAGTGCCGGATATCCGATTTTCCATGCCGGATATCCGGATGAATAAAACATCGAAGATTTTTTTTTCGGCGATCAATTTTCTTTGTTCTTGCGTTAAGTATTTTCCTGAAAATTCTACCAGTGTATTCACAGCGTGCAGATTCTCCCTTTAACCAATAGAGACTTTAAAAAAACCACTTTTTTTCAAATTTTTAACTTTAAAATTATATTTTTAACGAATCGTTATGGTGGAGGGTCATCACATCTCACAACTAATATAAAGTTGAAATAAAAAATAAATTTGTCAAAAGTTTAAGCAAACTTGAGTTTTTATGTTTGGAATGAAAAGGCATATGGTAAAATTACAATTATTCAGAAATAAAGTGTAAAATGTACAAAACATACGACCATTGCTAGCAGTACCCTAGAATAACCCTTTGTAAATAAAAAAGTTTTTTGAATGTTTATTCACTGTTGGTATCACTTTAAAGATAAGAAATTGGGAAATAATACAGAATAAAAAAATATTTTTCAATTTTTGACCGATTTCCGTTTTTTTTTAGTGTGTATGAGAAGTTATTTTCATAAAAAAAATAAACTGCCGGATATCCGATCGGATATCCGGCAAAATCCAGTTCGGATATCCGATATCCGGTTTGTAATGTGCGCCGGATATCCGATATCCAGCAAAACCACTATCCGGTTCATCCCTAGTAAGTAGTGCAGTGAGAAATTTCTCATTATAAGCTGACGAAGTATGTTTTAGACATGGTGGATCACAGAATAGATAGTACTAGGAAAATATGCTGCGGGCATTTGAAACCAGCCACTAGCTATCTTGGAGTACCTTTGAGTTTGAATCCTCATGCGTGGCTGTGTGTAGGGTGCATAGCCACATCTCTGTCCGTTATATATTAGAAATTATTTTACTCTCCAGTCTAGTAAGAACATTTTAGCAATTAAATATAGCACAATTTAGATCAGTAATTTGGAAATATTTCAAAATTACATTTTCAAATGCATCCTACAGTACAGCTGCAGCCATTTGAAAATCAGTATGAATATGAGTAGTTGATTTAAGAACTGTTATGAGAGGATCTTTTCATAAAAAAAATAAACTACTAGATATCCGGTTAGTAATATGCACCGGATATCCGATATCCGGCAAAACCACTATCCGGTTAATCATTAATAATATTGAATACATACATAAAGGCAAATGTAAACAACATTTACAATCACAAAACAATTTCAGCCATAAAAAAAGGGTTACCTGATAAAGACAAAATGTCGACAGCATTTAGCTTCTGACAGAGCATTCTCTCTTGCTCCTTGAATTCTTCTTGCATTTGTAACCAAAGTTTATTCTGCTCCTCAAAGAACTGGTTTACTCGGTTTTTCTGGATCTCCTTTACATCACGAATAACTTGGTTCAACAACTCTATGTCGTTGTTTTGAGTTTCGCTTGGCTGTGCATTAGACCTAGGTAAAACAATAAATTTGTAAAATGCTTGTTATGCGCAGGTTTAAAAACTGACAAAATATGAAATAAAGAAAAAAGTATCTAGACCCCCTGGATTGCAACCTTATTTTATCACCATCATTACAGTCACATCATACTATGAAATATTTTACTTTATTTTTGATCGCCCCCCCCCCCCCCCCCCTCTTTTTTTCAGATTTCTGTGACATTTATTTTTAAAAATAATAAAATCCTTTTTAGTATGTTCTACTTCGAATTCTCTCTATCCTGTAAGACTTTATCCATTATATTTTGCCCATTATTTTCCAGGGAAGACCATACTTTTATTTACTCTCCATTAATTGCAAAGTAACCCAAGTTCTGCGTTCAGCTAAAAAAATTGATGCATTAAATTGGAAGCCTTGTTCTGAAATAAAAATTTTAAATTCTGCATATATGTGGTAAAAAAAAATGCAGAAATGTCATATTTAGGTCATGGACTTTAAACCTTATTTTAAATTGAAATGTAATTTTGATTAACTTTATAAAATCTTATTAGGCATTTTGTGTTTAATAATGGCAAAACAGGCAGGCTTAATAGCATGCAAAACGATGAAAATTCATTATATAGATATAAAGTATAAAAAATTAACTATTTTACATCAGTTGCTTGAAATCTGTAGGGATTGGGTGGATCTATGAGAAAATTTACTGTCGTCCACATTGTTTACGATGTGTATATTACACTTCTGTATTTAGCTTAACATAAATATCTAACAATCTGACTTTTATTCACTCGTTTTAGTCACTGGAGGAAGTATTTAATTTTAAAAATGTATACTTACATAATAACTTGTTCGTTTTGTTGATTTATTTCTTGAGTTCTTGCATAATTATTCATTTCACTGGATTCTTCAAATAATTGTCTACTTGAATTTTCTGCTGTATTTTGCACTGGCTTCATATTTATATTCGAATTTTCAACTAATCTAGAAGTAATTTCATTTACAGGAGAATTTACAAAAGCAGTTTCAGATAATTGCACAACATTCGACATTGATAATTTAGAGTCTCCAACTTGATTGGTATCGATTTTATTCATTAAAATGTTTGCGGAACTCAGAATCGGAAAGTACTTATCCCTTTCTTGCTTTGGAGGCAGAACAATATTGACCTTTTCTTTCTTAAAGGCAAGATTAGGCGGCGAGAGAATTATATTTTCGGAAGAACATGAATGTGGAGATAGATTAGGCAATTTCTCGCTGCAATTGCAATCGGCGTGGGCCATTATAAGCGCAGGGGATGGGTGCTCAAGAGTATAAGAATTTGTACGAACATGTTTCCTTTTTAGGGATTTCTTCGTTTCCGTTTTCAATTCAAAGGATAATTCCGAATCCGACACTGGAGTACAAAATTGTTCACAGTCTTCAATTCCATCCTTCATTTTAGAATCTTCCACTATCATATCGGGAGGGTTTAAAGACAAGTTAACATCTAAATACTGCTTTGATTCAGAGTAAGCAGGATCACTTTTCGATTTTCTAATTGGCAATTTCTCAGTACGAGCTTCCGCCGTCTTCATGTAGCTGTCCACCGAGCGAGCTCTCAGTGGAACAACCGAGTCGTTGGCCAATGACGCAGGAAGTGCCTTCACCCCAACAACATTAGAATCGCCGTAACTCAGCATCGCCATGGCGGAGGCACAAGGGGTGGACTCACTTCCTGTATTGACGAGTGTCTCCGAGCTGGCGTCCTCCGATCTGGACATATTCAGCCGATTGGATACTTGAGATTGCCCGTCCTCTGGGCTTGAGTACTCGATGGAACTGTCCAAGTATTTTTCGAGGTCTGTGCTTTGGGTGAGGCATGTGACGTTGCTTTCGTTGTCAGTGTCTTGAGGCACAAATTGTCCAGTGTGGTCGAACTCTGGGCATTGGGCGAAGCAGGTGGCATTGCTATCGTTGTCAGTGTCTTGAGGCACAAAATGTCCAGCGTTGATGACCGTAGGCAAGGAACCAAACTCGGTACTTTCGGTAATGGAATCGTGCTCGTCTTCCGACACGCTGTACATTTCTTCGGTAGGGGCACTTTCAGAAGGCATTTCAGAATCCCAAACAGGTAGATCCTGTTGATTGCTGTCTTGGCATGTAAGGCATTCAGCATTGTCTAAGGCTACATGTGCTTCACCTTTATCAGGATAGCTACTTAGACATTTTGTATCACTCATGGATAAATCACCTTTATCATTGTTGGTTTGAATAATGTTCGGAGAAACAATGACATCTTTATGGACTGTGCTGCAAATATCACTCGATGGAATTTTGCAAGTGGATATGTGCATTTCACTTGAAAATATAGTTGCATCATCGGTTGGAGAAGTTTGAAAATCTATCACTCTTGTTTCATGCAAGGCACTATCCTCCTGTTTCCCAAGTTCAATGTACGAGACAAAATCCTTATTGTTACAAGCAGACAGATGTTCCTAAAAAACAGATACACTTTAAAGGCACATTTTGGAAGGTTATTAAGCGAAGTATATATATGAAAGAAAAGTCCTATAACCACCCCCTTTTCTAATCCAGACCCCTTGTAAAACCCCTTAACATCTATCCCTTAAATTAACTAAGTACAATTTGTACCTTTTCTCTCTTATTCCAAAACTCCCTTTTTCCCTAAAGGATTATCCCCACCAATCAACGACTGTTCTTCCGAACCGATATTAATTCCCCATTTTCCCTCTTGATGTTATGTAAAATCCCCATCTCTCGACACTTGGTGTTCGGCTGCCGACACGATAGGATGTAAGCTAGTTCTGTGAATAAACTTGTTTCTGTGTGAAATCTACTCGGCCCAATCATAGATTAATATAGTCACGACTGCAATTAAACTAATGAAATGACCCCCCAGTGGAACATTTCATATATATAATAAAAATTTAATTAAATAAATCAAGTCAAGAGAAATAAAGTTAAAAATATTAGGAAAATATACAATACAGCCATAG
Organism: Troglohyphantes excavatus; assembly: GCA_963932185.1. NCBI lineage: Eukaryota > Metazoa > Arthropoda > Arachnida > Araneae > Linyphiidae > Troglohyphantes > Troglohyphantes excavatus. The sequence goes on along the minus strand of OZ010677.1, from coordinate 8,074,879 downwards.
TTGAAGAGTCGAAAATAAGACGAATCAAAATATGGAAAACTTATGCCAGAAGAAAATTAACATTACTAACAAATGAAAGCTAGGGAAGATTAGATATCGCCCAACTTGTATGATTACATTTAAATTAGATCACAGAACGGACACTGCATTAAAATATGTATGCAACAAAACAATGCTTGTGACATAACTGTTTAATATTACCAAAATATATATAAAATAATATTAAAAATGTCGATAAGTTGGAACTGGGAATTTTCAGCACTGTTGAGTTGGGAATTTCGAATCGTTAAGTTGGGAAATTTGTTATTTCAAACCCCCCAAAATATTTTTTGTGTAACTGCAATACTCACCATTACTGGTGGAACACTATCCTGATAATGGGATTGTAACTCAATGCTTTACGAAAGAAACCTGTGCAATAGCCCCCCCCCCCCCCCCCCCCCGAATTTTTTTTTAACAGCACTGATTGGATGCTCAATTATCCAATTTGTTTCAACCGCCAATCCTCCCCACCTCCAAAAAAAACTTGATGAAATATGACAATTAAAAAAAAATTATTGATCCCTTTAAATGTTCAAATGGAATATTTTTCTGAAAAGTAACCAATCCTTTGAAATTTAAACAAATCACACAGGCAGGCATATAAAATGCTAAAAATCTGTAAATCAATGCTAAAAATCTGCACATTCAAATTGGCAGATATGCAATAGGCTATAACAAAATTTTTGTACTTATTTTAATTAACATCACACAAATTATTATATTGCTCAATTACTCCTGTACGTAGTTTGTGGTAAAGTATAAGGCAATTTACTTTCAGCATTACAGATGCTGAAAATTACTGGTTATCAAAAACTAATTAAAACTATTGGTTATCAAAAAAAAACTTACTTCTACACTGCGATATACTGCTTTCACCTTATCTGAAAGAGACGTACTTTCTTCCTTCTTCTTTACATTATCTGCTATTATTTTTGCTGCGGCCGTTCGAAATCGGCAAGCCTCTTCTCTTTGTTCGGCAGTTAGCTATACATGAAAAGAAAATGTTTAATGAAAAAATCTATTCTAATATGGGGGGGGGGGTTGTGTTTGGTTGTTCATATCCAAGATATATTTTTTTGATAAGATTAAATAAAAATCTTAGTTAATCTTCATAAAAAAAGGGTAAATTCCTAGTTTTTGGTGCGCCTGCGTTTTAAGAAAATTGGCTCCAAGGCCAAAATGATGTTTTTTTGTTTATCACCAAGCCAAAATAGCGGAATGGTTGGTTAAATAACATTACATTGCAGCTGCACAGTGGGGACAGTGGTCCCAAGCCTCCAGAACCGATAACGGATTTGATTAAGAATGATAATCGTTACCCCCTTAAAGCAGTCAATCATGGTGCTTACAGGCAATCCTTCGTGCAGTTGATTATGGGGGGACACCATTAAACAAGAAAATGGGAAATAAAAAATCCTATTTCCTAGTGATTAATTCAACTACTGACTCCTCCAGTGGATAAACCACGATGACGGCCTGCATAATCTTGGTGTTTGTTTGAGTGACGTGATCCTTGAAGCAATCGTACCAATCACAAAGAAGAATTCTGGGCAAAACAAACTGCTTCAGCACTGTGTGCTCGCAATCCTGCATTCATACACCATTCAATATATGTTAGGTTAGTTAGGTTTTGGTAGATTCAAGGTTGTTGATTAAAACGTTTTTAGAGCAGTTATTCATTTTGGGAAATGTTATTACAGAGTTAGAGTTTAAAGTCGAGGAACATGTCTTAGTGTCTTTCATCCGTTGATGCTCCAGTGTTTTGGGCGTGTAGTACAACAACTATGGATGATAAGCACAAGGAAATGTTCTTCAGCTTTATATTCTTTGAAAAAGCTTTTAAATTTATTGAAAATAAAAAAATCCACCATACCAATGGTGAAATAATAGATTTTCCAAAACATCTTATGCAAGAGGAATATGCTGAAAAATCTTCAAGCCGCTGTAAGCTCTCAGTAGAACTAGGAAAGGAACCTAGAATGGAAATACATAAAAATTATTAATACATTCTTCAGAAAATGTAATAAAAATAGCTTTTAATGTTTTACATGTAATTTAAATATTTGCACAATATTATATCATTCTAATATTAAAATACATGGGAAAAAGTTCTATGTAGTTGAAAAAAAAATGGTACTTCTCTGTTAAACGGCCTCAAATAGTCGCCAAGCGAAAGTTTGTCGCCGTATTGATTATTTACAATTTTAATGTTGCCACTCACAAAATAAAATGTTAAAAACACTCGTAAATGATTTACGATTAGATGACGTCAAAAAAGTACATTCTAAATTATAGACAATAAGTCACACTTAACCTGTGCAATGGGCTATTAGTTACGGTTCGAGGTAAAGATTTTCGCTCGTCAGCGGATCTGGATGTATTTTCAAGTGAACATCAAACGACCGGATGCGTTGCGCATGCGTCTTTTTTTCTGATCTTTATGGTTACTTAAGGAGAAATGCACAATTACGGTTAATTACTCAAACGCTGTGTCTTATTTTCGAACCACGGTGGATGACGTTCACTGCGTAATGAGCTAGCGGTGACGGTTCAAAATTATTTCCGAAGGATTTCTTTAAGGTCTGCACGATTGAATAAAATAACGTCGCACTTGAGCTCCACAATGGGCTAATGTCGACGGTTTAGAATTCATCTCGAAGCTTTGGTTTGGTTAATTAACATCGCACTAGAGCTTCACATTGGGCTGTTGGCGGCAGTTCGGCGCCTATCTCGAAGGGAACAATGTCTCGTATTTTTGAACCACGGTCAGATGGCGAGAACATCACCTGAGCTGGCAATCCTTCCAGCATTCGTTTGGGGCATTTCGACACCACTCTTAAGCGCACGCGCGCTAAAGTCACAGACTCCTGACGTCGATTTATGGTCCCGGGCAGTTGTGGTCTCCGGCCTTCGGCCTCCGACTACTCAGGATTACATCCATGACCCCCTCCGGGCAGTCGATCATGGTGCTTACAGGCAATCCTTCGGGCAGTCGTTTGGGGCATTGCGACAGCACTCTTAAGCGCATTCTAAACAAATTTATTTTAATAGCTATCCTAACAATCAAACATGTTTCCAAAATTATAAAAAATATTCACCAAATCCAATTTAAAATCGTTTGAACCAAACCCATAATTTACAAATATCCGAATTTAAATATTTGTAACTATTAAATAGTTCGCATAGTCGTGCAACCAATCAGAGTTCGTTAAACACTTATATATTCTAACCAATCAACAATCGTAAGGCAATAGACGTTTACCGTCAGATCGCGAAGGAAAATGCGCACGCATCCAATGCACGTAATCCAAACAAACTTGTCGCAGGAAGAAAGTAAAAAAGTAAATATATAATACGAGGCACCCGTTTCCGGGTCTTTCCTTCGATATAGGCCCCGAACCGTGGCCAATAGCCCACTGTGTAGCTCTAGTGAGACGCTAATTACCCATACCAAAATCAACTCCAAAGAAATTGTGTTTTAACTATTTTGAGCAATGACACTAAAAAAGGCACGTTCAGTTTACTCTCCCGTTTTTATTTAGCTCAGTGCACTCAATCATACAATCAACTGAAACGTGATCTTTTGTGTATGGTAATCCCTAAGGTAAACAACTTTGGCGCATTTTCGCTCGTTGGCATATGAGGCCGTATAACCGAAAAGAACCAAAAAAATTAATTAAAAGGCTTTAGTGCAGGAAAAGTTGTCTCCTATAATAAGAAGAAAAACAACATAAAAAAATTTGTTGATATTTAAGTTGGTTAAAAGTTGACAGAAGTAAAGGAAATTGAAAATTATTTATATATATATAATATATTACTTACAATTCTATTATCTAGTTAATCTATTATATTTTGTTATGTTTATTTTATAGTTCAATTGCGTTAAATAAATAAAACATAATTAATATTTCAATGTTTTCCCAGTCGAGCAATGTGTTAAAAAAAAGGGAATTTACAAATTTTTAATAACCTTAGAGGCCTTAAAATTTGTTTGACCATAAACAAAATTGCCTATATAATATTTATAGTTATGACAGTTTTGAGAAAAAAATTTTTACAAAATTGTTTAATTTCATCAATTTTTTTAAAGTTTTAGTATGATGCAACACCATTGAAAACCAGGTTCTAAAAAAATCCTGTCATTGAATTTGACATTTTTCATGCCAACACTACTTTTACACATATTGCAGTGAATGTCAATACATAATGCTATTTTGAATGTTTGAAATAAATCCTCACTCTTTGGTAAAAAGAGTAATAGCAGTTACAAACCAAATTTGATAATGGGAGGAACAGAGTTATTATTTCCAAATATCAAACCATTTGGTCTAGGACACTTATTTGCATGTCAAAAATTACTAAATATAATAAATAAACCTTTGTATGTTAAAAACACAAGTTAGCAGGAAAAGCAAAAATCTGGACCGATTTGAAAAGGAATCTTGACATATTATTTGGCACCAGTATTTCCAATACAACTTTACTTAGTGAAATAAAAAAAATTCCAAAGTATTCTAAATTTAACCATGGTTCATGCGACCATATTAAACATTGAATTCGTATTCTAGTTTTCCAAGATACATTCATAACCCATTTTTTACTAGTATAAACAAAACAGTCAATACGTTTATTTTCATTACATTACTTTTCAATTGCTTTATAAATACCATAAACAGCTATTTTTCACTTATTTCAAAACATGTTCAAGGGTCAAAAGAAAAATTAATTGCGCAATTCCCATTACTTTGTTTCTAATGTTCTATAAGAACGATTTTTTTTTATTGTTATAAGTTTTAACGAAAATTCTTCAAATATATTAATCGTATTTTTTGTTTATAAAAGTACGTAAATATCTCTTTAGTAAAAACATAAATATATATTTTTGAAATACATCAGTAGAATAAACCCATGGAACTCGTTATAAATCTCAGTCATTCTCTACTTTAATGACTCACTCAATTTCTTTTCGAAAACATTTTATCCTTTATTCCGTTATACAAACATAATATAGACTAAATTATATTTACCAATAGAAGACATTTCAAAGAGTTTAAGCTGAAGGAACATGCATTTTTGTTACCTTAGTAACAAATTTATTTGAAAACCATCCCAAACAAACAAAACATGAAGTGAATGTTTCCATTTTAAATAAGGAAAACTTTACATTTAAATTGATGCTTATAACGATTGGTGTCGAGATTAGAAATTACGTCAGTTTCAGCTAAAAAGACGTCAACGAACGTTTTATTATTGGTTGCTAGTAGCCACGTGGTTTGTTATTCAGTATTCACAAAGGTTAAGGTTGGTTGCTTAAAAGGGAAATCTCGAAGGTTGAATGAAATAACGTCGCACGAGCTATAAAGTGGGTTATTGGCAACAGTTGAGAAGTCTATACCGAAAGAAAACTCCTGAACATAATTTCGTTTTTAAACCATGATCAAATAACAAAGACAACACTTTAAATGACACCCCACTCTTCAACCAATTAGAATGTCCTTTTACTAATTCAGATTAACACTCACTCCATCAACACGGCTAATTATTTTTGGTGGGAAATAAGAATGTATTTGAATACTCTCCGCTTACCAAATCGTAAGACATGTACTAATAATCGAATTACCAACGGTGTTGAGCAGAAGTAAAAAGATAAAAAAAAACGGAAGCAATTATTCTCTAATGAAGTATGGGTCTAGTCAAGTCTTCACTCCTTTTATACAATCTTGAATTTGTAAACGCAAAAGAAAAGTCGGTGTTCCCGATGGCATTAATGAGGCTATAACTGATTTGTGTGATCACTTTTAACTGTTTTTTCCAGAGAGTTGTAATATTAAAATTGTTGTAATATTTGTATTATTACTCTATGGTTTTTCCCTCCGGATTTGAGGAAATATATTTTGCACACATTAAAAAAAAAAATCGGCAGCGCATAAAGGCGAGCTGCTATTGCATTTCAATAGTTTATTTTAACAAATTTTGATTACATTTTTTAAGAATATGTTATGCAAATGAATTCTACATCAAACCGTTTCCTTCTTTTTAATTTTAATTCATCAAAAGTTTAATTTTCTCTTTTAAAATATACATAACATCACAAAGGGGCGGACTGGCACTCAAGAAACAATAAGGGAAAATTTTGAAATTTGAACAAAATTCTTCCTTTTTTCACTTGAGAGGCAGTGGTGGCGCCAGAAATTGCCCGACGGGGGAGCTAGCATTCCCCGACAGGGGGGCTAATATCCTATACGTAAATAGTGCTTATAAAATTATTTTATCGTAAAAAAAAAATCGGATGTGACTGTATCGGAACACGTCCAGAATTATTGCAGGTGAAACGTCATTTTAGTATATTATAAAGAAACAGGAAATGGCCGCCAACAGAAACCTCTCAAGCAAAAGGAAGACAAATTGTTTCGTCTGATGCAGAGTGCTTCACCACGCCCTATGTGTGATTTGCTTTAACTATATTTTACACGCATCGGCTCCTAATTTCCTATCGGACGAGAGAGAACTAATTTAAATAAATAGTAATATTTGTCTGGCAGTAAAGTGTCAGATAGGATCACTCTAAAAGCGTTGCGAAGTATTTCTGTCCAGATACGCCAAGTAGTTGATTTTAAAGACGTTTTACTTCAAAAATCTAGTATTAATCAATATCTTAAATTTGTTAGTGATAAAGTTTTATTGTTATTATTATTATGGGCTAAAATCAAGAAGTACTCAATCTCGCTATTTTACGTATTTTCATAAAACTTAAAACATTGTGGAAAGCAGATAATTGTTACAAAAACTGTACAAATCGTACCACAGTCAAACGATGCGCGTTAAAATTAACTTAATGGCACTGCAAAAAAAATTGTATAATCATTGCACGATTATTTTTTTAAAAAAAGCTATATTTTGTAATAAAAAAACCTGCAGTATTTTGAAAATATTTTTTTTTGTTACTAAAATTTTAGTTATTTAAAAATTATAATTAAATTTATATTTAATTATAATTAATAAGTCTCTTAAATTATCCTGTGTAGTAATAATTATGCTTAGTAAAAAAATACTAATAAAGTATAATATTTACATTTGGGAAATAAAATATATTAAAGTATGTATGACTTTTATAATGCAAAGTTTTTCAAAATTCTTACTGATATATACATATAAAGTTCATTTAATTAAGAATTAAACTTAATATAGTTAATTTAAATTTGGTTTGACTTTTTTTAGATTTTATCGAGAGAAAAAAACTAACAAAATATATAATTCACCCAAAATAAAACATTTTTTTGAAACCTTCTGCAGATAAAATACTCAAACCTTACATACCTAATTTCACAAACAAGATATTCAATTAATTATTTTTATTTTACTTAATACAATAACTGTAGTTGGTAGTTATAAACATTAAATACAAAGTACAAAAAAGCACCACATTTGGTCGGAACTAGAAATTGGGACAGTTCATTGAAACGATTACCATTATACCAATGAGGGACGGTCATTGTAACAAGCAAGATTTTTTTATCCCATCACAAATATAACCTTGCTGTTTTATTTTGTTTCCTCGTTACAAGAAAATAGAAAAGTTTACTTACTTCAATATGGTAGATATGCAGAATTAAAAAAAAGATGTGAAAAAAAAACTTTATAGTTAGACTCATAAAAATTTAACATACACGAAGATAAATTTTCGTTTACGCTATAATATGCAAAAAATGCACTGGAGGGATAATGTTTTGACACGGACAGAGGTCCACACCACCCAGAAAGTGAGGGGTGGACATCTTCAACATGTTTTGTTGGGGACGAGCCTAATTGCATTTCCCGCGCAATGGAACGAGTTGTGATCGAACAATGGCAGAGACGAAGCAATATATTTGTAGAAGCGTCTTGGTCAGGTTATCGCTCCCCTAGGGTCCACTCCATGGCCTGGGGTCACTCTACTCTCTGAAACGTCATCCACCAATAAAAAACGAAGTGTGGTGGGGTTCTTTTTTGATCCCATAGATTACAAAAAAAAAAAATATCGCGGTGTGCGAAAAACTTTCACTTTTCTCCTGGACCTTGACAAGGAACTGGAAGCCGTTTGCCTGCGGGATGCCCCGGGAATAGGGGAATAGTTTTTACAAGGGCGGCTTAACTTTATCTGGTGGTTCAATGGGTCCAAGCGACCGCTTAACTCGCCAGACTAAGGATGACGCCAAATTGTAGTAGACAATGTTTGTACTTTACTGATGACAATTTAAATTTTTTACACATTTGTACATTGCACAGATAATAACTAACACTTTTCCCCCGACGAACTTCATAATTGTGCCCGACGGGGGGCTTACCTTGCCCGACAGGGGGGCTACAGCCCCCCCCCCCCCAGCACCCCCAGTAGCGCCACCTCTGTTGAGAGGCACTGGTAAAAAGAAGGAAGTGAGGGACGGGCTATGCGGCCTCTTGTTTACATTCATGTTTCGACACCTTTGAAATTGGCTTCGGCGGCCCCAGCTGGAACGTAGTTTAAAAAAAGGCAATAATTTCAGCTTCTTAGTAATATGGTTTCATGTTTTCAAATTTGAAACGTTATTGAAAAAACATGTGTTGGCTTTTTAAAAAAAAATTTTACTTTTAAAGAAATCACTGGCCACATTTAAACATTTTAACCGGCCACGCAGGAAAATTCCAGATCACCTCTGTGGCCAGTCCGACACTGAAATCGCAACAGAAATTGTTTAATATTTCATGTGCTTATACAAAAAAATATTCCAAGACCAGAACTATAGAATTAGTGAACACTTATGAAACTCGCAATATGAGATGTTACAAACAATAAAACTGAAACTAGAAACACAAATCTTTATTTTTTTTAAAAAGTATACATTTTGAAAACTATATATTAATATATATATATATATAGTATATGACAAGTTTTACTCTTATAAAATTAAGATGAAAAATATTTTTTTAAAAATATTTATACAGCAGAACTCGAATTATCCGGATAAATTGGGACAAAATTCCATCTGAATAATCCACAAAAAAAAACTTATTTCTACGTAAGAAACCGAATTTTCCTTTAGTATGTAATGTAATGACTATTAAAAACAATATCATTCATCAATGACAAACTTTTAAAATGTGGTTTTAGCAAATTTATCTTTTTTTTCGCTCAAAGTGGCGATCTGCTTTGATTAATCCAGATAATAGGAGTTCTACTACTACTATAATAGTAAAATTACAATAATTCATAGAGTAAATAGCAAGTACCATAAATCAATTCATTAAGTAGGATCAATTAATTTCTAATAAGTTGTCATATTTTGCATATAAGTATATGATCATTCAATACAAGTTGATCAGTATTAAGTAAGTCGGTGTATAAAAATTATGTATACGTCAATTTGCAAAAATTCATATAAAAATAGATTTTTAAAATGCACATATACTTAGATGAGGTATATTTTGTTTATGCTACATTTATCACAAAATGTAAAAAAATACTAAAAATATGGAAGTAGTTAAAAAATTAACTACAATGACTTACATGGATCTTTTAGTTTCATAAATCAATGCTTAACAATGTTTGAGATCTGACCTATAAAAAGGAGTCAATTTGCAATAAAATTCATCATACGCCAATTCATATAAAAAAGTTTTTTAAAACACACATATGCACTGATGAAGAACTTGGTGTTAATACTACATTTATAAAAAAACATGTAAAAATACTAAAATATGGCAGTAGTTGAAACAGAAACAACATGATTCACATGGATATTTTATCTTCATAAATAAATGCTTAACAGTGTTTGATATCTATTATCTATAAAAAAGGAGCCAATTTGCAATAATTCATATAAAACAGTTTTTTAAAACCCACATATGCATTAATGTAGAAGTTGGTGTTAATGCTACATTTATCACAAACATGTAAAAAAAAATACTAAAACATGGCAGTAGTTAAAACAGAAACAACATGATTCACATGGATTTTTTAGCTTTATAAATAAATGCTTAACAGTGTTTGATATCTTTTATCTATAAAAAAGGAGCCAATTTGCAATAATTCATATAAAAACAGTTTTTTAAAACCCACATATGCACTAATGTAGAAGTTGGTGTTTATGCTATATTTATGACAAATATGTAAAAAAATACTAAAATATGGCAGTAGTTGAAACAGAAACAACATGATTCACATGGATTTTTTAGCCTTATAAATAAATGCTTAACAGTGCTTGATATCTTTTATCTTATATATTTTTTAAAAAAGGAGCCAATTTGCAATAATTCATATAAAACAGTTTTTTAAAACCCACATATGCATTAATGTAGAAGTTGGTGTTAATGCTACATTTATCACAAACATGTAAAAAAAAAATACTAAAACATGGCAGTAGTTAAAACAGAAACAACATGATTCACATGGATATTTTAGCTTTATAAATAAATGCTTAACAGTGTTTGATATCTTTTATCTATAAAAAAGGAGCCAATTTGCAATAATTCATATAAAAACAGTTTTTTAAAACCCACATATGCACTAATGTAGAAGTTGGTGTTTATGCTATATTTATCAAAAACATTTAAAAAAATACTAAAATATGGCAGTAGTTGAAACAGAAACAACATGATTCACATGGGTTTTTTAGCCTTATAAATAGATGCTAAACTTTATAGTATATTTTACCTATAAAAAGAGGAGTCAATTTGCAATAATTCATATAAAAAGTTTTTTAAAACATACATATGCACTGATGATGGAAGAACTTGGTGTTTATGATATATATTTATCACAAAACATGCAAAAAACTACTAAAAATATGGCAATAGTACATAAAGGCACTACATAATTCACATGGATCTTTCAGCTTTATAAACCAATGCTTAACAGGGTTTGAGATCTGTAGCTATAAAAAAGTAAATTACATTAGTATCACAATACAACATAATAAAATCATGTAAGCAAAATATAAGAAATAAGGTGATATAATAATCAGTGTAAAATCTATTTCCCATCGAAAAAATTTGAAAAGAAATGCAATACATGTTACAAAAATATAAGCTTTACATTACCATAATTTTTGATAACATTAATTTTTTTAAATACATATTAATAAACTTTATATAAAGAGAAACTATTAAACTATATAATAAAATAATCTTTTAAAAAAAAGAAAAACAACTTAAGAAAATTGGCGCCAAAATTTAGGTATGATTTTTGTAAATTGGCACCCACTTCAAAAAGTTGTAATAAGTATAAAATTGATATTAAATAATTAAATTTTTTCAACTTGGTTGTAAAATTAAAAAAAAATTTTACTTTTTAGCGCATTTTCTTTAAAGAGATATTAATAAACTTTATATAAACAGAAACTATTAAACTATATGAAAACTATTATTTATTATTTTGTTTTCAAATTATGGACTAATTATTTTAATAACAAGCATTTAAATCCGAAATTTGTTTTGGTAGCCGAAAAAAAAAAAAAAATCTGGGCCGTTTTTTCGTACCAGCCTGCTTTTTTTAACAGATGTATAAAGCAACTTACATCATCATCAGTAGTTGAACTCTGTTCTGGTAGTTTAGTCATGTCACTACAATCTTCCGATGCTGGTTCCACAATTTGAGGCCTCGATATATTACAGATGAAGCTTTACGACAAGAGTTCACACTAAAGAATGGAAGCGAATGCATTGTCACCCGAGACTGAAAATGTTCACCAATACTGAGGGCTATTGTAATGTTAAAATGAGCTCAACATTGGGAGCGTTTAGTTTTTGGCACATGAGAATAATACTTCTTCTATCGGAATCGCCTAAATTTCTTTTGTGCATGTCTATGCCTATGGAGAAGTCTATGTCTTGTGCACGTCTATGTCTATGGCGTAAATCAATGCAATGCCCTGGTTTGTCTTGGGAAAAGTTTGCTTATCACATCAGTCACTTCTTTCATTCATAGTGTTTTATAAATTTTCACATTGACTTGCAATTTATGCCGAGCAATATTGTCTTCTTCATGGTACATGCATACGATAGGAGCTTTTAGTTGACTAAATTTAATGTATTTTAAGTATCTCATAATGCTTCCCTGAAAACGAAGACAAGAAGAAAGGACTACAAAAAGAGAAATCCATTATGTAGGCTTTGAAGCTTTAGTAACACAGGCTAGTGTAAAACGGACCATTGACACAGGTGATAAAAGATTCTTGAAAACATCCATCATTTTGTTCATGTGCTTGTTTCACTTTAAACAAAACTGATGGGACATGATGTAGAACAGCCTAAAACAAACAATGAATTTTGAGGGAGGGGAGAAGGAGTACATAAACAAACCATTAAATGCTTCATAATTCATTAAACTAATCAAAATACTTCAATGTTCAAAAGACAAAGTGACATAACTACCAAAATTATTATTTGCAGCAATAACAATATTAAAGTACAAATAAGCTCCCTCGTCAAAATATGCTATTCACTAAGTAAGATAATTTTATTTAAAAGACTTAACCATTTTTGAAGTTACATTACTTTACCTTACGAATGACAAATTATGATCAATTAATGGACTTGCAATGTGCATTGGAAGCATTATGCCCTGTCATGGAAATTTTCAAAGAACTTCATTGAGAAGTTGAGAAAATGCAGATACTGAAAACATCTTGTGAATAACGAATTCTATGTTTGAAAATATTACGGATGAACCGGATAGTGGTTTTGCCCAGTGGCGGCCCGTGGTCAAAAATGTTAGTGCAGCCGAAAACATGTAACTCCCCCCCCCCCCCTCGCCTTTTTCTCAACCATACACGAACGGACATTCTTTAAAATTTATTACTCAAACCAAAGTTTCCTTTCAACTTTTATGAAAGATAACATGTAAAAATAATAGAAAACACTTACTTATTTTTTGAAAATAAAATCAATCCTCCTATCAAACTTGCGAATCGGTCAATTTTAATATTAATTTAAGTAAAGAAACAACAACACACGTGCAAACTTATCAAAAACTATTTCCGTTTGGAGAGATTCTTCGAAATTATCGTTTTCCTCCACCCCTCCTCGCCGATTCAGCAATGAACCAATCATTTATTCGAAATCCCTAGTACAGCTAATTTGAAAAAATCCTTTTGCGCTACGTTTGTGTCGTCACATCCTCCATTTTAGCGTGCTGGGGAAGTCATACTACGTAAGGTTGCCATGGCAACGATGCAGACGATTTCGAACTTCGCTTTTTAGCTGCAATTTTGATTGAATTGAGTTTTTGTTTTTTCTTCTCCTGAATTTGTGCATTACGGAAACACGCTTGCTATTTATCGGAGATTTTTTTTTACTTAGAGTTGAAATTTAATCTCCATTTCTAATTCTAATCTTTATTTAAGAAAATTAGTAAAATATATAATTTTAGTTTTAAAATATAATAAAATTAGGTGCAGCCCGGCTGTACTTGCTGTAGTGGGCGAGCCGCCACTGGTTTTGCCGATTACCGGATATCCGACAGTTACTTTTTTTTACGAAAATATCTTCTCTTAACAGTTCTTTAATAAACTTTATATTCATACTGATTTGGAAACAGCTGGAGCTATACTGTACATTTGAATATCTAATTTTGAAATATTTCCAAACTGCTGATCTAAATATTTAAATGCTGAAACCAGCTGGAGAATAAAACAATTTTTAATATATAACGAACAAAGACGTAGCTATGCACCCTACACACCACCACCCATGTGGATTCTTTAAACTCGAAGATAGCTAGTGGCTGGTTTGGTTCCGAATGTCTGCAGCATATCTTCCTTACTATCTATTCTCTGTGACTTACCGTGTCTGAAACTCTCTCAGTCAGGTTTTAATGAGAAAGTTATTACTTCCCTCCTTACCCACTTGAATAGCCTGAGAAATATTCAAGAGAGAATCTGCAGAATACATTGGTAGTATTTCCCAGGAAATATTTAAAGCGAGAACAAAAGATAATTGATCCCACTGTAAACTTTATCCCAGCGCAAATCTTGGTTCGTTGATACTCTTGAGACCCCCGGACAATTCCGAACAACACCGGACACTTGATAACACCGGACACTTGATAACACCGGACAATTGACAACACCGGACACTTGATAACACCGGACACTTGATAACACCGGACACTTGATAACACCGGTCAATTGATAACACCGGACAATTGAGAACCCCGGTCAATTGAGAACACCGGACAATTGATAACACCGGACACTTGTTACTTTTGCTTTCCCAATCCTCGTCCGGTCCTCGCTTTCTTTTTCCTCTCCCTCCCCCAAAAAAACAGAACACTTTCTCCAACGCATTCCGTCACATCCGCGCCACTCTGCGAGTGGCAAGAGCAACATCTCACAGCCACCAAAAAAAACTGCAACATTATATTGATCTGGATATCCGGCACTTTGCTTCCAGTGGCGTAGCCAGCATTGGGTTACTTTGGGTTAGAACACCCCCCATGGCCAGTTTAAAATCAAAATTATTTTTTTCAAAAGTAACAAGCGGAAAAAAAAAAAAAAAAACGAAGATTTTTCTCTGATTTCTATAGAGAAAACACACGTCGTATTTCCTGGTCTACCCCACATGTATCTTCTGCTCCCTTCCCTTCTTCCCCTGAAGGTATGATTTTAAGGAGAACAGTGGTCAAACAACCTTGAAGACAGGAAATTCGGCTTTTTTGGGGGGGACGATGGGGTAGTAGGTCTGTATGATTGTCTTTGTTGTTTGTACATGTAAAGGGTTATTTTTCTTAACATTTCCAGAAATTGCTTGCTTTGAAGTAAGTTGTTTTCCCTGAAAAGACCCATTCATCCCCTACGTGCTTTAAGAAAGGATTGTAAATGACTCCTGTCAAAAAAATAACGCCCCTAATTGTGATCCTCTTCGCTCCCTCACAATATCGGTGGAATATTTTCTCCTTCTCAAAAATCAGTTTTCTGAGAGGTTGTATGTCTTTCATTTTCCATTTGAATTTGAATATCACTCCAGTACTGCATGTGCTTGCTAAGCTTATCTGAATTACCATTTTCACGGTATGCCGTCATTAAAACATAAACTATTGGAAGATTTAAGACAAAAGAAAGGAGCATCGTGCAAAAAATTTGCTAATATGTTTAAAGTATGTACTCCTTTTCTTATTAAAATATTTTTTGTTTATTGAGTTATCGTTGGAAATACCCAAACCCAAACTAACTAATATTTTAGTCAATTACATTTACAAATTAGTTTTCTGTCACTCAGACGTGTTACTTTTCACGCGGAAACACGGTTTTCCGCTGTTTTTTTTAATTTGGGTTTTGATCATTCCCAAGATTGATGCACATTCGTTTGAAAATTTTTATGGGGATTATTAAAAAAGTTATATTCAACTATTATAAATACGAAGGGCACATAATGGAAAAGTTGGTTCCATTTACTAAGGGTGGGGTCAACAGATTCTCGTTTAAATCTGTGTCCATAACCTTTTTCTAGATTTTTTTTCTGCGGCGTTGCATCTCGTGCTGATGATTAGGCAGGCATTTTTCCATTGTCTAGCTTCACAGATTCTACAAATGAATGCTTTTTTTTACAAGCAACGACAATTTCCGTTATGATTTTGCCGCAATGCGCCGTTTTGCTGCGTCACGCAACCAATGAAACCTCCTCCCCCATGTCACGACACAGTCATGCAAGATAAAATTAACTGGAAAATAATGATTGTTATTCTGTAATTTTTAATTATATAATAAAGAATTATTTACAAATTTAAAATTACTACTTAAAAATTATTATTAATTAAAATTAATAATTTAAAATTGCTTCAATCCGGATCACCCATCAATATTTAGCTACAGACAATAAAATCCCAGTAAAATGTCAGCCAGGTTTGTTAGTAATTTAAATTTTATATATATATATATATATTATTCTGTAATGTTAATAATTTTAGTTGCAGTCGTTATTAATTTATGATAAGTTCCATGATGCAGGTATAAACTAAAGGCCGAAAGATCAAGTTCACAACGTTTATTTCTACGGACTTCACAGCCCGACTTGATAGCCCGAGGTTACATCGCGAATCTGTAGATAATACGGAATACTTTGAGAAGGAGAATGGACCGTGGACACCTCTGATTGGTTCATCTAAGTTTTAGTTCGCATTTTCTAGGTTTGGGTTCGGGATTTTGAAGTGGCATGGGAGGGAAAGCAGTCACATGAGGGATGCTTTTGTACTGGGAAAAGGGGCGATATACAAAGTTAATTAAAGTACATTTTAAAGGGTGGAAGAGTTATAAAATATATTACATATATATATATATATATATAATTAAAAATTAATTAGAATTTTAATTTAAAACTACTGCTTAAATTAAAAAATATCATAAATTAAATTCACTAATTTAAAATTAATACTTACAAATTATTATGATTAATTAAAATTACTAATTTAAAATTATTAATTACAATTAATAAAATTATTAATTAAATTTTATTCCAATTATTAATTAAATTTAGTTAAAATTATTAATTAAAAATTGTTCAAATCAATTATTAGTAAAAAAAATTATTTGGTTTTGGTCGGACCAAAAATAATTTATGAACCCCCCCCCCATCGGACAATCCTGGCTACGCCACTGTTTGCTTCCGGACATCGGATAATTACTGGATAGTTAAAAATCAGCCGGATAGTTACTGGATATCCGTTTCATACCTTGAAAATATCAGATTTTTTTTTTGCTAAAGCATTATGCTTTGTGAAAGCTTTCCTACATACAAAATTGTAATGACATCACCAGGTACAAACTAATTATTTTTATTTTCCATGGAAACCCAGATAATTTTGTAACTTATCTTTCTGACATTATGTTAAGTAGAGCTTGGACTTACTCTTCGCGTTCCCTCAGAATGCTGCAGCTGAGGATTCCCTTTTCTTATTTTTGGCAATGCACCAGCAGGTGGAATTGTCCCAGCTGCACAATCCGCAGCTAAAGCCAAGGTGTGATCTCGTATTATCCGGGACCACATCTTGATTGAAAAGCGATTTGGGATCATCGCCTATGGCAGGAAAAATTAACAAAGCGTAATTGATAATTGCAGGGATAAAATATAAGAAATTGAAATTTTATATGGTACAATCAATTTAAATTTATATGCTTTAGACATTGTGTTTAAGACAAGTGGAAAGAGGACTGAATGTTCTATAAGGTGAATTCATGGAAAATTTTGCAACTGCACTTTAATTAAAAAAAATTATGTTGGGTCATTCAGTGTTCACTCTAGAAATAAAAAAGGGCAGGGTGCTGTTGGCTGTAAAAGGGCACTTTTTTAAAAAAAGTTTGAGATGGGCGTGGCCACTCGTTGATATATCAGACCCGTGACCAAACAAAAAAAGTTCTGATTTGTTGATTGGTACTGCGCTAGAGCTGCACATTGGGCTATTGATGACGGACAAGTTCAAAATTGATATCTCTCTATGAAGATACTACTTAAAATCCCAAATTTGACACTTAAAAATTAATGTTTTTGCTAAAAACCAAATCTGTAAGTAGTCCTAATCAGATCCCTTACAAAACTGATGAAAAGGCTACTTAAATCTAAAATTTGGTAATAAAAAGCCTAATATTGTAACCAAACTTCACTTAAAAAAAACATAGCATTTCATATTCTGGTACAGGCAATCAATAGGATTCGTGGAATGCCCCATGCTCGAAATAACCACGGAATCATCGTGATTGTACAACACGGGTAGTTAAAAAGGAGTTTGTTTTTCTACTGTCATAATTCACTTAATTCCAATTTACACACACAATTTTTTTAATAGATGCCTTTTTTAAAGTTATCTAGGGAAACAAGGGCGCTTGTGCTTGACTGAAAAGGGCAAGAAGGGCGGAATTTTTTCTAAATAGGGCGGCATTTTTGAAAAAAGGGGCATGAGGGCGCTATCAAGAAGAAAAAAGGGCAGGCAGGGCAGACCGCCCTTCAAAAACCGCCTAGAGTGAACATTGGGTCATTTGTTGTATACCATTTTATTTAAAATATATATAAATTTATTGAATATTAACATAATTTTTTTTATAACACAATGACCTTTAAAAAATTAAGGTCAAAGTCAATTCTCCACTTTATGTGTTGAAAATCACTATTTTGTTACAAACTATAATTTGACTAAAATTACTAATATTTTATTTCAACCGCCTTACTAAGAAACCGTTGGGTCTAGAATTTAATAAATTTTTGTACAAAACAGATTTAGGGTACTTATTAATTAGAAACAGTTACAATTTTATTATTTTAAATTGAAATCTTTATAATGGTTAACAGGAGGACAATTTTGTGCGAGTTGATATCGACACGAATTAGGATCTTCACAATTAAACAAAAAAATTTTGAGTTATTATTGAAATTAAAACAAATATTGCATATGCTTAATAACTGTATGTACTTTTATAACCCTTCTCCCGCTAATTTTAATAAATATGTCACGAATACATTGAGTTTAAGATAAAACTACTGCTTCTTTTCTATTTCTTTACTGTATGTGTTGTTTCTATAATAAGGCCACAATTTTAACTGTTAACCATACCCAACAATGACAATTTCTTATTCTTAACAAAGATTAATAATCCCCTAGCAATTCCTCAACCAGAAAATGCTTAAAAAGAGAAGACAGAAACGGAAAAAATGCATAGTTGAGTTTTATATGTTTCATGGCAAGCTCTAAGAAAAAAATTATTTTGTAATAATTCGGCGAAAATGGAGAAAGGTTAACCTTTAGAAGGCGAGTGCTCACTTGACAACAATTTAAAAATGTCTATTAAATCTAGGGATGAACCGGATAGTGGTTTTGCCGGATACCGGATATCCGGTGCACATTACAAACCGGATATCGGATATCCGAACTGGATTTTGACAGATATCCGGCAGTTTCTTTTTTATGAAAATATCTTCTCATACACACTAGAAAATACGGAAATCGGTCAAAAATTACAAAATATTTTTTTATTTCATAATATTCCCCAATTACTTACCCTTAAGGTGATACCAAGATTGAATAAACATTCAAAAAATGTTTTTTATTTACAAAGGGTTAGCCTAGGGTGCTGCTAGCAATGGGCGTATGTTTTGTACACTTTAAACTCTATTTTTGAATAATTGTATTTTTACCATATGCCCTTTCATTCCAAACATAAAAACTCAAGTTTGCTTAAACTTTTGATAAATTTATTTTTATTTTAACTTTATATTAGTTGTGAGATGTTATGACCCTCCACCATAACGATTCATTAAAAAAAATTAATAGAATTTTAAAGTTAAGAACGAGAAAAATTCAAGGGAGAATCTGCACACTGTTAATACATTGGTAGAATTTTCAGGAAAATACTTAAATACCATATTCTTAGCAAAGATAATTGACCGCCAAAAAAAAAATCTTCGATGTTTTATTCATCCGGATAATAATCTTGGTAAATCGGATATCCGGCACTTTACTTCCGGATATCGGATAGTTACCGGATAGTAAAAAATCAGCCGGATACCGGATAGTTACCGGATATCCGTTTCATCCCTAATTAAATCCCACAAATCAGTTAATATTTATAAAAATACAAATAAATTATTTTAAAATAAATATAATTACCTTTAACGAAAATGCATCAATATCAACTTTTGGAATCATCTCATTGCAACTCTTGCTGTGATATTTTTCTTCTTGTAATGAAAAATCTTTATCTGTCTTCACTTATCTATTTTTGGAGTTATTCTTGCAAGCACAAAATTTAATGTCTTTCAAATCCAATTCTGTTGTAGCCTAAAATTTATCTTCAATTGATTGGATACTTTGTTTTGTATCTAAAATTTGAATTAGAAATAAAGACACATCTTCCATGTTCCGGAATCAACTTGTATCCGTCACTTCACATTATTAACAAATCATTCCACTACACCTTGCTGTTGAAAATTTGCAGCAGCGAAAGGAGCTTTTCTAATTTCTTCATATAATATATCAAGAATCTCATTTACCTCATGTTTTCTTGTGAGTGATCTCAAATATTTTGTTCTTTTGCCCGTTTCTTTAAAGCAAAGATCGTGCAATCTTGTAAAAGTTGGACAAACCATCATTCCAACTTCACGCAATAGAATAGACAATTTATTAATATCGAAAAGATTTTCTTTGGCTAAGAAATTATTTAAGTAGCCATTTTCTTCATAGAAACAGAGTTTATGAAAGTTACTTATAACAGACGCTGCATTAGCTCCCGTTCCAGATAATATGTGGGATAAATTACATACAGTGAAACCTGCGTCAGTGAAATCGAGTATTTTTTGTTTTACACTTCCATTCTTATGAAAGCAAACCTTATGAAACTTTTTTAAAGCAGCACAGACATTATTACTTGCTCCATGTAACACTCGAGATAAGAGCTTTGGTGTAAATTCTACTTTAATGAAATCACTTAAATATTTTGTGGGATTCCCCTCATTATCAAAACAAATATTATGGAATTCTTTTAAATTATGTGATCCTTGACTCAAAATTTTGCATAAATCATGTGGTTTAAATCTTATCTCTGGTTTAGTAAAGTCACTTAAATATTTGGTAGGGTTTCCTTTTCTATCGAAACACACATTATGGAATTTTTTTAAAACAATTGCAGCTTTAGTTCCTGACCCGCAAATTGCACAAGATAAATGACTTATTTTAAAACCTGCACCAGTGAAATTCTCTAAATACTTTGTTTTCCTTTGTTTCTTATCAAAGCAAATGTTATGAAAATCTTTGAAAGCAGAACAAGCATTAGAACCTGCCCCACTAAAAATGCTGG
Organism: Troglohyphantes excavatus; assembly: GCA_963932185.1. Lineage (NCBI taxonomy): Eukaryota > Metazoa > Arthropoda > Arachnida > Araneae > Linyphiidae > Troglohyphantes > Troglohyphantes excavatus. The sequence continues at coordinate 8,054,045 of OZ010677.1, read as the reverse complement.
ATAAATTAATTATTTTAAAACCTGAATTAGTGAAATCCTGCAATTTTTTTGTTTTCTTTCCTTTCTTATCACACCAAAGATTATACAGCTTCTTAAAAGCTTGTTTAGCATTAGCTCTTGATCCATGTAAAATATTACACATTACAGATATATGTATTCCATTTTTTTCTAGCACTTGTAAATACTTTGTTGGATTTCCTTCATTATCAAACCAAAGTTTATAAAGCTCTTCAAAAGTTTGTTTTGCTTTTGTCCCTGATCCAGTTAAAATATTGGACATTACAGATATATGTATTCCATGTTTTTCAAGGATTTGTAAATCTTTTGTTGGATTCCCTTCATTATCAAACCACAGTTTATAAAGCTCTTCAAAAGTTTGTTTAGCTTTTGTCCCTGCTCCAGTTAAAATAAGAGAAATATTCAATGGATTCACTCCATTGTCTACGAAAGTTTGTAAACATTTTGTTTTCTCTCCATTCTTATCAAACCAAATGTCATACAGATCTTCAAACGTTTGTTTAGCCTTATTTCCTGTTTTATGTAAAATACTTGCTATATTAGATAGGTTAACTCCATTTTTATCTAGAGTTAGCAAATATTTTGTTGGATTTCCTTCATTATCGAACCAAATATTATAAAGATCCTCGAAAGCTTGTTTAGCTGCAACTCTTGCTCCACTTAAAATACTAGATATTGTAGAAAGACTTATTCCATGTTTTTCTAGAGTTTTTAAATATTTTGTTGGATTTCCTTCATTATCAAACCAAATGTTATGAAGATCTTCAAAGGCTTGTATAGATTTAGCTCCTGCTCTACCTAAAATCCTAGATATAGTAGATAGTTTAATTCCATTTTTATCTAGATGTCGCAAATATTTTGTTGGATTTCCTTCATTATCAAACAAAAAATTGTAAAGCTCTTTAAAAGCCAGTTTAGCTTTAGCACCTCGTCCACCTAAAATACCAGATATGATAGATAGTTTGATTCCCTTTTTTTCTAGATTTAGTAAATATTTCGTTGGACATCCTTTATTATCGAAAAGTAGATTATGAAGACCTTTCAAGGCCTGTTTAGCTTTAGCTCCTGCTCCACTTAAAATGCCAGAAATATGAGAAATACTTAATCCATATTTTTCAAGATTTTTTAAATATTTTGTTGGATTTCCCTCATTATCAAACAACAGATTATAAAGATCTTGAAAGGCTTGTTTAGCTTTACTTCCTGATTTATTTAAAATATTAGATAGATTAGACATATTTAAATTGTTTTTTTCAAGAGTTTGTAAACATTTTCTTGGATTTCCTTCATTATCAAACCAAACACTATAGAGATCAACAAAAGCCTTTTTTACATTAGCTCCAGCTCCACCTAAAATACTAGATACATTAGAAAGGCTTACTCCATTTTTTTTAAGAGTGCATAAATATTTTGTTGGATTTCCTTTTTTATCAAACCAAATATTATAAAGATCCTCAAAAGCTTGTTTAGCTTTGGATCCTGCTCCATTTAAAATACCAGATACACTAGAAATATTTACTTCATTTTTTTCTAAAGCATGTAAATATTTTGTCGGGTTTCCTTTATTATCAAACCAAATATTGTAAAGATCCTCAAAAGCTTGCTTAGAATTGGCTCTCGCTCCATTTAAAATACTAGACATTGTCGAAAGATTTACTCCATTGCTTTTTAAAGTTTGTAAATATTTGGTTGGATTTCCTGCTTTATCAAACCAAAGATTATACAGATTCTTAAAAGTTTGTTGAGCTTTAGCCCCCGTTCCTCGTAAAATACAAGATATATTAGAAAGTCTCACTCTATTTTCTTCTAGAGTTTTTAAATATTTTGTTGGATTTCCTTCATTATCAAACCAAAGTTTATAAAGACTCTCAAAAGCTTGTTTAGCTTTAGCTCCTGCACCACCTAAGATACCAGATATATTAGAAAGTTTTACTCCATTTTTTTCCAGAGTCCGTAAATAAAGTGTTTTTCTCCCTTCATTATCAAACCAAAGATGATAAATATCCTCAAAGGCTTGTTTAGAATGAACTCCTACTGCATTTAAAATGCTAGTTATTGTAGACAGGTTTACTCCATTCCTCTTTAGAGTTCGTAAATAATGTGTTTTTTTCCCTTCATCATTAAACCAAAGATTATAAATATCTTTAAAAGCTTCTGTAGCTTTAAATCCTGTTCCATGCAAAATACTAGTCATACTAGATAGTTTCACTTTATTTTTCTTTAAAGTTTTTAAGTAACGTTTTTTCTTTCCCTTCTTATTAAACCAAAGTTTATAAAGACATAGAAAGGCTTGATTAGCTTTAGCACCAGCACCTCTTAAAATACCAGATATATTAGAAAGATATACATCATTTTTTTCTAGAGTTTGTAAATATAGGGTTTTCTTTCCTGTACTATCAAACCAAAGATTATAAAGATCTTCAAAAGCTTGTTTAGCTTTAGCTCCTGCCCCACTTAAAATACTAGAAACTGTGGATAGATTTACTTCATTTTCATTTAGGGTTCGTAAACATAGCATTGGATTGCCATCATTATCAAACCAAAGATTATAAAGATCTTCAAAAGCTTGTTTAGCTTTAGCACCTGCTCCATTTAAAATACTAGATATCGTGGATATATTTACACCATTTTTTTTTAGAGTTTGCAAATATTGGGTTTTCTTTCCTTCACTATCAAACCAAAGATTATAAAGATCCTCAAAAGCTTGTTTAGCCTTATTTCCTGATCCATGTAAGATACTAGATATATTCGACAGACTAATTTCATTGTCTTCTAGAGTTTGTAAATATTGTGTTTTCTGGCCGCTTTTATCAAACCAAAGTTCATACAGATCATCAAAAGCACTGTTAGCATTCACTTTCGCTTTATGCAAAATACTAGACATGTTGCGATGAACTTGATTTTCATACAGAACATTAAACAGGTTGCTACCTTCTTCTGTATTTAGGAAACTTTGAAATTCCAGACTATACGTCTTTGATGCTATACTTTGAGCAAATTTTCTTTTTGTTTCACTAAGGTTTATACTCTGAGCCTTAACTTGGAGAAATTTGTTAATGATGTCATCCCCTTCATTCAAACCAATTGATGATAAATCTGAAATATCTAGTTTTAATTTTTCTCCAGCATTTGGTTTTTCTTTGATATATTTCTTCCCCTTTTGTGACTTTTTGGGGCTCTTAGCACATTTAATCGAAACTTCATGAATTTTGAGTTTTTTTGCCATCTTCTTAAAATTACTTGTAACTTTTTACTATAAAACACACACAGAGCCAACTTTTCTTTGTTCCTTGCAATTGCAATTACAGATTAGATGATGAAAAGTATCAGCATATTTAACCATGACAATCATTATCATCATATTAAACAAGATTTGATAAGATTTTATCAGTTGTATTTAGTTATCCCATATCAGAATAAAATGTTATCATTTTCTTTCAAAAGACAAAACCTTAGTTTTTTCCATATTTTAATTAGAAGCTTTTCTTTGATATTTCAATTATCAACCTCAGATTTATTTATTTGGATACCGACTTGTCTTCTGTAGTTGTATTATAGCAGTGTTTAGCTTTTATATATGCAATTATCTATATAATTTGCATTTTCCTGTCTGAAAATATTAGAGCTTTGTTAGTTGATACATTCTTTCGGTAATCACTTCTACCAAGAAATACACTTTTAACATTCAAAAATTTCTACTTTTTTCAATAATTCTTAGAGGAGTGTTTTATACGTGTCAATACAGCATATAAACTTATTGGATATAAAACACCCACAACACCATTGGTGAAATAATAAGTTTTCCAAAACATTTTATGCAGCAGGTATAAGTTGAAAAATCTTCAAGTAGCTGTGAAAACTCATAATAGCACCAAGAAAGGACCCTAGAAGCAAAAAATATAATATTATATAAATGGTATATGTAATTTAATTCATATAGATTTCATGTGCACTAAAATATCTTATATTTGTTGGTAAAATATCTTATATTTATTTAGGAACAGATGTAGTATATAGAACATTTGGCGCATTTTGTTTTTGGCGACGAAAAATTGCCATTAAACATAGCATAGGGTTGAAAGATTAAAAGTCACCACAAGAATAGGAAAATACCAACAATATCAGGTGGGGTTGCCATACCACAAATTTATCGCCCTAATAAAACACGACAAAAAAACCTTGTGCACCAAATGTCCTATACTACATCTGTACCTTTATTTAAATTCCTAGTCATTCTTTTTTTTCAGTGTGATAGAAACAATACCGATTCACACAAATTAATTATAATAGGAAAATTGTCCATGCAATATTCCACACTACATATTATTTTACAAGTTTCCAAAATAAACAACTTGATATTTCTTTTAAAAAAGAATTTTAAACATTGTTTACCCTTCCCACAACTTATTAGGAAAATTCCTAGTGTATGGTGCCTCCTTGGCACGATTCTGAAGACGAAAAAGAAGGGTTGCTATACATCATGATATTTATATCGAAGTCATGAAATAGAGTTGCCAAAATCCGAAGTTTATCGCCCACCAATTGTCGCTAAACCACATTTGGCGAGGGCACTGTACACTAGGTTTGGTTTGGTTAATTAACGTCGCCCTAGAGCAGCATAGTGGCCTATTGGCGACGGTTCAGGGTCTATCTCGAAGGAAAGACATGGGAACACATACACATTCATACATGCACCTCGTTATTTTAGAACCATGGTTAGATGACGAGGAAACACCTGAACTGGCACCCAACGACTTCAATAGACGTCAGGACTTTGGACCCCGATTAGACATATCGTGCACCAGTCACGCATACACGCCAGTATAATTTGTTGGGTGTTCTGGACGTCTTTTCTAGTATTTTGTAGCGAAGATGGCAACCCTCCGATCACTACTATTTTACTTATCTTTGTCAAGTCCATTACCTAAAATCGAACCAGGAATCCACGGATTTCCAGCTGACGCGTTTAAACGCTCGGCCCTGTATCAAACGCCCCATGTTTTTAAAAATTTCATGGAAATTGTCTGTCCCTATGTTATTTTTGTTCGAAATGCTAAAAAAGTTATATACGTAGAATTTTGTAAAAATTGAATAATATCTATGTGGTCCTCATGTCCCAGGAATGTACAACAAAAACGAAAATTCTGAAAAAAAAAGCATCGTGCGTAAAAAAAAATATATAATATTGTATACTTTAATAAGATAATGCAATTAAGATTGTTTTGTGATATAATAAAAGACTATATAATCATATACTATTAACTTTCTAATATCAATTTAATTCGTACAAGTATACTCAATTTAAACTATAGTCAATTTCGGCCGTTTTCGCAGATTTCTCTGTTTTTGTTGATCTTGTTCGACGACCTGCAGAACATGTTGGTAGCGATCTTCATGTTTTGCTGATTCTATGAAATCAGTACTTCACCCCTCGTCCTGCACAGTCGTTGACAACATTCAATGCTTGTAACTTTGTGACTGTGTGGTGTAGGATACAGAACTTGACCATTCTGAAACATCTTCTATTAAAAAATTTGAGTCTAGTTCAAATAGATAAAATAAAATCCAAGAATCCGTTTCAACTGAATTACAAACAGTTGTATTTACAGTGAGATTTTTGGGAAATTTGGGTTTTTCAAAATCCATACCATATCAACCTTGACATTTAAAAGCAGTATCAGTGGAATTTAGTTTTGTAGCTAGCATTGCATCAGCGATAGCTTTTCGTTCTTATGGTGGAACTTTGTTGCTCCAAAGGACAAGTGGAACCAACTGTTCTGTAAGATACTAGCAGTAATGGTTTTCAAAAGCACTAATTGCACTTTCAGATATGATGGGATGGACAACCTTGTACGTTATAACAGAACATAGCATTTGTAGGACATTCCAAAGAGCATTTATGGCAGAATCACAAGTTAACCACCAGGTGATGTAGGTGAGAGTGGCAAAGTCACACAGTTTGACATGTTGTTGTGCCGGTAGGTAGTGTAACATCCCAAGAACTCTCAATCTCTACCATCATCGGAACTACTATTTCGATATAGTGACACTAGGTGGAGCCACCAGCTTGCGACTCCATGCTTCATGAACTTTGGGTTTCCTACCTGTGAAAGAAATGGCAGAGACCCGTAGGACACTGAAATGGAATGACCGTATACGTCATTTAGGAAGGACCAGGCAATGAGGAGTCCTTTCTGTTTTTATTTTGTATTAATTGTAATTAATCTGTAACTTAAATAATATGTTTTTTTTTATCTAAAATTTTAACTTTAATTAAATATTTTAAAACTTCAAGTTTGAGTCTCTCATTTTTGGGACAGAAGTTTTTGTTCTCGTACACATGTAGCGTGAGTTGAATTCAACACAGGAGTTCCAGTCTTCATCGACAATTGTGTGAAGGCGACGTTACATGCCTATGAATATTGGTGGCAGCCGACGGATGAGACCCGACGTCTAAACGGCCAGCAGTTCCAGTATCAGGATCCCGAGTCCGGAAAAGTGATTTCCAGTGGAGTGTCTTTATTCCAAGGTGATGTCCAGATACGTCAACTTCGGGAGAGAAGTGTCATAAAAGAGGGTCTAAAGATTCGAGGTCTTCTCGAAAGGTGTGAAGGAATCCGCAGTCAGCAGTTTCCAAGTCGCGACAGAAACGATGCGATCCATGGTGAGGTGAGTGCTTTGCCAGTGCGTGTTTGGGATCAGTTTGCTTTGTTTTAAGTGATTAGTGCAATCTTGAATTTTCTTTAAAGTTTGGTGGGCTATTTACGTTTTATTTGAAAAAAATTTCAGAGATAAAACTGTGCCTAGGCTTTCTTGATAATACTTTATTAAATTACTTGGGTTTTAAGTAAAACTGTGATTCCCTAGTCAAAGTTAACATTTGTGTATAAATGCGCCTTGCATATTGTGATTTTAACAGTAGCATTGGAATTTGGCTGTAAAAAATTTGGTTGTGTATATATGTCTCCTTTATATATGAAAAATTTGTCGATATTCTATAATAAGTGCTGGATACTGTTGTTAACAAATCATTGAAACACAAATTAACTTGAAATAACTTGCAAAAAATTTTAGAACTCTTAAGTTCATATTAATCTGTCTAGTTAATGAAAGTTTGCATAAAAGAAAATGGGTTTATAAAATGAATCTTATTCATGTGTATAATTATTGATCATTTAGAGTGTATTGATATAAAAATTCTGGAAAAAAATATATGGTATGATTTGCTCTAAAATATACAATATTTTTAGAATTGTGTAAATTTATATTAACGGTTTGACTCTGGTAAAAATTGATCTAATTATTGTATGAAAGAAAGAAGTTTTGCTTTCTTTGTTGAATCGAAAGGGTTTTCAGATCCTGTGGCGCCGCTGTTCGTTTTGGCGCGAAATAGTTGATGAGTCACTATTGGGGAAAGAGCATTCTGTAACCTTGAATTTATTTCAGCGGAGATTCGGGTGTTTTGACAAGGAGAGTGATTCGAGATTCTATTCCAAAGACTTTTGCAATAAAGAGAATTTATGGTTGATTTTTTTATTGGATTCTTTTTATATTTGTTTGTTGCTTTGTAGATTGAGCGTATGATCTTTTCTTAATGTGGGTTTAAAAAAAAAAAAAAAACTTTTTTTTATTATGTGGTTGATTTTATTTTGAGCGATTGTATGTAATGCTAATGCGATTGTATGTAATGCTAATGCGATTGTATGTAATGCTAATGCGTCTTTATTAATAGTTTTTTTTGGGGGTTGAATAAATTATTGTGTAGATGGCAATTTCCTGTTAAGTTAAATTAAATGAGAAGGTATATGATATTTTTATATAATAAAGATTATTTTAAATTTTATTTTAAATTGTTGTTGTGTAATAAAAAAAAAATAGTTTTTTTTATGTGCTTTGAAAATAAGTTGATCAAATTTAAATTTATTTATGCTTTTGTGTTTACAAGAGTGTGGGTCCTTCTCAAGAATTTACCATAGTAAATAAAATAATTTCGGAAATTAAATTTCGGTAAAAGCGTTTTTCAGGAAAAATGGCCTTTTTAGGTTCAGCTCGTAAAGTAGATTTACAGGTGTTAGCATCTGAGTTAAATATTACAGTTGAGTCTTCTACCACAGTTATTGACCTGAAGAAAGCTATTCAGGGTCACGAAAATTTTGAAGAAGCTTTTGTTAAGAATCTATTGCAGACGATCGTATCGGAGAGACTACAGACTCAGGAACAAGAAGAAAAGAGGCAACGGGAAATACAAGAACGAATAGACAGAGAAGAAAAAATCCAACAAGAAAGATTGGAACAAGTACGCCAGTTTGAGCTTCAAAAGATGAAGTTAGAATTGGAAAATAGAAGCGGAACACCTTTGAATGCATCGAAACCTAGGTTGGAATTTCATCAACTGATGCAGAAATTTGATTCAAAGAATGGAGACATCAGTCTATACCTTGTTCTTTTTGAGCGTCAAGCAAAAAGAGCTGAACTCTCGGAGCAGTTGTGGGTAACTCAGTTGATTGGGTTGCTTCCTAACGAAATGGCACAACTCATTGCTCGTGAAACTGAGGAGGTGTCAAATGATTATCATGAAGTAAAAAAAGTTTTACTCAAGAGGTACAAATTGACACCAGAAAAGTTTCGTCAGTTATTTAGTCAACACAACAAGAGTGTTGATGGTTCGTGGAAAGATTTTCTCTATGAAATTAAGAATTACTTCCGGGAATGGATCCAGGGTATGGAAGTAAGTTCTTTCGAGAAATTGTGTGATCTCATCATTACGGATCAAATGAAGAGGAGGGTCCCTGCAGAGTCAAGAGAACATTTCATTGACGAATGGGCGCAATTCAAATGTCCAGAGAACCTTGCTGAGAAGCTGGACGAATTTGATAGTGTTCGAAGACTCCTGAAAAAGAAGGATTTTTCCTCTGGAAATAAAGCGGTCCCGTACTGGAAAAACAAGTTTAACGGGGAGCCGAAAACGCAATTCAGAGAAGCAAAGGTAGAAAAACTTGAAACAGAGAAGACGACCAGATCACCTGAAATCTTCGAAAGGCGCAAGAAACCGCGTTGCTACCGATGTGATTCTACTGAACATTTGCGATCAAATTGTCCCTTGATGAAAAAAGGACAAGAGAACTCTTCCAACCTCAATCGCATTATTGGAGTGGAAGATGATGAATCGATGTTACCATACACCTACATAGGGGAAGTGAATGGATTCAAGATTCCAATCCTTCGGGATACTGGATCAAGTATTGATGTGGTGTGTCGGAATCGAATCAAGCCAGAAATGCTTACAGGTGAAAATGTCTGGGTGCAACAACCTTTGGATAAAGCTCCTATTTGTTTGCCATTAGCAGAAGTGGAGTTGAAAGGGGAGTTCGGACATGTCATCACCAAAGCTGCTGTTGTTTGGAGCCAGGTCGACAAAGGAAGGTACCTGCTCGGGAATCGAACTGCAGTCCTTCTGGAGAAGATGAAGGAAAATCCAGTTCCTTATCAAGTTAATGCCATTCAGACTAGAGCTCAGAAACGTGTGGCAGAACCAGAAAGGGGATCTACCGAAGATGTCGTGGAAGAAGAGGACAGTCCTGTGCCCGTGGATGAAGAAGATCACGACATTGTGATCGAAGAAGATGATTTGTTCTCCTTCCCATCTGAAGAGCCTGAGTACAAGGGATTGACTCTTTTGAAAGTAGATTCTGGAACTTTTGCGTCTCAGCAGAAAGATTGCCCAGTTCTGAAGACAATCATGGAAAAACTGCAAGGAAAACCTCCTGAAGAACCGGCAGGAGAATTTGAAATACTTTCCAATGGCATACTTATTAAAAAGAAAGTGGATAAGCTAGGAGTGGAGAGGCCTTTATTGGTCATACCAGAAAAGTATCGAGAAGAATTGAAATCTTTGTGCCACGAGGGAACTTCAGGTCATTTGGGAGTGACCAAAACTAAGGATGTGTTCTCCAGATATTTCTTTTGGCCGCATTGCTATAAAGAAATTGAGGAATATGTCAGAAGTTGTGACAGATGTCAACGGGTTGGGAAACCTAATGACAAGAAGAAGGCTCCAATGAAGATAGTTCCTGTGATACAAGAAGTTTTCTCAAAAATCAACGTCGATGCTTGCGGACCTCTACCAGTTACTCCAAGTGGCAAACGATATCTCATAACTGCCATGTGTCTAGCATCAAAATATCCAGACGCCGTTCCGGTTGAAGATATCACATCTGTTTCTGTTGTTGAAGCCTTAATGCAGATATTTAGTAGGATGGGATTTCCTAAAATACTGCAGATGGACCAAGGAAGCTCGTTCACTAGTGAGCTCACCACAACATTTTTGGAAAAGTTTGGAATATCTGTTGTTCATAGCTCCGTTTATCATCCTCAAAGTAATCTGGTAGAAAGATTTCATCGAACTGTCAAAAGGATTTTAAAAGTACTATGCTTGGAGGCTGGAACTGATTGGGAAAAAGCAATATCTCCCGCTTTATTTGCCCTACGAACTGTTACACACGAAAGTACAGGATTTACCCCAGCTGAGCTAGTTCATGGAAAAAATTTAAGAACTCCTTTGACGTTGTTGTATGAGAAATGGATGAATAAAGAAGACGAAGACGAACCTGTGACGGATTATGTTTTCACTTTGATAAACAGAATGAAACAGTGTCAAGAACTTGCAACCATGGAGATGGAAAAATCGCAACAGAAAAATAAAACGTGGTACGACAAGAGAACGATCAAAAGAGAATTTCGCGAGGGCGACCAAGTGCTTATATTTTCGACATTCAAAGCGAACAAAATGAGTCCCCATTGGACCGGTCCCGGAACAATTCTCCGAAAGCTTTCTGAAACGAATTATGTGGTCGAACTCTCTAGCGAAAAAGCTACTTCCAAGGTTTGCCATGTGAATATGCTCAAACCTTATTACAGAAGACCTGAACAGGTGAATTTTCTGCTCTGTGAAACAGAAGACAAATTGAATGAAACTGAGATGGAAATTCCTTATGTGAACGCTGATCCAAATATCCTGGACCTGGATGAGATGTTTCAGGACCATTACAAGGAAACCAAGTTAACCGAAGAGCAAATCATTCAATTAAAGAAATTAGTTTGTAAATATGAGACATGTTTTTCAAATGTGCCTGGAAAAACTGATCTTGTGACTCATGATATCGAGCTCAACAACGATACGCCACTTCTTTCAAAACCATATAGAAATTCTCCTAATCAGAATGCTATTCTTAAAGAAGAGATCCAGAAGATGTTGGCTATGAAGATCATTGAAGTCGGATTTTCTGATTTCACGTCTCCGATGATTTTGGTTGAGTCTCCAGGAAAAGATCCAAGACCGTGCGTGGATTACCGAAATCTTAATAAGGTCACCAAAACTAAGTTTTTTCCATTGCCAAACATAGAAGAAAGAGTTGAAATAGTTTCATCGGCCCAGTATATAACAGTGTTGGACTTGTCAAAAGGGTATTGGCAAATACCACTAAGTCAACGTGCCCAAAGACTGGCTGCCTTTGTCACAACCTTTGGTACATACCGTCCTTTACGAATGCCATTTGGGTTAAAGAATGCGCCATACGAATTCAGCAAAATGGTTGCACATTTATTGGAAGGGTGTGAAGAATTCACCGTGCCATATCTTGATGACATTGCAGTTTTCTCAAGATCCTTTCCGGAACATCTGAAACAAGTCGACATAGTACTTGAAAGAATAAAGAATGCTGGATTGACCATCAAACAGTCAAGTGCAAGTTTGCTCAAGGCCAAGTACAGTATCTGGGACATGTAGTCGGGCAGGGTTGCAGACAACCGGCAGAATTGAAGATCGAGGAAATCAAGAATTATCCCCCACCTAAAACCAAAACTGATGTCAGAGGTTTTTTAGGACTGGCTGGATACTACAGCAGATATATTTCAATGTTTTCATCAATAGCCTCTCCTTTGACAGATACACTGAAAGGAAAAGTTCGTCAAGGAAATATCAAGTGGACTGCCGAATGTGAACAAGCGTTCAACAAACTTAAAGAATCGCTTTGTGACTTTCCTGTTCTTTACGCTCCTGATTACAACAGGTCTTTCATCGTGCAAACAGATGCATCAGACCACGGAATGGGAGTTGTCCTATCCCAAATTGACGATAATGACCAAGAACATCCCATTATCTATCTAAGTAAAAAGTTTTCGAGTGTTGAGAAACGGTACAGTGTGAGTGAGAAAGAGTGCGCTGCAATCATCTTTGCTGTCCAAAGACTGAGGTGCTATCTCGATGGGAACTTTTTCACCATTGTCACTGATCATAATCCTCTTGTGTGGTTGAACTCTCATGCCAGTACAAATGCTCGCCTTATGCGTTGGTCTTTAGCTTTACAATCATTCAATTTTGAGGTAAAACACCGCAGTGGATCAAAGCATCAAAATGCTGATGGATTGAGCAGGATCCGCACTCTTAGGGAACCTACTTAATATGTGCATTTGTAAAACTGTATAATGATATTATTTCTTTTATTGTATCATCATATATAATATGTCTATATCATTAAATAATTAGTTATTTAGTTCAGTGCTGATCCCACTGGTAAAGGTACTCTCTCATTTTCGTATTGCCATGATGTTCTCACTAACTTTCTTCCTCGGTAACCTCCGGCAGAAAGTTCTCCAGGGGGGGGAGAAGTCTGTAACATCCCAAGAACTCTCAATCTCTACCATCATCGGAACTACTATTTCGATATAGTGACACTAGGTGGAGCCACCAGCTTGCGACTCCATGCTTCATGAACTTTGGGTTTCCTACCTGTGAAAGAAATGGCAGAGACCCGTAGGACACTGAAATGGAATGACCGTATACGTCATTTAGGAAGGACCAGGCAATGAGGAGTCCTTTCTGTTTTTATTTTGTATTAATTGTAATTAATCTGTAACTTAAATAATATGTTTTTTTTTATCTAAAATTTTAACTTTAATTAAATATTTTAAAACTTCAAGTTTGAGTCTCTCATTTTTGGGACAGAAGTTTTTGTTCTCGTACACATGTAGCGTGAGTTGAATTCAACACAGGAGTTCCAGTCTTCATCAACAATTGTGTGAAGGCGACGTTACAGTAGTTGCTGATGCTGCTCAAGAAGCCAAATTTTAATCGTGTATAACAGTTTGGCCATCCAACATGCTTTGTGCTCCTAGTCGGTTTAATTTTACTGCTTGTGTAATATTGGGAAAGTCAAGGTATATTAGAAAAATTCCATATAATCATCTCTGTATTTTCCAGAATCGATGGCACATTTTGCTGCATGGATTGCACTAGCTCCAAGATCATTAACTATGCTTCTCGCTTGCACATTCACTGACTTTGGGTCCTATGGTTCAAATCTACCATCATCTTGATCAAAATTGTTAAAAAATAGTTTAAATAAGGTTATGCCTAGTAACTTAGAAGCCTTGACCTTTCAGTCACCAATACATGAGACAAAATGACTTCTCTGATATGAAGGCGGCAAGCTGACCAAAGAAGTTTATGTCCCAATTTATTTTGCTCTCTGACACAAGCAGCAGTAACATGGCCTGTGTTGGAAGAAGTTGTGTCAAATATCATGTTCATAATTGTTTGTACATTGCTAAGAAGTCAGTTGCTCATATATTAAGTCGGCAATGATTGAGTCGCATTTACTATTAGTTCCTTGGGGATATACAGGCACACCAAGAATCTTTTGCTGGTGAACGTTTTTTTATTTTGTACTTATTGGACATTGTTGTTGAAAGTTTTTTATTCCAATGCAGAGTTGTATATTTAAGAAAGCACCACTCTTACTTGTAAGCAGTTGAAATTTCCATTGCAACTTGCCTATTCTTGTTCTGTCTGCTGTTGCATAAGATGCAGCAATTGTACATGTATCTCCTCCTAGTTTTGAAATGTTTTTGTATATGCTGCCTGTTGTTCTGGTTTCATAGCTAGTTGAAACAATATTAGGTTTCTGTATAATGTCGTATGGGATGAATAAACTCGTTCCCGTTCTTTTATATCGATGATGACTTTGAGTACTTATTGAGAGTTCTTCAAAATCAAAGTTTTGTTTTAAACATAATTTGGGTCACTTCGTTCATCAAAATCATCAGTAGATCTAATAATATAGTTTAATATTAAATTGGAACTAATTTTTTTATTCACTTTACTTTTATTTTTTTAGAATTAAAAGTAGAAAGAAACAAAATAAAAGTATAGAATCAATTCAGAACAAAAGTAGTAAATCCGTTAAAAATTAAAACCAGAAGTTGAAATAAACAGGAAATGTACTTTACTGTAAATTGTAAACAAAGCTAAATTTGTCACTAATCATCTGAAATCAATGAAGAATGAAGTCACCTTAATTTAATTTTAATATATTTTATTAACATTAAATATTTATATGATCCATACTTTACTTCATTATAATCATTTTTCTTAAAATATCATAAAATAATAGTTAAAAAAATATGAAAGTAATTAAGTATGAAAAATGCTGAATTTGGAGATTTTACTCGAAAATGCCGAATTTTCAAAGTTGTTGAGGACCCCCTAAAAGTGTTTATAAATCGAAAATATTTGGTATGTCAACTTTTTATGGCTAATGAAACATTTTTAGATTGGGACAAAGTGATTTTTTTCTAGAGGGGCGTTTGATGCACCCTACTGTACACTAGGAATTAACCGGTTATTAAATTTCAGGTTTATTTTTAAAAAATCAAAATTTAGATCAAAGTCTAAAGCAACCTCAACACAAATCCTACCATGCACGATCAAATAACCGTTTTTGAAATTTCGTCTAGAATTTCTCGTATACAAACGTTACTGTATCGACATGTAACTTGTTGAGTTTTCCTATAATATACATACAATCCATTTTTCAATATTCATAATTTCCTTTATTGTTTACCTTCCGAAAAAAAAATTATAGTATGTCTAGTCTACCACGAGCGGTCATTTGACCGTCTGAACAATTCATGTTATTTACGACTATATTCTTCGGAAAGCGCACTCCTGAAATTGTTTTACGAGTCCACAATGTAATTGTGGATTTACGGTGTTGTGGCGATCCAGCCATCTGGGCACTAAGCGTCCTGCGGGCCAACCAGGCAATGCTGTGCAGACTGCGTCAGCCCAACCAGGCGGCACGGGTGCAGACGGACTCATGGCAGGCACATCTGACGGCAACGGAAAATGTGCAATACAAAATACCGTAATTTGTTAAAATTTGCTGAAAATGCATAAATGTAAATAAAACTTTTCTAAATAGAAAAAAATATTTTGTTTACTATCCAAATGGCTAAAATCTCTGTCTATATTAATATATATTATTTGAAGCGGTCATTTGACCGCGCATGGTAGGATTAGGTATACATGAAATGTCGGTAGGTTTAGTGTTAATATATATATATATAAAATCAAATACACCCAAAACGTAAAAACCCAATGTATCCCTAAAAATTAAAATTTTATTCCAATAATCTAATATGCAGTATCTTAAGATCTACAGCATAATATACCAAAGGTATAAATGTAATGTATCCAAATAGTTTCTGTCAGCAGTTAATCAGTTTTGCCGAGTTTGGTAAAAAAATAAGTAAATTTAGCCATGTTAAAAAAAAAAAAAACATTTGAATTCACTTAATTTTAAATACACACTTTATACTCTAGCATACTTTTTTTTTTTAAGTATTTGAATAGCAGCAGTTAATCAATGATGTTTCATAGTCAGAAATTAAATTATAAATATATATATTTTTAAATTTCCCTGATTTAAAAAAAAATCTTAAAATCCCCGATTTTTCCAGAATGTCGAAATTCTTTAATTTCCCGGTTTTCACACCCTGTCAATGCATATAAAGCTATTTGGAATACATGCAAAATTTCTTAGCTTTTGGTAAAAGGTACTAGCTGGGATAAATTACTAGAATATGATGCAACTTCGCGCAATTGTGAAAAAAAGCTACACGACCTTGGAGCAATTTCTCCAACAATTAAAATCGCGTGCCAATATTACAGACTCCCAAGTCGATTTATGACCCGTGCAATTGTTTTCTCCGACTACTTAGGATAACAGCTGGTACCCCCTTGAGCAGTCGGCTATGGTGTTTACAGGCTATCCTTCGCAGGGGTGGCTTAAGACAAGCAATCGCACGGGGCAAAGGACTAATAAGGGTGCCAAGACCAGAAATTACGTTTTTATTTGTCGCCAAGTCAAACTGCCCAACAATGCGTTGGGTAAGTAAAGTAGGATTGCTAAAATATAAAGTTTATCGCCCATAAATTGTCGAAACTTTCATTTGGCGGTGGCACCGTACACTAGGAATTTTGCCTTCGAAATCCAAACGAGTGGGACCTGTTAGTAGTCTCTTTAATTAATATAACACTCACGATTTCTTATCAAAAACATAATATCCATTATTTAGTTAAAAAAAAACAGATGAAGTTATATTTACCAATAAAAGAGATTTCAAAGAATGTATATTGATAGAAAAGCATGTGTAAAGTTATTTGAAAACCGCGTTCACCCAAAACAAATAAACAGTCCGTGTTTCCACTTTCAATAAGCAAAACTTTACATTCAAGGCTGATCGTGGTATATGCCTGTTAGAACTTTTTAATTACTTCAAAATATAAAATTAGACTGTATTTAAAAATTATCCAATTATATTGTAATAGTTTATAAAATAAATTTAATTCATAAAATTAAAATTATTTTTAATCTGGTATTGAGAGTACAAAATCGTCATATTTAGATATTAGTGACGTAAAGTGAAATATTTTTTAATGATGGGGACCACGTGACTAAATTTCCACTAATTAGCTTGTATTAACCTAATCTTGATTTAATCTCGACACCAGTTCACGTAAAAGGTCCACTGCTAATTTTTTTTAATTGCAAATATATATAACTGTACCCTAAACTTTGAGTGCCATGAGGAGTTTATGTTTGTTTATATTTGAAAATATTATTTCATTTACCAAGTTACTGTCTGCATTGACAGTTTGAAAAAAAAAAGATAGTTCTAATAATTAAAAAAAAATCCTTCTTCAAAATGATTATTCACAAGTGTTTTCAAAGGGCATTCTCCGCACAAGCCACTTTACCTGTGCCTGTGATCAAGATACCAAAATACGTGATGAAGCACGTAGAAAAAGCCAAGAAGAAAGGACTGGTGACAGAATTTAACAATCAAAACCGAAAGAAAATAGCTTACCGGGGAGACACAAGTAAACCGGTCATCTCTAGTACGAATGGGGATTTCAACTATTACTTAGGACAAACCTACTATGAAAATTACCCGCTGCCAATACAATCAAAATTTTGGTTCAAAGAAAAATCGTCTGGTCAAAAGTTCACCATCCAACCAATCGAATCAAACCCATCCTTGTCTTCGAATAATCCGGACGAGTATGTAGACGACGAACATTTTCCGAATGAGTTTACAAAACTAAATTTGAATCCTAACATTGTGGAAAACCTTTATAACGAGTTTAAGTTTAAGAAACCCACTAGGATACAGACATTGGTAATTCCCAGAGTTATGTCGGGCCGCCACGTCTTGATAGCTTCGGAAACCGGTGGCGGAAAGACCGTTTCTTACTTGGCTCCCATTATCCATAAAATATGTGAAATCAAGAAAAATATTCCCCTCTACAACGACACCCCTCTGGCACTGGTGCTGGTCCCAGGACGAGAATTAGCGGAGCAGGTTGGCGAGGTGGCCTTTCGATTAGCTAAGAACTGCAAAATTGATGTTAAAGTCCTAATATCGCAAGGAACTGACCTGGACCATTTGAAACTCTACCCAAAATCGAACATTGATCTCCTCGTTACATCTATAGGTTGCTTCAAGAAACTTTTTGACAGAGGTGCCTTTAAACTTTCAAACTTGCAGCATGTTGTCCTCGATGAGGCAGATACTCTTCTCGATGATAGCTTTATCGAAGACACCAAGTCCCTTCTCCAGAAAATGACAATCAACACCGAGTTTAGTCGGATGAACTCGCTGTACGGGTCTCAACTTATATTATCCAGCTCGATTTACCCGTCGAATCTCCAGGCGATTTTGGACGACGACTTCGGAGAACAAAACATCGTCAAGGTCATCTCCCCCTACATGCATCGGGTGCCTCTACACATCCGGCAGAAGTTCCTCAGAGTCAGCCAATCAGGGAGGGCGGGTGAGCTTCTCCAGTTGGCCAAAAACGATCACAAGAAAAAGAAACCAGTGATGATCTTCTGCAACCAGTCTCCGACCTGCGATTGGATGTCGGAGTTCCTGAAAGACAACGGCGTGCCCAACGAGAAGTTCCACGGTGCAGTCAGCCACAAGTCGAGAATGGATATACTGTGCAGATTCAGAGATGGTTTGTTTAACGTTCTCGTCTGTACGGACCTCGCCTCTAGGGGACTGGATACTCAATGGGTGAAGCACGTTATTAATTTCGATTTCCCGAACAATGTTTCGGATTACCTGCTTCGGGCCGGAAGAGTGGGACGCGCAGGCTCTAATCAAGGTCACGTGACGAATCTGGTCGTTACGAAATCTACGGTATACACGGTGCATGAAGTGGAGACTGCTGTCAGAACGTGCAGGCGCATAGCCAATGTTGATTCTAATACAAAAAAGAAAATTAGGAAACTTTTCTTTAGCGACTTCGTTGATCCCAAGTCAATGCCACGCTTTAATTAAGAGAATTGGCAGAAACTTTTTAAACTTTGATTGTACAACAAAAAATCAAACTGTTCAGTAACTTAAGATTTTTCCAGATTGTTCTACAACTCGATGATCATTTGGAAAAATGTCAAAATAGTAAAAATGTTTTTTTTTTCTACAAAATTGTTTACTTTAATTTTCAATGCCTGTATATTTTAGTTTAAGTTTTTTTTATATTGTTTAAATAGCTTCTAAGAAACACTTCAAGCATAGGCTGATTTACGGCTGAACATTAAGGGCACCTGCCCAGGGTCTCCATTTTAAAAGGCTTCCAAAAATGGTTATAAAGCAAAAAAAAGAGTTTAAAATAAATTTACAAACTAATGATTTTTTTTAAATCAATATTTTTTTTTTTCAAAACTTTTACTTCTTTATCCTCCCCAAACTTATTTTTGAAAGTGCCCTGTTTAAACCAAAAAGTACCTTTCCAATAACGGGGTGTCCTTTTCCAGCCAACAAAGCCCTGCCCCTTTTTATTTCTAGAGTGAACACTGAAGTACAGAATGAGAAACATATGAAAAAACTGTTGATAAAGTACCGCACCATTCATGTTAATTCAAATACTTGGTAAAAAAGTATTTTAGTAATAATTTATTATTTTTTTTTTGCAATTGACAATTTCATTAAATCTCATTGATTATATGTTATTTTGCATTGTTTGCTTATACATAAGCTTAGTTTTATTTGAAGGTACGTTGAGGGGCCCCCAAATGTGCTTTTGCCCTGGGCCCCTAAACTTGGTAAATTGGTCGCTGACCTCAACTCTTCAGATTTCAAAAATATTTCAACATCGAATATTTTTATTAATTTAAAGTTTATGTATTGCTAGAAATGCTGGAAATCCATATACCCTGTAATCGATGTGTCCATATAAATTGTTCAACCCCGTCGAGGGTAAAATTAAATTAGCTTTCGAAGCAGCATGGACGTTCTTGAATTTCCAGCAGTGCACATAAATTTTAAATTGGAATAGAATTACAATTAAGATGGGTAGATAAAGTAAATATTTTACAATAATGCAAATTGCAAAATATATGAATAGCCCATCTGTAAAAGCATTTGTATACAAAAAATGTGAAAAATAAGATATTGCTATGATTAGCTACTTCATTGCTTAGCTTCTTCAATTTCTATCTTAGAATGATGTTAAAAAAGTATTTCTTACTTATAAAAAAATCAAGAAAAATGTCTGCTGTATTGATCAGTTATTGTCGACTTAAATTGAAAACCTTCATTCTACAGATTTAGCAGCCATAGCTAAAGCTTCTTGGCTTTGAAATCCTAGCAATTCACTTAAATGTGGAATTGAATGCACTAATGATTGAAATACATGAGCTTGGATTTTGCAACAAAATAACTTTCTCAACGGCTGCTAAATCTGTAGTTTGAAGATAGAAGGTTTTCATTCTAGGACAACTTTGTATTATATCCTATGACAGTTGTAAGTGATTTTCTCAAAATAATATAAAGCTTATATAGCAGACGTTACCCTTAGACTATTCGCATATTAATTATTACATGCAATAAGTTAACTATTTTGCAAAGAAAACAACATTACAATTTTGGTATTTTCCTTGCCGCTCAGATGGTTAAAAAAGATGTTTTTAAATAAGTGACAAGTTTTGACTTGACTCAATCTATAACTAATATACAATTATATCCTATGACAGTTGTAAGTGATTTTCTCAAAATAATATAAAGCTTATATAGCAGACGTTACCCTTAGACTATTCGCATATTAATTATTACATGCAATAAGTTAACTATTTTGCAAAGAAAACAACATTACAATTTTGGTATTTTCCTTGCCGCTCAGATGGTTAAAAAAGATGTTTTTAAATAAGTGACAAGTTTTGACTTGACTCAATCTATAACTAATATACAATTTTTTTTCTCAGACTTTTGTAGCACAGTATATTTTTTTACCGAATTTGCAAAGTATCTTTCATTGTATCTATAGCCTTAAACAGGGGTGCCCATAGGGGGGATCATGGCGCAAGTTGCGCCATCAGAATTTTTGGGGGGATTTTTTTTTCATTGCTTTATTATTATTTAATTTTTTGGGGGAAATGTTTTGAACAAAAAATAATTTTGCATACATAATATGTCCGCAGTCACTGGAATTTCCAGCCATTTCAAGAAACGCCTCTTTGGCACAAAAGTTGACGAAATTGTAAAAAAATTCTCTTGCTTGAAAATGCAAGTCTTTATTCTGTTAAAACTAAATGCCATTTTAGAAAGATCTACAAAATAAATTACAAAAATTATCTGATTAATGGCTATGGAAGAATCTTAGGGTTGTGCGACGCATGCCACCGCAGAAGACCCCCCGATTTTTTTCTTTTTTTTTTTGCCGGGGAAGGGGGTTCAGTAAAAAAAAAACCGCGAAAAGTACTTTAGAGAAAAAAATCATATTTTTTAAAACTCCATTAGGATTTGTTTTAATATGTGTTACTCATATGTTTATCTAAGACATACACGTTTACTGATCTTTGTCCGGTTCATACATTCAGACTATACACTTCAGTGCTGAGATTTAAATTAAAAAACGCTGTGAGGCAATAACTTTTCCGTTAGGAAGAAGGAATGTAAAAATAATAATAAATATGAAGATTGCTATAAACTCCAGACTGCAACAAAAACTGGAAAAAAACGGTGACTTTAACAAAGTTAATTCCTTCGTTTGTTAATATGTGGCATATGTTTAAAAAAAAAACTGCAGTGATCGCATCTCAATAACACTTAAACGTAAATTACGATTTTTATATACAACTCCACAACAAACTAATTACTTTCATACGTTTGTTCACTAATAAGCATCAGTTGTGACGATTAGGGGGGATGCCCCCCCCTCCCACACTTTTTTTGGATGTTGCCCCCATACTTTTTAAATTTAAACTTAAAAAAATATATAGTAAATTTTGTTACTGAATTGACGAACTAAAGAAAATTTCGTACCCCAACCACCTCCTAATTTTTTCTGGTGCTTATATTACACATTTACTATCGATTTTATTTTCTCGTATTATCGTGTATCTTCTGCCAGCACACATACAGCTAAGAGACATTTAGGAGCCACTTCTGTCATTACAAAATACTCATGGTTCAAAAAAAGAAAAACAAAAAAAAGCAAAAGGAAGTAGGCGCGACCATAGGTCTCGATTTTTGAGCGGGAAACATATTGGCGCCGATATTTATCTACATTGAATATTATGAAAGCCAAACTAAACTTTTAGAACCCCCGCTACTGAGCGTAGGTGGTTTTATTATATTTGAGTTTCGTCTTGGCATCGAATCAGTTTAAATAATTTCAATGGTGTTACAATAAAAGAACGGATTATATATTTTAGTCAGCAAGGACGAATGTCTTTTGTGAACATGCAGTTTAAATGTGGAGCAAATCTGCAAATATTTAAATTGTAAAAAAGAATCTAAATGAAAAGTATTTTCTGAATTTGATAAACTGTACCGGTAAGTGGATAAATATCATACGGCATTTTTAAATTTTAATTTTAAAAGATTTCTTAAAATTCGATAAAATAAAGTTTTTGCATTTGATAGTGATATTTAAAATAGCCAAAAATAAGAGTAGAAGGTCACGAGTGATTTTAAACAAAACCAATAGCGTTCAGTATTTTGCATGAATTTTCTTGATAATTTTTTTTTATCTTTGTGTTTACCTGTCTATTTTGTTGTGGTTTAAAGGATGTTTTTTTAAAATAAAACTTTCACAAGTTTATTCATTACTTATAATCTGTACTTTAGTTCATGTTGATATCTCTAACCGTTAATACATGAATTTTCCCCACTTTTTATAAATATTTCTGTTTGACCATATAACCATATATGTAGCTGTGTTTTATATATACCAGTTTTTTTTTATACCATTAGGTAAGAGAAAGTATAGAGTAAAAAACAGATATTCTAAGGCCCATTCGATACGGACGCTATTTACGCCGCGTTGCATTTTGCAGAAGCATCTGATTGGTGCATTCAAACCACGTGGTGGACCAATCGCAGAGTTATCACAAAAGCTAACGTGCGCAATTAACGTCCGTGTAGAATGGGGACATTATTAAAGCGCATTAACTTTTGTAGATGGCCCTGTGATTGGAGAATACAAACTATGTGGTTTACATCATGTGTTTCTGCTAATTAGAGTGATTTTGCATATATCATTGACAAATGTAATAACATATAATATTGTAGGTAGTTATTTTAGTCTAAATGGAGCGATTGCAAGGGTTTTTCAGAAATTGAACTATCAGAGATTATTGTCAGCATTTCTACAGTAACTATTTTTAGGTGTTTATAAAATGTAATTCCAAAACTGGGATTTATAAATATACATTTGTAAATTATATTTTCTGGTGGAATTGAAATCAAAACCTTAGACAAATCGATGGCATTTTGTAGAAAACACCAGATTTTTAGACCATAACAAAGCTGCGGTTCTTTAACCGAAATAGATCGATTCTTAGCGGACAGACAATAACAAGTTATATGGAGTTTATTATGAATTAATTAATAAATTTCTGAAATTACAATTTTATTCGAAAAAATTATGTTATCCGAACCTGTGACCATATATTTTACCTACGAACCTGACTTTAAGAACCATTTGTTTGTATCAATGAAACGTTATAAAGAGATGCGGAGAGGAAGTTTAATGCAATATATAAATTTCATACATATAAGTTAATGTATATAAGTTAAAGTATAACTAAATTTATATCTTGATTTTATCTCTAACTGATTTATAAAATGCGAAATGTGGAGCTTTGTGTGGATTCAGTTGAAAATTTTAGATTCTAATAATGTTATATGTTTTAAATTTGTTGGGGCATATTTTTTTTTTTTTGGGGGGGGGGGGGATTTGCGCCATTGAGCTTGGGGGGGATGGGCACCCCTGGCCTTAAATATCATTATCTGAGTTTTTGAAATTTTTTAAGTTTATTTTACTTTTAATAAAATGCATTAGCTTAGGTAATGTTTTGTATTGAGATTTTATAACTACTCACTCTAAATTGTAGTTAGTAAAAAAAAATGACCAGTGAATTTTTTTTTTTGATTCAATATTTTTGGAACTTGTTTTAAAATTTCTTTTTAATTAACCAGCAGTTGTATGCTGTTGTCGATTGTTTATAATGAGTATATACAAAATTAGTATATTTTTGTGTGAATTCGTTTAGCTTCATATAAATTCATCTACAGATGCTATTGAATTAAGTGAAACGTTTTATCATAAAGAATTAATATATTAAAATTTATCTTTGTAATTTTTATGAAATTCTATTGAATATTGCCATGTGGATTATCACCCTGAAAAAATACCTTTTAAAAGGTAAAACGCAAAAAAAAAAAAAAAAAAAAAAAAAATGCAAATACCTTTTAAGATATATGGTTTTATAGTTTATTGAATATTTATATACTTTTGAAATGATTCTTCT
The DNA here is from genome assembly GCA_963932185.1 of Troglohyphantes excavatus. Classification (NCBI taxonomy): domain Eukaryota; kingdom Metazoa; phylum Arthropoda; class Arachnida; order Araneae; family Linyphiidae; genus Troglohyphantes; species Troglohyphantes excavatus. The sequence goes on along the minus strand of OZ010677.1, from coordinate 8,029,866 downwards.
TTAGAGAGGCTAGTGAATGTGAATGACCATGGCACAAAAATAAAAAGGATAAGTAGTATACCTATACGCAGAAGAATTGTATGCGAGGGGTTATTTTTCTATAACCCCCTCTAATTATTTTAAGAAATTGACATCTGCAGACTGGGTTCGAAATTAGCGGTCGTTAGTCGAATTTTGATTATAAAAATTTCAGTTTGACGACACGTGTGAAAAAACCGTGGTAAAGCCGTCAATTTCCCGAAATCTTCCCTCCTTGGTGAAAAATGCCGGTGTAAACTTGCACCAGCTGGGTAAAATCCGATTGATTCCCATCCATGATCCTTTGCGTGTTATTTACTTATTTTAAATTGGCTGACAAGTGGTGTGATGAGGAAGTAAGAAATTTACTAGAAGTTTTTATGGAGCATTTTCATCGTTTTGACGGTATGTCCGTGATTTGGATATTTATAAAAAAAAATAGTAGGGGGAAGTCACTGGATTTCGGCTGCACTAACATTTTCGTCCACGGGCCGCCACCATAGAAATGTATAAAGACCTAGAAGGAGGAAGAAGCCGATGAAGCCTGCAAGGGCGAGAAAACGGGGTAGAGTTGGCGAGAAACGGGGAAGAACGGGGTATATGGCTGCCAGATTGATGACATTTATCGCTTGCTTTGGATTTTGCTTCAACTTTCACAACGCTTGACGTTGTTTTACATAATAATTGCATTATATAGTATTTTAATTACGGCAATATTTTAGGAATTAAAACCATAAAATAACAAAAATTAGCGTTAAAAGTTAAAAAATTATGACCACACATGTGGTTGTATAAAACTTCTAAATATTAATATTTCCCTTTAAAAGCAACGCCAACAACATTTTTTCTCATAATCTACAATATTACCTTGTTTTATTGTAATTTACAGCATTATCAAAAATGCTATATTTAGAGCGCAATAATTTTTTTAAAAAAGCGATTTTACCATTGAAACTCTCATCTACCGACCAATTGAGGGGAACAGTTGGCGACGGCCGCCATACCTTCAATTCCCCTATTGGCGAAACTGGCTTTCAGCCTTCCAGCAACCCTATTAGAGTTCAGTGGCCGCCACTGAAGCAAACCTAAATGCCTAAGTGTCAATTTTGTTAATATACCACCACTAATCAAGCTCACAATCGATGAATAGGAAAAAAAGTATTGTGCCAATTTTTTCCTTGGTGACGAATAGTGGATGCTGAACGGGAACAGTACCTTTTCTTTAAGATTGTTGTCAGTGAAAAAGGTGTTTATCTTGGAAAAGTGATTTTTGTCAGTTAATCTCTTCATCCAGTTGCCCCATCAGTTGATAAACTACAATAGGGACATAATAAATTGTAATTTTCAAACAAATTTTTAGGATTCGTAAATTATATTTTCACATTTTAGCGAAAATAGATGTTAACACCGAGGTGTGAATCTCAATCATCGCCAAAATAACAATCTGTTCTTCAGATTGAACGATAAACGTTTCTATTCCCTCCTACAGGGTTGTCGAAAATGGTAACTAGATTTGGCAAAAAATCAGGTGTACCGTAGACTACATTTTAACAGTAATATTGACGCTTTCAAGGACAGCAAGATCAATGAAGTTAATTATTGAAAAGGCTCAAGAATTTTAATTTAATTCAATTTAAGAAATTAAGAATTTAAATTCATTGAAATCGCCGAACTAAATCTAAAAACGCTGTGGTTGGTGGCGTCATCTGTGATCTAATATTGCAACTAAAAATATACTTCATAGATTTTTTTTCTCGACAATAATATAATTTTTATTCGAACTTCATATGCACAGCTGGCAAATTTCTGTGTAAATAAATACGAATAGGTTCCAATTTTATTGAATTGTTATAAAAAGCGAATTTTTTTTGAAAATATTGGATTAGTAATTCAATTTTAATAAGTTGCAATAGTTATTTTTATAAAAAAATACTTACGTATTCTGCTTATATTAATATTAAAATTTTCAATAAATTATAAAAATATTTATGAGTATTTTGCATTTTTCAAAGTTTTTTCTTGATAATCTATGTTTAGTTAGCAAAAATCTAACTCTAGTCAGTAATTCAATTAATTTTCTGTAAATTTTAAACAAACACATTACTTAAAATGAGAGATATTTTTTAGAAAGCATTATAATAAATGAAGCTGCTATAAAATTATTCTAATTTGATGGTAATGGTAACTTATTTTAATGAGCACATTTTAAAACTATTTTTTTTATAGTTAGAATTCATCAGAACTAGGGGTAGGTGTTGTTTTTCTTATTTTGCCGTTAGATGCCGCCACTAAACCATAAAGTTCCAATGCTTTCATTCTAAAATAAGGCATAGGCTGTGACGTCAATGATACCGTCAATTGTATAAAATGTCAAAATCATTGGGGGGAAGTGGAAGGGGGGTTGTCATGACTCTAACTGTTAATATATGTATATACTTCATGGAAGCTGAGCCAGTTTTTCAAAATATTAAGGAGGTTCAGGCCCATGGGCCCAATATAAGTTTACGCCTATGAGGCTGTCCATTAATGATGTCACACCTTTTACCTGTCTCTCTTTTCTCCCCCCCCCCCCATGTCACAAACTGTCACACTTCACCATACCCCTTCCTCCCCTCTGTTACATGGCGCGTTCTGCAACCAATAATATCAATCTAGAACATAATAAATTATGCAGTTCACAAACAAAGCACGTATTAACGTTATAGGCAGTATTTGAAATTTTATTTTACAAGTTTATTTTTAATTTTTTTTAACTACAACAACTAACTTTTTAACTACAACTATTTACAACATCACTTCATAATCTATTTAATCCGGAAGCTAAACGGATTATTTTTCTGAGAATTTGTTGTTTTGGTTTTCTGTTGATTTGCAATATTTTTTAAGCAATGTGTTTGATGTCGCACTTCTTGTAACCCCCTCCCCCCCTTGTCACAAAGTGCCACAGCTTCATGACCCCCCCCCCCCCTTATCCCCGTTCAAACGTGACATCATTCATGGAATTCCTCTATGGTCATTCTTCTCCTATTAATTACTTGAAAAAGTAAATATCCGACAATTTTAACACTAAACCTACCGACATTTCATGTATACTTAATCCTACCAAGAGCGGTCAAATGACCGCTTCAAAAAAAAAAAAAAAAAAAAAAAATTCTATCTTAATATAGAAAGAGATTTTAGCCAATTGGATAGTAAAACAATATTTTTTTTTCTATTTAGAAAAGTTTTATTTATATATATGCATTTTCAGCAAATTTTTTTTACAAATTACAATATTGCACATTTTCCGTTGCCGTCAGTGCCGCCTGCCGGAGTCGGTCTGCACCAGAGAGTTGTAATATTAAATAGAGAGCGCCTTCAATACCAGACTCTCATAAGGCCGCGGTGTCAACATTGAAAAGAAAAACTCCCATCACGTGGTTATAGCGCTGCCACATTTGGCGTTCAGACATCTGCAGGAGTTTCAAATTTGGCGCACTTTCTTTTCTTTTGGTGATAAGGAGTTCTGTCCGTATTTAACTTCTTAACATATATGTACGTATTTACTTATTTTCAAACAATATGCGCTGAATATTTCCTCTTCATTAACGAAACGAAAATATTTTATTTGTGTTCAATACTCGAAGAAGCGAAACTCTTTATATTTCTCAGGTTTTATTGTTCATATTTTCTTAATGAAGTATACAAAATAACAATTGAAAGAACTTCGCTTATGGTCAATTTTTTACATAAAAACGTAATGCAATTATTTCAAAACTACAAAGTAAGAAAAATCTCCTTAATATATCTGTTAAACTCCCTTAAATTGTGCCACTCGTTAAAAAAAAACTATATTTAAATACAAAATTAAACACAAAACCATATTACAATACTTCGATCTCGTTTAGTACTTAAAGTCGCCAAGGCCTGCCAAGTAATATTGGCGCATGAATGAATTGGCATTTCCACAAATCACGTGGTTTCAATGATGGACACACGGAAATCAGCATTTTTATTCCTCTATTTGTATCATTACTCTATGGTCTGCACCCGTACCGACTGGTTGGACCAAAGTGGTCTGTACAGCTTTGCCTGGTTGGCCCGCATAACACTTGGTGCCCAAATGGCTGGATTACTACAACACGGTTCATTCAAAATTACACTGTGGACTCGTAAAACAATTGCAGTAGTGTGCTTTCCGGTAAAATGGTCAAATGACCCCTCGTGGTAGACTAGAGATGCTATAAATTTTTTTCGGAAAGTAAAGAATAAAGAAAGTTGTGAATATTAATAAATGGGCTGCATGTATATTATAGGAAAAGTCAATAAGTTACATGGCGATACAGTAACGTTGTATACAAGAAATTCTAAGCGAAATTTCAAAAACGGTCACTTGACCAAGGGTGGTAGGTTTACTATTAAAACGCACTAGGTTTGTTAAGATATTTTAAAATAATATCTAGAGTTTATTTCTGTATATTTATTTAGCACATAAGTTGAAAAATTACATGTTAAAACTGACACATGCAAATAATAATAACTTTTTGTGGTTTGGTATCTATCTAGCCCTGTGTTGTAAATAAATTTTAATTAATAAGGTGGAAATTAGACCAAATTTTCTGTTTTTGTAAGTTTTCTAGAGTTTAAATTATAGACTTTTTGAGCGGGTTTTGACGATAAAAAAAATTCACTACCATCCGGGTGTTATAATTATCACATGACCCTCCCCCCATCCCCCCGCCGCACACACATACACCCATTCCTTATAATCTAGAAATAAAAATTTAACGGTCTGTTCATATATTTCAGCAATATTAATGGCTTGTTTAAAGACAACACCTTTAAAATGAATTCATTTAAACGCATTTAAAAAAAACCTGTTGATATTTATGAAATGAAATCACGATTCGTGTCACTGTTCCATGAAATTTTCTTTCTTTTTATACCTATTATGTGTTAGCATTCGTTGCGTCTAAGGAGTGCAAAAAGAATCTTTATATATATGATACTTTTCACTGCGAATTATTTTAAAGATACTTTAATTTTTTTTTATTTATTTTCAGTGCGTATTGTAACCTCCTCACATACGCCTATGTCAGCTCTGCGACATTTCTTCAATTTGTACACAGCCCCCACCCTTTCTTCTCTTGGCGAGGGTCTTCGGCGACGACCATTAATAAAAAGTCGCCAAGTTTTATCACTTGCTCAATCTTAATCAGGAGAAAGTGATCTCAACTCCTACTCCCCACAAAAACCGTTTTCTTGCCCCCTCATCGCGGGGGAGGGGGCATGAGACAATATCGTTTGGCGTCACTCCCATCCCCCCCCACCCACTCAGTCCGCGGGGTTTCCAAGATTACAGGCATGGAGTTCGAATATGGAGTTTGGCTTCTCTCTCTCTGTTAATTACACCCTAATTAGTCGATTTGCATCTTGCCAGGTTGCTCTTCATTAAGAGGTGCAGCGCCATCTGGTGTGGGATTTTCGAGCGAAACTTGTCGTAAATTTGTATCCGAGATGGTGTTATTAAAGCCGCGTGCAAACTGGATTAGATGAATTTAGAGGAGTTTGGGGAGGGGAAAGCGTTCGGAATTGGAATTGTTAGAAATCAAAGAGAATAAAAGTGTTGACGAAACTGTTTATTTCCGTCTATGGGTTGTTGTTGATTTGTCATTTTCCCCCATGATGTTTGAAAATATGTACATATAAAAAATGCAAAGATTGAAAATATGATATCTCATTAACCGTTATGCCACTTTTGTTTTGATTTAAAGCTGTTTACCTTTAATCGTCAAGATTTGTCTATTTTATTTAACTTTATCAAATACCGTAACTAACTGGATTGTCTGCTGTCTTTTATTTTTAACCAACTTAATCGCGCCTTCCAATGCCAGAAAGCGTGTTTAGGAGGAGGTTATCAATTAGATCGTTATGTGTTTTTTTAATGTATGTTTGAGTAAGATTTCTGTCCTAATTAAGATATTTGATAATTTTTTTTCGTTGGATAGGGCATGTCTCACTTAGGCAGCATTTATTAAAAAAAATGTCTGGTTATATCCGGCATTAACTATCCGGCATTTTTATTTAACTGAACATTTCATTACAAATAATCTCCAATTTCGAAAATTCTTTTTTTATTAAATAGAAAAAAAAATCCATTTCGGTAAGAACTGAAAAAAAAAAAAAAATGCCGGCTTTTATTTATCCGGTAATGTCGATTAACCGGACCTTTTTTTAAAATTTTTTTCATCGATTTCAAAATATTTTCATTGTTGGATTGACAATATAATTTCGCTTATCCGGCATATACTCAAACAAATAATATCAAAATGTACTATCCGGGGGTGGAAAAAAAATTGAGAAATAACTTCAGTTTCTTGATGATTAATAGCAGAAAGCAAAGCCCCTGCTAAAATAATAAAAAAAAAAAAGGAAAACCGATTTTAAAAAAAAAATACAAACAACTGAAAAATTAAAATTTTTAATATTAATTTTATACTTATTTTTTCAAGTTGGTGCCAATTTACAAAAACCATACCCACATTTTGGCGCCGATTTCAAAAAGTTGTAATTAGTATGAAATCAATATGCTATATTTATTTTTATTGCATTTCCCAGATGGTCCCCATCCTCCTTCCTCACACGGTAGCGATGACCATCAACATTTGGGGTACATAGGTCGGCGTGAGTCAGTCACGTCTTTACAATAGGATTAATGACAACCTTGTATTTCTTTGGTGGTCCCCTTTGTTTAAAAAAAAGGGACCACCAGAGAAATACAAGGTTGTGCCTTTGTGTATGGCTAACATTGCTGATGGAATACGGAATTGTCAATTGAGAAAGTCATTAGTCAATAATGACTTTCTCAATTGACGATTCCGTATTTAATCAGTAATGTTAGCCATACACAAAGACACAATTTCGGTAAAGTTCAATTTTATTTCGGCGGGGGTATATGAGGAAAAACAATTAATAAAACTACACTGTTAAAAATAGGTACTTAAAATAAGTAAAATGTACTCATTTTTGATTACATTCGATGCTTATCATAGCTCCAAACACATAATTTTCATTTTTGAAAATGATATATACTCAAAAATGAGTATAATTAACAAAAAGAGCTGTTGCTTGCCTTCATAAATCCCTTTCAATAACTTTCAACAATTACAACCAGGACTTACCGGGAATCGAATCCACTCCATCTACCTGATGTCGTCCGCATCGCAGTCCAGTGCCTTATCCGTTGTATCACCAGATCGACTGGAAGAAGTTATAAACAGAAGTAACGTTAAAAAGGCGTGGCAAAAAATTGGGAAGTAAGATAATTGAGTCGTAATAACTCAATTTCCATTTGAGCAATCGACATCAAAAAACGTGACAAACCATCCTCCGAACAACTATTTTAAGTTTGCCAGGATCGCTTTGTTAAGATAGCTTAAACAGAAGCTGATATTAGCAATATTAAATCACGCTGCTCATTTTTGGGAAAGTACGATTACTTAAATTTGAGTACGTCATCCTTTATTTACGATGCAATTGTACTCAAAGAAGAACGAGTACGTCCATGTACTCATTTTTACGGATTTTTTTTTTTTTACAGTTTATTAATTATTGAAAATTAAAATTACAAATTTTAAGAATGTTACAATATTAATGCTAATTAGATAGCTAATTGTGCATATGACTTGATTAAATAATTAATTATACATATTTTGGACTTAATTGAATAATTAATGATGTAATATTTATGGAAAGAAAATTGTTTACATTTATTTCGAATGGGGTACTGATCACGTCCACATGTACTCCCTCCCCCCCCCCCCTTCTTGAGTACATCTTTGTACTATGCCCCCCCCCCCCCCCCGAATGTTTTTCTGGATCCGCCTATTGTAGCCCCTATTATCTTGGAGAAAATCCAATTGCATAACATCCTGCTGCGAAATCCGGCAAAGAGAACAGCAAAGTGCCTAGAGAATAGCAAAGTGGGTTATATCATGTTGCTAGAGATGCGAAAACATGATGAAATAATAAACACAGACACAAAAAAGTTTTTATATAAACTTCTAAACTAAAGTGAAAATATCTATGCGAAAAAGCTTCCAACTTCAATATTCGTAGTCATAACCTTGGCGTCAGTTTTGGCTACTTTTTTTTTATCCCTTTTCTTTGTTCTTTCGGCCAATGTGCGAGCGTCTTGTGCGGTGTCGGGGGTCGTGATTGGTCGGGGCGTCGCCATGGCAACTGATGGCGTGGAAAGGGATGCGGAAGAAGGGAAGTTAGTGTTAAATGGGTTCCGGATCCTTCGCTTTTCCCTAAATAAAAGGGATCTTCCAAATAACTAGGTTCGGAATCCGTAGATAAGGAGCGGCGAAGTTCGTATGAGACACAGAGTTCTAATTTACGCCAAACGCGTACTGGCAACTATCGGATAACTAAACTATTTAGTTGCATACTACTGGAAAATTCAAATTAGATCCGCTTACTGAGCAACTTTTAATTGTACAAAATATAATTTCTGTCGCTATTGTGCTTACAGTTTTGGCAAATAATCGACAATTTGGCGATATTGTATCGATTGTGATAATGCGAATTTGGCGATTTACCACATTCACTTTGGCGATTGCGAAATTTGAGACCTGGTAGCTCTGAGTTGGATGCAGTTACATAATCATAATTTGTTAGTATATGATTTATTCTTCGAGCATGTATGGACTGTAGTAGAGCTAATATGACGTCATCATCGTGATGCAAACATCTTAGACCTTATGGCACCATACACGTGACTTCCTTTCAAATCTTATGAATGACAAAAACGTTTGCGATTGACTTGTGATTTGGAAATAATAGCAAATGTGTTACTTCATGAAGTACAGGATGTTTTTATGAATGAACTAGAAAACATCTATGAATGGGTGATGTACGTAAACCACGTGTCTGAAGCCATACATGTTGGTCTCACTTTGATGTTAGCGAGATTATAACCTTATGATTTCTCTACTATGAGGGATCCATGCTCGAAGAATTTATTAGTTGCACAGTTGATTGAAAGTTGAAGTGCAATTGTTGCTAGTGCATGGTTTGCCTTGAACTATCTCGGTATTAAAGCTCTTCAACATTTGCTGTTTATAACGCATATGATTTCTGGCCAGATTAGGCGAAATATCATTCCTTTCATCCTATGAAATGAATTCAATGTAGATATCCGCGATTTGATAAACAAAAGCACGTGGTTTTATTCCGTAGTTTTTCACATATAAAAATTATTGCCTTTTGAATAGTTAAACACATGCTTTTTCCTTCACCAATGCAAAATTTTCGAGCATGGATCCTTCATAGTAGATAAAACATAATGTTATAATCTCGCTAACATCAAAGTGAGGCCAACATGTATGGCCTCAGACACGTGGTTAATGACGTCATTCCATTCATACATTTTCACTGTTACACATTTCCCAATTCATCAGCCAATCGCGAGTATTTTTTTCATTCATAATTTTGAAAAGAAGTCACGTGTTTGAGGCTATTCGGTCTGAGATGTTGGTTTCACGATTAAGACGTCATATTCGCACTACTACAGTCCATTCATGCTCGAAGTGTAAAATCGATTGTTTATCCGATTCGGGTAACCTCGGCACCAGCTCTTGCCTAGTGCCCTTTGTTTTTCAATGGTGCAAAATTTTATATTTGCGGTTATTTCATATTCCCAAAAAGCATCGTGTTCTACGCGGACTTGACAATTTGTAGCGAGCTCGTGATCAGAGGGTTGCCGTATTCGTTCCTAAATATCCACAATTTCAATCGACATAGTTTAGTTGCATGTTCGTTAGTTGCCAGTGCACGGGTAGCCTTATTGCAATTCGGTATATGAAACTAACAGCTCATTTAGTGTGATCCCTGCATGTTGTTTTTCCTGCATGCAGGGTACTGTTGTAGTGTAACAGCTTCTACAGATCTAAAGTATTTCCCCCATCGATTTTAATACTATTATTTAATTGTAGATCTGTATCACTGATATCTAACGATAACTTCTGGATTGGGCAAGACATTTAGGGAAAGTAGTGCATTGTTATTGCGAAGTGGACCGTAATGAAAACACGAAAATTTAATTTTCTCATCACTTTTTAATTAATAACTTAATGGTGGTATTTATCGTTGTTGACCTTGTGGGGTTCACTTCATCTACCCGATGCTCCCGCTTAGTCGAGAGTGAGAGCCCCAGTTGCTCAGTTGATAAGGCGTTCAGCTACTAATCAGAGGATTGGCGGTTCGTATCCGTACGATGGACTTGACATAGAAAAGTAAAAAAGTAGTGATCTTGCGATCGGTGGGTTGCCAGCTTCGCTACAAAAATACTAGAAAGTCGTCCAGAATATTCAATAAATTATACTGGCGTGTATACGGGACTGGTGCACGATACATCTGATCGGGGTCCAAAGTCCCGACGTCTATTGAAGGCGTTGGATGCCAGTTCAGGTGTTTCCTCGTCATCTGACCATGGTTCTAAAATAACGAGGTGCATCTATGAATCTGTGTGTGAATGTGTATGTGTTCCCGGGTCTTTCCTTCCCCGAACCGTCGCCAATAGCCCACTGTGCAGCGATAGTGCGACGTTAATTAACCAAACCAAACCAAACCAAACTAGGCGAGAGTGATCACTTTGGCCTGACTGGCAGAGTATCGGCGTAGCATGCCGTAGTTCCTAGGTTCGATACCGAGTGTAGCCAAGTTGTGCATAGCGCCACATTGTGCCACCGGACGGGATCCAGATTGCAGTTCAACGCAACCTTCGAACTAGCACTTGTGACACCACTGCCACGTGACACTGTCGAATCAAGCACTGCCACGTGTTAACGCTTCACGGCATCAACTACTGCCACGTGATAGCGCTTCACGGCATCAACCACTGCCACGTGATAACACTTCACGGGCAGGTCAATTAATCGTTCCTCCATCCGACTCACTGAGAGGGGGGTACTGTGGGGTTCACTTCATCTACCCGATACTCCCGCTTAGGCGAGAGTGATTACTTTGGCCCGACTGGCAGAGCATCGGCGTAGCATGTCGTAGTTCCTCGGTTCGATACCGAGTGTAGCCAAGTTGTGCATAGCGCCACAACCTCACGAACGCCTCTGCAAAAGTAGTAATTACTTTTCCGTGAATCTAAATAGGTGGCATTCGCTTGAGTCTGACGTTACACGCCTTGAACCCTATGGCCTTCTTAACTTTAATTAAGTCAATTGTACAAATACACGATGAAACTTAACTTTTAGGCCTTTTATCCTTCTCTGAAACTCTCGAATTCCATTTCCAAATCATTTTCAGTAAATCTCGCCCAATCGCATACCTAAACCCTTTCCCCATCTTCCATTGTTGCTCATTAAGCAAAAGATAGGGTAGTGGGGGGTCGGTCGATTGGCATTCTTCTAGAGCCACAATTGGCGAAATATCGTACCTTTGGCTATATATGAGCATTTGTATCACTTAAAATTAGGGTTTGGTTGTGTCGGAGCACAGCGTAAACGATTTAAGTGAAACAACATTTTCAACAGATTGGAAATATGGATTGGTCACCAAAGAAAACCTCATCCACAGAAGGAAGGTACGCAAGCTGTTTTAACGTCTGACGCAGTCCGTGAAGGGGGCTCGAGAGCTTCGCTTTATTTTACGGTTTTAATTGTGTTACTTTCTGTGTCGTCACACAATTTTTTTTGGGGGGGAGACGGAAAAAAAGGGGTGGGGGGTTGAAACAAGAAATTTTATCAACTTAAACGATTTGAAATTCCCAACTTAACTGCGGCGGGTGCAAGTTTGGACTTTGTCCTCTGAGCAAGAATGACCTGTAGTAGAGAGAATATGACGTCATAATCGGGAAACCCACATCTCAGAGCAAAAGGCCCATATCACGTGCTATCTCTTCAAAATTATGAATTAAAAAACACTCGCGATTGGCTGATGAATTGGGAAATGTGTAACAGTAAAAATTTATGAAGGAAATGACGTAATTAACCATACATGTTGGCTTCACTTTGATGTTAGCGGAGTGACGTCACGACTCCTCTACTACAAAGGATCCATGCTCGAAGGTTGTCCTCGTTATCTGGCCATGGTTCAAAATTCGAGACATACTTCCTTCGAGATGGATTCCGAACCGTGTCGAGGCCTCCGTGGCCGAGTTGTTAAAGGCATCATCTGGGAAACCGAAGATTCCTGGTTCGATCCTAGGCGATGGACTTGACAAAGAAAAGTAAAAAAAAGTGATATTGTGATCGGAGGGTTGCCAGCTTCACTACAAAATACTAGAAAAGTCGTCCGGAACATCCGCAAAAAATGAACGGCGTGTACACGGGACTGGTGTACGATAAATCTGATAGGAGTCCAAAGTCCCGACGTCTATTGAAGGCGTTGGGTGCCAGTTCAGGTATTTCCTCGTCATCTGACCATGGTTGAGAAATGCGAGGTATTTTTCCCGGGTCTTTCCTTCGAGATAGGCCCTGAAACGTCGCAATAGTCCACTGTGCAGCTCTAATGCTACGTTAATTAACCAAACCTAACCGGGTCTTTCTCCGAAACGTCGCCAATAGTCCACTGTGCAGCTAGTTCGACGTTAATTAACAAAACCAAACCGGGTCTTTCCTTCGAGATAGGCCCCGAAACGTCGCCAATAATCCACTGTGCAGCTCTAGTGCGACGTTAATTAATCGAATCAAACCAAACCAAACCAAACCAAACCAACTGTCACAGTTCCATCTTACCAACATTTTTCAGCTTTTTTTTATAGATTAGATAATATTAAACAGTTTTATCATAAGTATTAATTTGTATCATGCATGTTTCGATGCAGTGTTCGTTCTGATGTCAGTTTACAGCTACATTTAGAAGTAAGTCTTAGACATTTCTTTGTGTAATAATTTTTTTAAACGAATTTTTTTAACATTCAATTGTTTTTCGCATATTTTAAACCTTTTGTATGTTTATGAGATAAACGTACGAATCGCCAGTGCTAAGGGAAATTCTCTTCCTTTTGATACCTCACTTGAAGACGCGTAAAAGGGATGTATACTAAAGAAATTATATAGATAATTCGCTCTAATTATGTGACCCTTTCGTGAAATTTGGCGATTCCGCTTAATCTACCCTTGGCGACGTCGCATCTTCAGAGATGGCAACCCTCTCTCTACGGCCCACGACGACAAACTGCCTCATTTGGCGAGAGAGAGAAGAGGCCAAAAGCACTTAATGAAGAAATATTTGAAGTCGGCCGATGCAGTCATCTCCCGGTCTTCTCTGGTAATGCATTCAGAGGACGGGGACTCGAACCCTGGATGTTATTAATCAGGGGGGATCGTATATTCTATGGGGGGGGGAAGAGGGGTGTCGTGCAACAAGTCCGGTCGTATCTCCAATTAGGATGCAATTTGCTGAGTGGATCATGGTTTTTGGTCCGAATGCGCATTTAGTTTATTGCGGGTATTTCTTGTTTTCACATATCTCTATATTGCTTTTTTGAAGCGAAACTAGATAATTTTAGCGGGGCTAGAGAATCGGAATGACATCGAGAACAGGAATCAAACATGACACTGAAAACAAACATAACACGGTAACACGGAAACGTTAATCAAATATGGCACTTTAATCAAACATGACACGTCCATCAAACATGACACGTTAATCAAACATGAAACATTCGTATTCTTAGTAAAATTTCATCAATATGCAATTAAACCTATACCATTCTAAGGACAATAGCTTTCGTAATTTTTCTGATCTAAATCACTTTCAATAAATATCGACAATATCAACCAAGACTTAAAGGGAATCGAACCCAAATATGAAAGCACCACTGTCCACAGTCTTATCCATTAGCTACCAGAGCGATGTGAAGAAGGTATAAACAGAAGTAATGTTAAAAAGAAGTGCCAAAAGAATGGGAAGTAAGATAATAGAATTGTAATAACTCGGTTTCCATTTAAGCAATCGACATAAAATAATGTGGAAAACTATCTTCTAAACAACTATTTTAAGTGTGTGAGGTCGCTTTGTTAAGATAGCTTGAACGAAGCTGATATTTGCAATGTATAAATCACACTGCTCAGTTTTGCAAAAGTGCGATTACTTAAATTTGAGTACGCCATCGCTGATTTACGATGCAATTCTAATAAAAAAAAAGTACGTTCATGTACTCATTTTTAAATTTTTTTTTTTTTACAGTGTGGTAATAAAATACAAAATGAAAGCAAATCAAAAATATTTCTATTAAATCATTCACAAGATATAAGAGTATGTCTTCAAATCACCACAAGATGGCGCTGAGTCTCTGAAATTCAACAACTTAAAACTGGGTGTAAAAACTAAAAATCCCTAAAATTTTCCCCCTTAAGATAAATACGATAAAAATTCATTTGCGCACAACGTTTCCTTTACAACGTAGAGTCTATTTTTATTCTTTAAAACTGCGAAACATTTTAGCTTCGCATTTGATTTTGAGAGAGAATGTTTGCAGATTGTTGAATTCCAGCAGAGGAGGGATTATTTAAAGGGAACAAATAATGAATGTCGTGGAATAAACACTTTAAAGAAATCTTTTATTTTGGGCGATAAGTTGGAGATATTTTTATACTGATTATTTTAAAAGGTTTATCTAGTTAGTTTCTAGTTTATCTAGTTAGTTTCTAGTTTATCTAGTTAGTTTCTAGTTTATCTAGTTAGTTTCTAGTTTATCTAGTTAGTTTCTAGTTTATCTAGTTAGTTTCTAGTTTATCTAGTTAGTTTCTAGTTTATCTAGTTAGTTTCTAGTTTATCTAGTTAGTTTCTAGTTTATCTAGTTAGTTTCTAGTTTATCTAGTTAGTTTCTAGTTTATCTAGTTAGTTTCTAGTTTATCTAGTTAGTTTCTAGTTTATCTAGTTAGTTTCTAGTTTATCTAGTTAGTTTCTAGTTTATCTAGTTAGTTTCTAGTTTATCTAGTTAGTTTCTAGTTTATCTAGTTAGTTTCTAGTTTATCTAGTTAGTTTCTAGTTTATCTAGTTAGTTTCTAGTTTATCTAGTTAGTTTCTAGTTTATCTAGTTAGTTTCTAGTTTATCTAGTTAGTTTCTGGTTTATCTAGTTAGTTTCTGATTTATCTAGTTAGTTTCTAGTTTATCTAGTTAGTTTCTAGTTTATCTAGTTAGTTTCTAGTTTATCTAGTTAGTTTCTAGTTTATCTAGTTAGTTTCTAGTTTATCTAGTTAGTTTCTAGTTTATCTAGTTAGTTTCTAGTTTATCTAGTTAGTTTCTAGTTTATCTAGTTAGTTTCTAGTTTATCTAGTTAGTTTCTAGTTTATCTAGTTAGTTTCTAGTTTATCTAGTTAGTTTCTAGTTTATCTAGTTAGTTTCTAGTTTATCTAGTTAGTTTCTAGTTTATCTAGTTAGTTTCTAGTTTATCTAGTTAGTTTCTAGTTTATCTAGTTAGTTTCTAGTTTATCTAGTTAGTTTCTAGTTTATCTAGTTAGTTTCTAGTTTATCTAGTTAGTTTCTAGTTTATCTAGTTAGTTTCTAGTTTATCTAGTTAGTTTCTAGTTTATCTAGTTAGTTTCTAGTTTATCTAGTTAGTTTCTAGTTTATCTAGTTAGTTTCTAGTTTATCTAGTTAGTTTCTAGTTTATCTAGTTATATTGAAAAAAAAATGATAAAAAATATTTTAAAGTAGGTTTGGGTATGTCTTAGATTCCAGACAGTTCGGTTTGTTTGAGATAGTTTTGAAATTTTTTGAGTTTGTTTGAGATTAATTCTGCGTCAGATTTGAACAAAACCAGAATATTTACTATCGCATAATTATTTAAACGCACAAAGTATTGAGTGAGTTTTACGATGAGACAGCTCACAGCACCCCCTAGTGGAAATTTACTGAGTTAGCGTGCCTATCTCTAAAATTATACAACCTACATGAAAATAGTGAATTACAAAGTTGTAGAGATGTTTCAATTTAGTACGAAAAGACAGTTTCTGAACATGAATGCTACGAATAGAGCGCGTTCAACGCTCGTTTGTTTGCTCGCTGTAATTTTACGAAACGCGCAACTGAGTAGAAGATTCCTCTTTCGGTAGGTGTAAAATCAAAGTTAAAGGGGAATAAGTCAAACAATTAATCAAACAAGCGTTGTACTCGTTATAGTCATAACATTCATATAACAATGCGTCTTTTCGTATTAAATTGATACTGCTCTATAAATTAGTAATTGACTATTTTTATGTATGTCGTATAGTTTTAGAGATAGGCACGTTAACTCTTTTCATTGCCGCTAGGAGGTGCTGTATGCGATCTCATCGAATAGTGCATAGTCACTTCACTGTGCCACTGAACTCTAACTGTAATTTCAAGAAGGCCCGAAACTTATTTCGTCTATGGGCTTGTTGAAGCCATTGTGGAAGCAGCCATACTGTACCTAAAATTCTTTTAAAAGTGATTTAGTGGTGCTTTTCAATACCATAGCATTGCGAAAATATTAAATGTATATAAATACAATATTTTCTTTTTATTGAATTAATTTTTATATCTCCAAACAAATAGATATTGCTATTGCTTTTTAAGGGGGTTCGATACCTTCGACATTTTTTTCTTTATTTTTATACTTGTACAATCCAATTTTTTCTCTCTTTCTAAATATGCATAAAAAACCATTTTAAGACGCTCAATTTTTTTTAATTGCACATTTATTTTTAAATTAAAATTTTAGTAAATTTTTTAACAATTTTAAAATTCCTACTCCTTTTTTGTTTTTCAATATTTTGAAGCAATTTTTTTTATTTAAGATCTTGAATAATATGTAAATAGATGTATGCATTCAGATACATCACTTTAAAAAAATAAAATATAATAGAAATTTTGGAAAAAAAATTGACGAAAAAAAATAAAATTCAATTTTAAGTGGTTTTAAAAAACAAATTATGGTAAAAATAGGAAATCTGAATGCATACATCTATTTAAAATATATTTATCTTGCTATACACACAAAAATTATGATTTTAAGAATAATAGTAAAAAAGCCTTAGCATTTTTAGTGTTCATTAAATTTCAAAACCACGAACAGAGATATTTGCTTTTAAAGTTTACATATGATACAACTATGTTATAGGAACACATCATTAAAACATTCATAACTAAAAAAGTAATAGGAATTTTTTGAAGCAGTTTTTTGTGAGTTATTAAGATAAGTTTGAATATTATTTTTGAAATATAAAAAAAAAATGACATTTTTTGCGAATTTTGGGTATCGGACCCCCTTAAATACTCTGGCTTTTACTCGCAAATTACTTTTCTATTTTAATAGCAGATTGAATTTAAAATGGGTTCCAAAAGAAAATAGAAAGAAAAAACTCAGTCAAAAGCAATACACGTCGTCCTATTTTAACATGAAAAATATACGAAATATTGCGGTAGCGCTGAAAGTTTTGTACAGTTTTTACCCCTTCAATTTGCTTCAAGTCAACAAATTGCATTGCAGAATCCTGAAGTTACAGTTAGAGATCACTGCACTATACCCAGACACAACTTTTTCGAATATAATTGTCGGCGTTTAAAAGTTAAGACGGTGAGAAAGACTTTTAGTGAACACTCTGAATTAAAGTAAGTTTAAATCTCTTGTAAAAACATCAAATAGTACACTGTTAAAGAAATTATAAACAGAATAAATGTTAAAAAGGTGTACCAAAAGAATGGGAAGTAAGATAATTGAGTCGTAATAACTTAGTTTCCATTTAAGAAATCGATATCAAATAATGTGAAAAACCATCTTCTGAACAATTATTTTAAGTTTGTCCGGTCGCTTTTTTAAGATGGCTTGAACAGAAGCTCAGATTGGCAATGTTAAATCGCACTGCTCATTTGTAAGAAAGTACGGTTGCTTAAATTTGAGTGCGGCGCGGCTCATTTACGATGCAATTGTACTAAAAAAAAACCGAGTAGGTTCAGGTATTCATTTATAAGTACCTTTTTTTTACAGTGTGTCAACAAAAGTTTAAATCTCTTGTAAAAACAACCAAACAACAGCAGTCAAAGAATTATCTTCGAACTAAGCTTTGCCTTTAAAATGAAACATTTCAGTTCCCAAAACCATACATTATATACATTTTTGGTACTCAAAATTGTCATAATACTTTCCATCAACAATCAAAATTCAAATGATCTTTTTAAAATAACCGATTTCACGCAAATGTCATTTTTGTTCAATGTCATAGAAAAGCATACTCAAAAGTAAGAATGCAAACTGCTTGAAAATCCCTTTGAAAATCCCAACCTAATCCAAATGGTCGTACGTGAAAACTATCATTCTGGTCTTCATTTTAAATAATGTTTCGCATTTTGTGCTAAGCTATATCGTTCTCGTTTAGTTGCATGTTTTCATCGATTTAATGAAAGACGAAGATTCTATCGATTTAGTGAAAGATGAAGATTCTATAGATTTAATAAAAGATGAAGATTCTATCGATGGAAGATTCTATCGATTTAATGAAAGATGAACGTTCTATCAATGAAAGATGAAGATTCTATCGATTTAATAAAAGATGAAGATTCTATCGATTTAATAAAAGATGAAGATTCTATCGATGGAAGATTCTATCGATTTAATGAAAGATGAACGTTCTATCAATGAAATATGAAGATTCTATCGATTTAATAAAAGATGAAGATTCTATCGATTTAATAAAAGATGAAGATTCTATCGATGAAAGATTCTATCGATTTAATGAAAGACGAAGATTCTATCGATTTAGTGAAAGATGAAGATTCTATAGATTTAATGAAAGATGAAGATTCTATCGATTTAATAAAAGATGAAGATTCTATCGATGAAAGATTCTATCGATTTAATGAAAGATGAAGTTTCTATCGATGGAAGATTCTATCGATTTAATGAAAGATGAACGTTCTATCAATGAAAGATGGAGATTCTATCGATTTAATAAAAGATGAAGATTCTATCTATTTAATGAAAGATGAAGATTCTATCGATGAAAGATTCTATTGATTTAATGAAAGATGAAGATTCTGTCGATGAAAGATTCTATCGATTTAATGAAAGATGAGGATTCTATCGATGAAATATTCTATCGATTTAATGAAAGATGAAGATTCTATCGATGAAAGATTCTATCGATTTAATGAAAGATGAAGTTTCTATCGATGGAAGATTCTATCGATTTAATGAAAGATGAACGTTCTATCAATGAAAGATGGAGATTCTATCGATTTAATAAAAGATGAAGATTCTATCTATTTAATGAAAGATGAAGTTTCTATCGATGGAAGATTCTATCGATTTAATGAAAGATGAACGTTCTATCAATGAAAGATGGAGATTCTATCGATTTAATAAAAGATGAAGATTCTATCGATTTAATAAAAGATGAAGATTCTATCGATGGAAGATTCTATCGATTTAATGAAAGATGAACGTTCTATCAATGAAAGATGAAGATTCTATCGATTTAATAAAAGATGAAGATTCTATCGATTTAATAAAAGATGAAGATTCTATCGATGAAAGATTCTATCGATTTAATAAAAGATGAAGATTCTATCGATGAAAGATTCTATCGATTTAATGAAAGATGAAGTTTCTATCGATGGAAGATTCTATCGATTTAATGAAAGATGAACGTTCTATCAATGAAAGATGGAGATTCTATCGATTTAATAAAAGATGAAGATTCTATCGATTTAATAAAAGATGAAGATTCTATCGATGAAAGATTCTATCGATTTAATGAAAGATGAAGTTTCTATCGATGGAAGATTCTATCGATTTAATGAAAGATGAACGTTCTATCAATGAAAGATGGAGATTCTATCGATTTAATAAAAGATGAAGATTCTATCTATTTAATGAAAGATGAAGTTTCTATCGATGGAAGATTCTATCGATTTAATGAAAGATGAACGTTCTATCAATGAAAGATGGAGATTCTATCGATTTAATAAAAGATGAAGATTCTATCGATTTAATAAAAGATGAAGATTCTATCGATGGAAGATTCTATCGATTTAATGAAAGATGAACGTTCTATCAATGAAAGATGAAGATTCTATCGATTTAATAAAAGATGAAGATTCTATCGATTTAATAAAAGATGAAGATTCTATCGATGAAAGATTCTATCGATTTAATGAAAGATGAAGTTTCTATCGATGGAAGATTCTATCGATTTAATGAAAGATGAACGTTCTATCAATGAAAGATGGAGATTCTATCGATTTAATAAAAGATGAAGATTCTATCGATTTAATAAAAGATGAAGATTCTATCGATGAAAGATTCTATCGATTTAATGAAAGATGAAGTTTCTATCGATGGAAGGTTCTATCGATTTAATGAAAGATGAAGATTCTATCTATTTAATGAAAGATGAAGTTTCTATCGATGGAAGATTCTATCGATTTAATGAAAGATGAACGTTCTATCAATGAAAGATGGAGATTCTATCGATTTAATAAAAGATGAAGATTCTATCTATTTAATGAAAGATGAAGTTTCTATCGATGGAAGATTCTATCGATTTAATGAAAGATGAACGTTCTATCAATGAAAGATGGAGATTCTATCGATTTAATAAAAGATGAAGATTCTATCGATTTAATAAAAGATGAAGATTCTATCGATGGAAGATTCTATCGATTTAATGAAAGATGAACGTTCTATCAATGAAAGATGAAGATTCTATCGATTTAATAAAAGATGAAGATTCTATCGATTTAATAAAAGATGAAGATTCTATCGATGAAAGATTCTATCGATTTAATGAAAGACGAAGATTCTATCGATTTAGTGAAAGATGAAGATTCTATAGATTTAATGAAAGATGAAGATTCTATCGATTTAATAAAAGATGAAGATTCTATCGATGAAAGATTCTATCGATTTAATGAAAGATGAAGTTTCTATCGATGGAAGATTCTATCGATTTAATGAAAGATGAACGTTCTATCAATGAAAGATGGAGATTCTATCGATTTAATAAAAGATGAAGATTCTATCTATTTAATGAAAGATGAAGATTCTATCGATGAAAGATTCTATTGATTTAATGAAAGATGAAGATTCTGTCGATGAAAGATTCTATCGATTTAATGAAAGATGAGGATTCTATCGATGAAATATTCTATCGATTTAATGAAAGATGAAGATTCTATCGATGAAAGATTCTATCGATTTAATGAAAGATGAAGTTTCTATCGATGGAAGATTCTATCGATTTAATGAAAGATGAACGTTCTATCAATGAAAGATGGAGATTCTATCGATTTAATAAAAGATGAAGATTCTATCTATTTAATGAAAGATGAAGTTTCTATCGATGGAAGATTCTATCGATTTAATGAAAGATGAACGTTCTATCAATGAAAGATGGAGATTCTATCGATTTAATAAAAGATGAAGATTCTATCGATTTAATAAAAGATGAAGATTCTATCGATGGAAGATTCTATCGATTTAATGAAAGATGAACGTTCTATCAATGAAAGATGAAGATTCTATCGATTTAATAAAAGATGAAGATTCTATCGATTTAATAAAAGATGAAGATTCTATCGATGAAAGATTCTATCGATTTAATGAAAGACGAAGATTCTATCGATTTAGTGAAAGATGAAGATTCTATAGATTTAATGAAAGATGAAGATTCTATCGATTTAATAAAAGATGAAGATTCTATCGATGAAAGATTCTATCGATTTAATGAAAGATGAAGTTTCTATCGATGGAAGATTCTATCGATTTAATGAAAGATGAACGTTCTATCAATGAAAGATGAAGATTCTATCGATTTAATAAAAGATGAAGATTCTATCGATTTAATAAAAGATGAAGATTCTATCGATGAAAGATTCTATCGATTTAATGAAAGACGAAGATTCTATCGATTTAGTGAAAGATGAAGATTCTATAGATTTAATGAAAGATAAAGATTCTATCGATTTAATAAAAGATGAAGATTCTATCGATGAAAGATTCTATCGATTTAATGAAAGATGAAGTTTCTATCGATGGAAGATTCTATCGATTTAATGAAAGATGAACGTTCTATCAATGAAAGATGGAGATTCTATCGATTTAATAAAAGATGAAGATTCTATCTATTTAATGAAAGATGAAGATTCTGTCGATGAAAGATTCTATCGATTTAATGAAAGATGAGGATTCTATCGATGAAATATTCTATCGATTTAATGAAAGATGAAGATTCTATCGATGAAAGATTCTATCGATTTAATGAAAGATGAAGTTTCTATCGATGGAAGATTCTATCGATTTAATGAAAGATGAACGTTCTATCAATGAAAGATGGAGATTCTATCGATTTAATAAAAGATGAAGATTCTATCTATTTAATGAAAGATGAAGATTCTATCGATGAAAGATTCTATTGATTTAATGAAAGATGAAGATTCTGTCGATGAAAGATTCTATTGATTTAATGAAAGATGAAGATTCTGTCGATGAAAGATTCTATCGATTTAATGAAAGATGAGGATTCTATCGATGAAATATTCTATCGATTTAATGAAAGATGAAGATTCTATCGATGAAAGATTCTATCGATTTAATGAAAGATGAAGTTTCTATCGATGGAAGATTCTATCGATTTAATGAAAGATGAACGTTCTATCAATGAAAGATGGAGATTCTATCGATTTAATGAATGATGAAGATTCTATCGATGAAATATTCTATCGATTTAATGAAATATAAAGATTTTATGACGTGTGAACGAAATGTCATTGTTTTAAAACCTTCATTCAACAAAAAAAGTATTTTGAAATCGGAGAAAATTAAAAAAAAAAAAAAGTCCGGTTAATCGATATTTCCGGATATATAACAGCCGGATAAACATTTTTGTTTTACATTTTTTACCAAGGGAAATTTTTCTCTTATAAAAAAAAGAATTTTTGAAATCGGACAATATTTTTTTTTAACGTTCCGGTTATTTGAGAATTCTAGATAATTAAATGCCGGATAACCGGAAATTCTTTCCAAATGGTGCCCAAGTGAGACATCTATGGAATAAAAAAAGAATTTTCCAAATATCTGATTTAGAAAAGAAACCTTGCGCTAACATACATAATACATAACA
Organism: Troglohyphantes excavatus; assembly: GCA_963932185.1. Taxonomy (NCBI): domain Eukaryota; kingdom Metazoa; phylum Arthropoda; class Arachnida; order Araneae; family Linyphiidae; genus Troglohyphantes; species Troglohyphantes excavatus. The sequence goes on along the minus strand of OZ010677.1, from coordinate 8,006,763 downwards.
GTCGAATTAATAAACTGTCTCCTTTTGGCGCGCTTTGGCTGCTTTGCTTGGCGCGAATTCGATTAAAAAGCGTCAAAATAGGAACTATTATCAATGTGGCTGCACGTGCTCATATTCAAATTTCCCAGAAACTTATCTTCAGCAGACACATCATCAACGTTAATGATGTTATCTGTGTCTTTTTCTATGATTCGATTAAAAAAAGAACGGCATTTTGTTATTCAGATGTGTCACTCAAATGTAATTAAGATTTCTCGGTACGTCCTTTGGCACGCGTCTTCTACGCCAAATCAAGATTTCCGAGCATTCTCTTCATTGACCTTTCTCAGAATTAATTAGAATTTCTCGTAGTATCGCCAAATCTAAAAAAAAAAGTCGCCAAATGTTTTTAAATGCTTTATTTATCGGAAATTAAAAAATACTTTAAAAAAATTTGGGTAGGTACATTCCTCCCTGCACCGTAAGCATTGTTTTGTGAATACTTTGTACATGCGCCTCCACGGCATACTCCTTTTAGCGTCTTTGTTAAGTTCTAAATCATTCTGCATTTGTCATAATACTTCATGGTATAATTTTATTCGTCTTGTCTGATCTTTCAACCTGTTCAAGCTATGATTTAATTGAACTTTAGAGTGATATTTAGGCTTTATAGTAATATGCTCGACAAATCGTTACTTTCCAATATATACAAAACTCACACAAATGATTTAAACTGTCAACTAGTCTAATGGACTTGTATAAATCGCTGTCCTCATTAATTTAAGCAATCACTCTAAAAAAAATTATGAACTGAAGTTTCAGCGGTTATATAGATTAGCTTATACAGGTTATCCGATACGTGACTCATCGGTACAAGGATAAGATGGGGAGTGGATGATTGGCCGACGTAGGTAGGCGGCCCACTTTCCTCTACACGATTGTAGGTCATTTATCCCCATAGGCTGATTTCCAGTGTAGTTATGGGGCCAGAAGTGCATACTGCACACTGTAAAAAAATGTACTTAAAATGAGTACCTGAAATTACTTATTTTTCTTTGAGTACAATTGCATCGTCAATGAGCGATGGTGCACTCAAATTTCAGTAATCGTACTTTCTCAAAAACGAGCAGTGTGATTTAATATTGCAAATCTCAGCTTCTGCTCAAGCCATCTTAACAAAGGGACATGATAAACTTAAAATAGGTGTTCAGAAGATGGTTTTCCACGTCATTTGATGTCGATTGCTTAAATGGAAACTGAGTTATTGCAACTCGATAATCTTACTTCCCATTCTTTTGTCAGACCTTTTTAACATTTCTTCTGTTTATAAACTTTTTCATGTCGCCCTGATAGCTTAACGGATAAGGCTGCGATCTCGGAGGACGTGGGTTCGATTCTCGGCAAGTCTTAATTGTAATTGTCAATATTTATTGAAATTGATTTATGAAGGCAGCCAGAATTGTTCTTAATAGTCTCTGAGTGTTTTTACTCAAAACTTCATTAATTACGACTCTGTAAAAAAAGGTACTTAAAAATGAGTACATGAACGTACTCGTTTTTCTTTTTAGTACAACTGCATCGTCAATGAGCGATGACGTACTCATATGTTTGTACCTTTCACAAAAATGAACAGTGAATATTGTTAATTTCAGCTACTGTTCAAACCATCTTAAAAAAGCGACCCTGACAAACTTAAAATAGTTGTTCGGAAGATGATTTTCCACATCACTTGATGTCGCTCAGGTCGATTGCTTACATGATTTCAGTTTGTCAGGGTCGCTTTGTTGAGATGGTTTGAACAGAAGCTGAAATTAGCAGTATTAGGTCATACTTCTCATTTCTGAGAAAGTTCGGTTACTTAAATTTGAGTACGTCGTCGCTCATTTCCGATGCAATTGTACACAAGGAAAAAACGAGTAAGTTCGGGTCCTCATTGTTAAGAACCTTTTTTTACGGTGAATATAAACAAGCTGTTCTGTCTGAATTTGAGAGCAACCATCCACAAACCGTAAGTGCTTTACTTTATTTCAAGATTTTATATTTATCAGTCCAGAATTCAGGCACGTAGGTATAGATTTTTCATGGGGGTGGTTCAGTAACTGAGCTACGGATTCTTTAGGTAGCTTATTCCCCCACTCCCAAATTAACAAACTCTTCCCTCCCATTTTTTTTATAAAAATTAAATTTTAAGATTCCTTGTTGAGAATAATATATTACATTGATTACAACTTGTTTATAAGGCACCGTTTCGCGATCTTTTAACTTTGTCACCGAAATTCAAATGCTATCTAATGAAACACGATGACGTCATGTTATGCTTAGTTTGAAATAAAAATGCCCTCAAATCATATACCAGATATTCCCTCATTCAACTCAACAAGACGTATTATACTAGAAATTGATATTTTTCTAGTTTTTTAAGTATTTTTTATGATATTTACAGTAATTCGATTTTTAATTTTTTTTCTTGACTTTCGATGGGAAGGGATTGAACCAGAGAGTTGTAATATTAAATAGAGAGCGCCTTCAATGCCAGACTCTCGTAAGGCCGCGGTGTCAACATTGAAAAGAAAAACCTAATCACGTGGTTATAGCGCAGCCACATTTGGCGGTCAGACATCTGCAGGAGTTTCAAATTTGGCGCACTTTCTTCTTTTTTGATGATAAGGCGTTCTGCCCGTATTCAACTTTTTAACATATATGTACGTATTTACTTATCTTCAAACAATATGCGCTAAATATTTCCTCTTCATTAACGAAACGAAAATCTTTTATTTGTGTTCAATACTCGAAGAAGCGAAACTCTTTATATTTCTCAGGTTTTATTGTTCATATTTTCTTATTGAAGTTTACAAAATAACTATTGAAAGAACTTCGCTTATGGTAAATTGTTTACATAAAAACGTAACGCAATTATTTCAAAACTACAAAATAAGAAACATATCCTTAATATATCTGTTAAACTCCCTTAAATTGTGACACTCGTTCAAAAAAAACGATATTTAAATACAAAATTAAACACAAAACCTTATTACAATACTTCGATCTCGTTTAGTTCTTAAAGTCGCCAAGGCCTGCCAAGTAATATATAAAGCACATGAATGAATTGGCATTTCCACATATCACGTGGTTTCAATGATGGACACACGGAAATCAGCATTTTTATTCCTCTATTTATATCATTACTTTATGGTTTGAACCCCCTGAACCCCCTCCCCTTTCCTATGTGCCTGCCAGAATTTCATATCAAACGAGACCAAATTTATATCAATCGTGTGATTTATAACGGTGTTATAGTGTCACAACGGACTATCCTAAAAGCATTGCATAGTTTTTCTGCAATGAGAATTTAAGTAGCTGATTTTAAATTCAGCTGATTATATAAATATGAATTGATCACTAACGTAAACTCGGCCAACAGAAAGAATGTAATCAAACTGTTAATTCTGACTCCATGGGCTTCCTTTCATGACCCCCATATGTCTTGGCTTATTTTAAGGTTTTATACGTATCGGCTCCTAATTGCTTATGAAACAAGACCTAATTTATGTCAAAGTATTTGTACCAGTCGTAGGTATCTCTAACCATTATATATATATGACCATAATATTTATTACAATATATTGTTGAAAGTTTTAATGATAAGGATAACTTCTTCACAAGGCAAAGGATTTTAAACATAGAGTAATGATACAAATAGAGGAATAAAAATGCTGATTTCCATGTGTCCATCATTGAAACCACGTGATATGTGGAAATGCCAATTCATTCAAGCGCCAATATTACTTGGCAGGCCTTGGCGACTTTCAGAACTAAACGAGATCGAAGTATTGTAATATGGTTTTGTGTTTAATTTTGTATTTAAATATATTTTTTTTTGAACGAGTGGCACAATTTAAGAAATTTTAACAGATATATTAAGGAGATTTTTCTTACTTTGTAGTTTTGAAATAATTGCATTACGTTATGTAAAAAATGTACCATAAGCGAAGTTCTTTCAATTGTTATTTTGTATACTTCAATAAGAAAATATAAACAATAAAACCTGAGAAATATAAAGAGTTTCGAGTATTGAACACAAATAAAATATTTTCGTTTCGTTAATGAAGATTAAATATTTAGCGCATATTGTTTGAAAATCAGTAAATACGTACATATATGTTAAGAAGTTGAATACGGACAGAATTCCTTATCACCAAAAGAGAAGAAAGTGCGCCAAATTTGGAACTCCTGCAGATGTCTGAACGCCAAATGTAGCAGCTCTATAACCACGTGATGTGAGTTTTTCTTTTCAATGTTGACAACGCGGCCTTATGAGAGTTTGGTATTGAAGGCGCTCTCTATTTAATATTACAACTCTCTGGTTTTAAAGAGCTTCTCTCTCCATTTAAAGTTACAGAATCCCAGCTGGACTGATTTAAATAATCACTTTTTTTAATGAGATAATTATAAACATATTTATGATATTTTATAAACAAGTGTAAAAAGAATCTAAAATATCCTTTTGTCATAAAAGCATATTTTTCTATTATACAAAACATAATATGAGACTTAATTTTTCAAATCTTACGCCGTATTTCATTTTTCTTTTTCATATTTGAAATTCTATATCTTTCAGTGATTCATAGTAGTTTATTATTAGTTATTATGTGGTTAAACCATTTGCTATGTGGTGTTTGAAGCAGTGGCGGCCCGTGGTCAAAAATGTTAGTGCAGCCGAAAACATGTAACTCCCCCCCGTAACATGAACGGACATTCTTTAAAATTTATTACTCAATCTCAAATCAAAGTTTCCTTTCAACTTTTATGAAAGATAACATGTAAAAATATTATAAAACACTTACTTATTTTTTGAAAATTAAATCAATCCTCCTATCAAACTTGCGAATCGGTCAATTTTAATATTAATTTAAGTAAAGAAACAACAACACACGTGCAAACTTATCGAAAACTATTTCCGTTTGAAGAGATTCTTCGAAATTATCGTTTTCCTCCACCCCGCCTCGCCGATTCAGCAATGAACCAATCATTTCATTCAAATCCCTAGTACAGCTAATTTGAAAAAATCCTTTTGCGCTACGTTTGTGTCGTCACATCCTCCATTTTAGTGTGTTGGAGAAGTCATACTACGTAAGGTTGCCATGGCAACGATGCAGCCGATTTCGAACTTCGCTTTTTGGCTGCAATTTGATTGAACGGAGTTTTTTCCTTTCCTGAATTTGTGCATTACGGAAACTAGTTTGCTATTTATCAGAGATTTTTTTTACTTTCCGTTGAAATATCATCTTCATTTCCAATTATAATCTTCAGTTAAGAAAATGAGTTAAATATCTTAGTTTTAAAATACACTAATAAAATTAGGTGCAGCCCGGCTGTACTTGCTGTAGTGCACGAGCCGCCACTGGTTTGAAGGTAATCCAAGATAAAATTTAGTTGATTGTTCTAACTCTGCAGGGTCTTATCATGATTTTTGTACGACCCCTAAGTTCTCTAATCAATCGAAGTTGGAAAAAACCCTTACCAGAACAGTCTAAACATTTAATTTTCTTGTTAGTGGTAAAAAAAAAAGGATGGGCAGTCTCTTAGAATTGGTGGTTGTACTTTTCCAATTGCAAACGGAGAAAAAGAAGCACCTTAATTGCTATCTGGAAAAAGAGTCTGTAGCGCTAATGCATTTTGACAAAGTTTCGAAACGTGTTGTAAATTGTTCATTAAGAATAAATAATTGTTGTCATTAAAAATTAAAATTTATTAAAATGGGTTTCATTATATTTCAATCGTATGAAAACTTGACATTTATTTGTATGCTTTTAGTTCATTTTTTTAATTAAAATTTTTCATTGCTGAATTTTAATGTAAAAAAAATGGACAGCAGTTGTAATTTAACAATTACATTTTTATTTTGTTAAATAATATTTTTAATGGTGTTACCTAAAGAAATATAATTGAGTTTAATATAAGCAATACGTTTTAAATACGTCATGCGAAAAACAACACACAGTTTAGAGCTTTTGAATAAACAATACATTACCTAAAATAAATTAATTAAACATTTGATTAAGCACTTGATTAAACAATTAACAACTAAACATTTGATTTAATAATTGTTTAAGCATTTGATTAAACAATTGATTAAAAATTTATCAAGCATTTGATTAAACAATTGATTAAAAATTTATCAAGCATTTGATTAAATAATTGATTAAGCATTTGATTTAACAATTGACTAAACAATATATTAAATAACATATTAAAATATGAAACAATTGATAAAATAACATATTAAATAATATGGTAAACAATGGAATAAACAACATATTAAACGTTGTCTAAACAATTGATATACCAATTTGTTAAATAATAGATAAAACACTGAATTAAACAACATATTAAATACCCCTAAACAATTGACATAGCAATATGTAAATTATAGATTAAACAATGAGTTAAGCAATTAATAAAACAGTAGGTTAAACAAAATTGAATAAAATAATAATTAAACAATTGGTCTAATTACTTATTAAACAATAAGATAAACAGGTGCTTCATTAATTAGAACAATCTTCTAAATAATTATTAATTCAACAAAAAAATTAACTATTAAATAAATATTTTACTAATATAATTGAACATTTGAGTATTAATCAATTGAATAACATAATAAAAAAATTAATAAGCAGTTGAACTACCGGATAGAAAAACTTTATAAATAACTGAACAATTTTATACAATAATTTAATAACTTTGTAACAATTGAATAATTTTGTAAGGAATTGAACAATTTTGTAAACAATTGAGCAATTTTATAAAAAACTTTTTTTTTTTTTAATAATTGAACAATTTTATAAAAAACTGATTTTTTTAATAATCGAACAATTTTATGAACTACTGAACAATTAAAAAAATAATTAAACAATTTTATTAACAATTGAACAATTAAAAAACTATTTAAACAAATTTATGAACAAACTAAACAATTTTTAAAAATAATTAAACTATGTCGGAAATAATTGAATAATTAAACAATTTTATAAAAAACTGATTTTTTTAATAATTGAACAATTTTATGAACTACTGAACAATTAAAAAAATAATTAAACAATTTTATGAACAACTGAACAATTAAAAAAATATTTAAACAAATTTATGAACAAACTAAACAATTTTTAAAAATAATTAAACTATTTTGGAAATAATTGAATAATTAAACAATTTTATAAAAAACTGATTTTTTTAATAACTGAACAATTTTATGAACTACTGAACAATTAAAAAAATAATTAAACAATTTTATGAACAACTGAACAATTAAAAAAAATGTAAACCATTTTATGAACAACTGAACAATTAAAAAAATAATTAAACTATTTTGCAAATAATTGAACAACAAAAAATAAATAAATAATTAAGTGAACAATATAAAAATTATATTAGCAAATTAAACTATCGAATGAACAATTAAAAATTTGAATCAAATTGTGCAATAAAACTAACAGTTAAATGGAAAAAATAAACAATTGAAAACCGAATAAACAATTTTCAACCGGAAAAAACAACAACGGCACAAAGCCGAAACTAACTGAACAATCTACAAAATAATTGAACAAGTGATCAATGTACATTTTTACTAAATAAAATATTCAATATTTAAGACGGTGAAATCATCCCCCAAAAATCCAATTTCCTCTACTTCAATCACGCTAACTTTTCATTAACCGAATCAAACCCCTCTTTCAATTTGTGGTCGGCCCCCCTTCTTCCACCGAGGGGTGCCCCACAATGCTCCCCGTGCAGAATCGAGAGTTGACCGACAATAAATGATGATTCATAGTAATGGAGGGGTTCAGTGTGTATTACTTTCCGGGATTAGCAAGCGGAGAGCGGCACACGGCATTGATTAGATACTTTAATGACCTTCCCGAGCAACAGCATCTTCGGATGCGGTTGCCATGGAGACGGGAAGACGGGGAGCATCTCGCGGACGAGGGAATGTTTACAGGTGGAGTTTCTCTTTGTCGAGTGTGGGGTGGGAAAAAAGTGTCATATTTCTAGTTTTTAGGGTTAATCTTTTCGGTTTGTAGAGATTGGGCTCTGGGTTAGGTTCGAACTCGGGACCTTTTGTTTTACAGCCAGAAACTGTACCCCTCAACTTTATAGGTGGAAAACTTGTCCTCACCTTTTTCATCTGATGACGTCACTCTCGACGTTTGTCAAGGATTCCGACACTGGATTGGCTTGGATTCCGTTTATCAAGAGTCCACACTGTTACACTTAAAAATAGGTACTCAAAAATCCGCATTGTTAAAAATAGGTACTCAAAAATTCACATTGTTAAAAATAGGTATTCAAAAATTGTTAAAAATAGGTACTCAAAAATTCACACTGTTAAAAAGAGGTACTCAAAAATTCACACTGTTAAAAGTAGGTATTCAAAATTGTTAAAAATAGGTACTCAAAATCTACACTGTTTAAAATTAGGTACTCAAAAATTCACACTGTTAAAAATAGATATTCAAAATTTTTTAAAAATAGGTACTCTAAAATCCACACTGTTAAAAATAGGTACTCAAAAATTCACACTGTTAAAAATAGGTACTCAAAAATTTACACTGTTAAAAATAGGTATAAAAAAATAAGTAAAGTGTACTCATTTTCGAGTACATTCGAGGCTTATCATATCTGTGAATACATCAGTTTCATTATTAAAAAATACATGTACTCAAAAAATGAGTACAATGAATAAAAAGAGCAGGTGCTGGCATATATAGGCTGCCTTCATATATCACTTTCAATAAATATCCACAATTACAACGATAAACACGTACCGGGAATCGAACCCATATTCTACGACACTGCTGTCCAGAGCCTTATCCGTTGTACTAGCAGAGCGACGAGTCCCGGAACGCTTTGTGATATACAACTTAAGCACGAAAGTAATAGACTTTTTTTTTTAAATTTCCACTATTGTTGATAAATTTGAATCATTTTAAAAGCAATTCAAGAATAAAAAAAATGAGCTCACATGGGCGCCATTTTGTTCTAGTGTGGCTGCGAATGTGTTAAAGGACAAACACAATCATTTTATGTTTTTTACCCAATTTTATAATTTTTTTTACTAAATGCACAAACATTTACGAGAACCTAGCCATTTTTAACAAATTGAACAGTGCACCAACCAAAACTTTAATGAAAATTACCAGAAATTTTTAACTACAGCCCCAAATCGCGCGCCAATGAGAGGGGTTATCAATTCGACTGTTATGTATTTCTTTATGTATGATTGCTCAAGATTTTTGTTCAAATGCAGATATTTTGATATTTTTTTTGTTGGACAGGGGATGTTGAAAAAAAATATCCGGTTATCCGACATTTAACTATCCAGAATTCTCAATTAACCGGATCGTTTTAAAAAAAATATTGTCCGATTTCGAAAATTCTTTTTTTTGTTAAATAGCAAACAATCCAATTTTGCATAAATTAAATCGGTTATACGGCTGTTATATATCCAGAAATATCGATTAACCGGACTTCTTTTTAACTTCTGTGCACTAATTGTGAGCAAGTACCGGTTTCACACAAGCATATTCTATCTTGGTTGAGACTTAGTCGTGCGTGAAAATTTTGAGAAGAACCCTGCTCTGGTGATAGACTTTCTGAGAGTGAATGATTCGGTGGACCTGGCCAAGTACAATTTGCACTGGGTAGAATAAGTAACAACACGATTTCTAGAATATTAAAATATTTTCATTGTTGAATAATTTATACAAGCATGTATTGGCATGGATAAGGATTGTTTTACAGCATACATTTTGCAGACAAACTGTGAGCACAAGTTATTACTTGAATTTCTTGGTGAATAATTGCACGCTGCTAAATTAAAGTCTAAATAGGGAAAAATAAAATAATCCTAAAAAAAACGACTTTAAGAAAAACGCGCTAAAAAGTAAAAAAATATTTTTAATTTTGCGAACGAGTTGAAAAAATTTAATTTTTTAATATAAATTTTATTTTTTTTACAACTTTTTGAAGTGGGTGCCAATTTACAAAAACCATACTTAAATTTTGGCGCCGATTTCAAAAAGTTGTAATAAGTTTAAAATTGATATTAAATAATTCAATTTTTTCATCTCGTTCATAAAATTAAAAATTATTTTTTACTTTCAAGCGTGTTTTCCTTTGTCGCCCAGCAAAAAAAGTCAGCATAAGACCTTCATCAAAATTTTGAAATTGAAGGAAACTGCTGGAAAACTGCAGTTTTTTTGAAGATCTATAAAATTAAAGGTTTTTGTTTCAATGTCCTTCATAAAAAAACATGCAAAAAAACCTTCATAAAAACCTGCAAAAATAACCTTAATTTTTTTTATCATGAAGGGAAAATGCAGATATCTTAAAGGTTTTATGCAGGAAAATTAAAACTTCAAAAAAACTGCAGTTTTTTGTTTCAATATCTTTTCCTTCAATTCGACAATTTTGATGAAGGTTTCATGCTGACTTTTTTGCTGGGCGGTGTCCCTTTTTTTAAGAAGATTAATTTACATTGAGTGCAAGATGTTGCATTAAGAGTCTTAATTTGGTCCGATCTTTAAAAATTATTAAATGATATTCTTTATGCTCAAAAACATTTATCTGAGAAATAAAGATATTTATATACATGCATAATTCACTGTTAGTAAATATAACTGTGCAAAAAAAGTTTTTAGATCGAGCTTTGGGGTTAAAAAAAAATCCAGAGTCACCTAAAATCCTCGAAATAGAAACCCCTGCGCAGTTCTTGCACTTGAAAGAACTATTTATAGTTCTCTCATTGGAAAAAGATCTCGTGATATGAGAGCTTTTCCAAGAAATACTTCCAACACACACACTCTTCATACTTTCTGTGAATCTCGATGTTGAATGTATTTGGTGATCGCTGAATAAGATAATGATTCTTGGAAATAGATCGATGGATAAAAAGAAATAATGTGTGGTTATTGAGTATAGAAGACATTCGAAACGTGTTTGATCGCGTTTCAGGTGATTCGTGGTAAAAACAAAAATAACTTTTTATAAATGAAATGGCTTGTGCTAAGATTACAATTTTGGCAAGTTAATTTCAATGTAACAATTGAGTTTTAAAAGAATATAAAATAATCTTTTTTAAAAAAAGGAAACCCGATTTTAAAAACAATGCGATAAAAAGGAAAAAAGTATTTTTAATTTTACGAAAGAGTTGAAAAAAATTTAATTATTTAATATCAATTTGATACTTATTAAAACTTTTTGAAAACGGCACCAAAATTTAGGAATGATATTTGTAAATTGGCACCAACTTCAAAAAATTGTCTCTTGCTTTTTAACCACACGGTGGGTAAAGGCGTTTAGCTAGAAATCAGAAGATTGCTAGTTTAAGCCCGTGCTATGGATTGACAAAGAAAAGTAAAAAAGTAGTGATCTTGCGATCGGAGGGTTGCCAGCTTCGCTTCAAAAATACTAGAAAGCCGTCCAGAACATCCAACAAATTATACCGGCGTGTATACGGGACTAGTGCACGATAAATCTGATCGGGGTTTAATATCCTGACGCCTATTAAAGTTGCGTCGGGCTCAAGCGCAGGTGTTCTTCTCGTCAATCTGACCATGATTAAACTATGCGGGGCATCGTTCCCGTTACTTTCCTTCGAGATAGGCCCCGAACCGTTGCCAATAGCTAACTGTACAGCTCTAGTTTGATTTTAATTAACCAAACTAATATTTACACATGCCCGGCCTTAACACAGTATAAAAGTACCATAGTAAAGAGTTTAACAAGCACCTCTTTTTACATGCTTTTATTGAATGTTTAATTTTGCCAATTACAACAGGGCCTCCAGTGGTCCAGTGGATAAAGGCGTTCAGCTAGTAATCAGAGGATTGGTGGTTCAAATCACTGAACTCTAACTGTAACTGCTGGAAGGCTCAAACCTTGTTTCCTCTATGGGCGCGTTGAAGCCAATCGAAAGCTGCCATGCTGTACCCCAACATTTTTTTAAAGTGATTTAGTGGTTTTTTTTATTACCATAGCATTGTAGAAATATTAAATGTATATAAATATTATATTTTCTTTTTATAGAATTAATTTTTATATTGCCAAACAAATAGTTTTTGCTCTTGCTTTTTAACTACTTCTACTTTGACTTGCAAATGATTTCCTATTTTAATTGCACATTGCATTTAAAATCGGTTTAAATAGAAAATTAAAAAAACTTAGCCAAAAGCAATATATGTCGGCGTATTTTAACATGAAAAATATACGAAATATTGCGGTATCAAGAAAAGTGGGGCACATCATGGCGGCTTCCATATAGACTTCAAGTCAACAAAATGTCTTGCCCTATCCAGAAGTTACAGTTAGAGATCAGTGGTTCAAATCTGTGCGATGGGCTTGATAAAGTAAAGTAAGTAAAAAAAGTAGTAATCTATTGATCTGAGGGTTGCCAGTTTCGCTACAAAAATACTAGAAAGTCGTCCAGAACATCCAACAAATTATACTGGCGTGTAAACGGGACTGGATAGTTTCATTCGAGATAAGCCCTGAACCGTCGCCAACAGCACACTGTGCAGCTCTAGTGCGACATAAATTGTTAATTAACCAAACTAGGATGTACACATGACCAGATCTTAAACACCGTATCAAGGTAAAAAGTCTAACAAGAGCCTCTCTTTTTGAATGTTTGATTTTGCCAAGGACAAATTTTATTGTTATTAATTAATTTACACCATATAATATATATATATATATATATATATATATATATATATAAATATATATATATATATATATATATATATATATATATATATATATATATATATATATATATATATATATATATATATATATATATATATATATATATATATATATATATATATATATATATATTAATTTCAAATACAACAGAGACAGAAAGAAAAAAATCGTAAATTATAAAACTTAAATTAGGATTTGCAATTAACACTGAACGAACCAGGTCTTACGTCAATCCATCCTATACAAACAGCCCCCTCTCCCAACCCGTGTTCTCTTGGCAAACATCCTCCCACCTTGAGATCTCGAACCCGCCAAGAAGTCTCACCTATAAATAGATCCCGGTGTCATCTAAATACCGCGGAATTACTTGTCTTGTAAAAGAACCCAATGTACTTGACAAATGTGACACTGGGGGGTTCAGTTGTTCATCACGGGACCTTTTTTTTCCCTTGCAGAAGATGGTAGTGGAATCTGTCATCGGGATCAGACAAACACATATTTAACGTGTCTCCTGGACGACTCTCGCTGGGATGTTTTTCCCGGAGTGATCTTGATGGAGCACCGGAGGATGGAGAGGTTTAATCTCTGGGATGGGTTTTTAACCCTCATCGGTAGTGAAGTTGACGGAAGACTTGGTTTCGCTCATAAAGAATGAACATTTGTATTTTTTTTTTTTAGGTTTTACCACCCTGAATATAATGTCATTCTTGTTGTTGATGATTAAATTAGGGTGGGTCTAGAGTTGAAGAGTGGGCTATTGGCGACGGTTCGGTGCCTATCTCGAAGGATAGACCCGGGAACATTGCCTCGTAATTTGTAACCATGGTCAGATAACTAGGTTTGGTTTGGTTAATTTTTACGTCGCACTAAAGCTGAACAGTGGGCTATTGACGACTCTTTTGGTTTGGTTTTGGTTAATTAACGTCGCACCAGAGCTGCACAGTGGGCTATTGGCGACGGTTCGGGGTCTATCTCGAAAAAAGGAAAGATCCGGGAACACATACACATTCACACACGCATCACGGCAACACTTTCGGATCTATCTCGAAGGAAAGGCCCGGGAACGATGCCTCGTATTTTTGAACCATGGTCATATGACGAGAACAACACCTGAGCTAACACCCGAAGCAACCTCAATAGACGTCAGGACATTACACCCGATCAGATTTATAGTGTACCAGTCCCATATACACGCCAGTATATAATTTGCTGGATGTTCTGGACGACTTTCTAGTATTTCTGTAGCGAAGCTCGCAATCCTCCGATCGCAAGATTACTATTTTTCACTTTTCTTTTGTCTAGTCCATCGCAGGGGCTCGAACTACCAATCCTCTGATTACCAGCTGAACGCCTTTATCCACTGGTAAACTGGAGGCACCCATTTTGAATGCCAATTCTTTGAAATACATTTTAATCAATAATAAGTGGATAAGTAGCAAAAAGAAAAACTATATTTTGGCGATATACAAATTGATTCTATATGTAGAAAATAAAATATCAATATATATTTAACATTTCTATAACGGTTTGATAAAAAAAAACTCACAAAATCAATTTTAAAACTGAGTTGGGATACAGTATGGCTGCATACAGTATGGCTTCTACCTCGTTCATAAGCGGAAACCAATGAACTCTAACTGTAACTTCTGGAAGGCTCAAACCTTGTTTCCCCTAAGAGCGCTTTGAAGCCAATGTGGAAACAACCATACTGTGTCCCAACATTTTTTAAAAGTGATTTAGTGGTATTTTTGAATGTTATAGCGTTGTAGAAATATTAAATGTATATAAATATTATATTTTCTTTTGATATAATTAATTTTTATATTGCCAAACAAATAGTTTTTGGTCTTGCTTTTTAATTACTTCGACTTGCAAATAGGGCCTCCGTGGCCAAACGGTTAAAGGCGTCAGCTGGGAATACGAAAATTCCTGGTTCGATCCTAGGCGATGGATTTGACAAAGAAAAATAAAAAGTAGTGATCTTGTGATCGAAGGGTTGCCAGCTTCCCTATAAAATACTAGAAAAGTCGTCCAGAACATCCGCAAAAATTAACGGCGTGTATACGGAACTGGTGCACGATAAATATGATCGGGGTCCATAGTCCCGACGTCTATTGAAGGCGTTGGGTGCCGGTTCACGTGTTTCCTCGTCATCTGACCATGGTTCTAAAATAACGAGGTGCATGTATGAATGTGTGTGTGAATGTGTATGTGTTCCCGGGTCTTTCCTTCGAGATAGATCCCGAACCGTCGCCAATAGCCCACTGTGCAGCTCTAGGGCGACGTTAATTAACCAAACCAAACCAATCGACTTGCAAATGACTTTCTATTTTAATAGCAGATTGCATTTAAAATGGGTTGCAAAAGAAAATTTAAAAAATATCAGTCAAAAGTAATACATGTCGGCTTATTTTAACATGAAAAATATACGAAATATTGCGGTAGAGTGAAAGTGGGACACATGCCTGCTTCCACATTGGCTTCAAGTCAACAAAATGTCTTGCCCAATAAAGAAGTTATAGTTAGAGATCAATGGAGGAAACCGATTTGAGTTTTCCGGAGGTTACATTTACAGCTCAGTGGACCAAACCATCTGAAGGGAATCTACCATTAATTACATTAAATAAAATTGCGCTTATATAAAATAATTTCCCCCCAACCTAAAATGGCGTCGCATTAGCTTAATTTGATCGAAGCTAATTAAAATTCAGTCTCGAAGAAGAAAACACCAAATTCCCGTCGTCCCGCTGTGAATTTCTAAGAATCAGATAATTAATTGGTACTTGATTAAATTAATTTGATTTCGCTGTGCTGCAGATACTCGCCGAAGTTTATTTTGGCTCGGCTCAAAAGTGTACCTCAGTTTTCTTAACTGGGGTATGGGATTAAATTAATTATGTTGTGTGGTAATTATTTCGTCGTAATTTTATCTCAAGTTTCGGATTTTGTTGTAGTTTATTGTTTTGTTGTGATGTTTTAAATATATATTACAAGACATTTTTTAGGGGAGTGTATGATAAATAAAATAATCTGTTTCGAAAACGGAGAAACGATTTTAATTAAAAAAATATATATAACAGTCGTATTGACAACCTCTCGATTTGGCGCGTGATTTGGCGGTTTTATTTTGTAGTTATGATTAGCGCTCTATTCAGTCGGTTAAGAATCTGTTAAAAAGTAAAAAATATTTTTTTTTTAGGAACAAGTTGAAAAAATTGAATTATTTAATATCAATTTCATACTTTTTATTTCATACTTTATTTCAGAGGCCTCCGTGGCCGAGTGGATTAAGGCGTCAGCTGGAAATACAAGGGTCCCCGGTTCAAAACCTTGCGATGGACTAGAGTAAAGAATAGTAAAAAGTAGTGATATTGCAATCGGAGGGTTGCCAACTTCGTTACCAAAATACTAGAATGTCGTCCAGAACATCCACAAAAAATAACGGCGTGTATACGGGACTGGTGCATGAATAATCTGATCGGGGTCCAAAGTCCCGACGTTTATTGAAGGCGTTGGGTGCCAGCTCAGGTGTTGTCTTCGTCATCTGACCATGGTTAAAAAATACGAGGCATCGTTCCCGGGTCTTTCCTTCGAGATAGGCCCTGAACCGTCGCCAATAGCCCACTGTGCAGCTCTAGTGTGACGTTAATTAACCAAACCAAACCAAACCATACTTTATTTCAACTTTTTGAAATCTATGCTAACTTTTATTTAAGTTTTTTTTTTTTTTTAATTGGCACCAATTTTAAACAGTTGTAATAAGTATAAAATTGATATTAAATAATTCAATACTTAAAACTTTTTCGTAAAATTAAAAAGTATTTTTTTCTTCTTTTTAGCGCATTTTTATTCAAATAGTTTCTCCTTTTTTTTTGTAATTTTTTTTTTTTTAGTTTTTTATTTAGCACGGGGTAACCCCCCATTATAATTCACCAAGAAATTCAAGTTGTTGCTAAAATTTTTTCACATCTCTGATCCGGTTTAATAAATGCCGGGTAAACAAAACTCCATTGCCTTAACAATGTATATTGCAATGTAATGTATATTGTACACATTCCCTACACATGCTAATAAATGCCGAGTAAACAAAATGTCATTGTTGTACAATCTTTATTCAACAATGAAAATATTTTGAAATTGCAGGAATTAAAAAAAAACAAAGTCCGGTTAATCGATATTTCCGTATATATATCAGACGGATAAACGATTAAAAAAATGCAAAAGTAGGCTTTTGCTCTATTTAACAAATAAAGAAAAAATCGAAAAATTGCACCATATTTTTTTATACGGTCCGATTAATTGAGAATTCCGGATAGTTAAATCCGGATAATGAGATTTTTTTTTAATGATGCCAAAGTGAAGACTTTCCCTATCCAACAAGAAATTTGGGTTGAAACAAGAAATTTCCCAACTTAACGATTCGAAATTCGCAACGCAACTGTTCGAAATTCACAGCTCAACAGTGCTCAAAATTCCCAGTTCCAACTTATCGACATTTTCATATTTTTAACCGACTGAAAAGCACGCAACCCAAAATAAAACCGCCAGAAATTTAAACCGCCAAATCGCGCGCCAAGTCGAGAGGTTATAGATTCGACCATTATGTATTTTTGTTTATGTATGTTCGTGCGAGATTTCGGTTCTACTTCAGATATTTGCACAAGTTTTTTTTGTTGGATAGGGGATGTTTCACTTGGGAGCAATTTTAAAAAACTATCCGTTTATCCGGCATTTTACTATCCGGAATTCTCAATTAACCGGACCGTTTAAAAAAAAATAGTGTCCAATTTTGAAAATTCTTTTTTTGTTGGATAGAGAAAAATCCACTTATTTAAAATCTGCAAAACAAATCGGTTATCCGGCTGTTATATATCCGGAAATGTCGATTAACCGTAGTGTTTTTAAACAATTTATCCGATTTCATAAAATTTTTATTGTTTAACAGAAGTTGTACAACAATGACATTTCGTTTAACCAGCATTTATTGGCATTGATAGCGATTGTTTTACAATATACACTAGCAAAAGTACCCGTTCTTCGCACGGAGATAAATAAAATAACGACAAAAAACTGAAAATAAATACATTTCCTCTCCTCCCTGGGATAATTGCATATACCATTTTAGAATTCCTCTTTAAAAAGTGATAAAGCTTTTTTTATAATTTAAAATATTTTTATGTTTAATAAATTCTAAGTTAAAAAAGAAAAAATATATCTATACTACTTGGTTACTAATACACCGATAAAAATCCTATAATTTCTAGTTTATCTCTCATAAGGTATAGAGTTTTAAAAATTAAACATTCCTGCACAAAAATATTTTTAGAAATTAATAGGAATTCCCTTTCGGTATAGGTATACATAATTGCATGAAATCCCATAATAAAAAACGACGTTTTTAAAATCCTTAACTCATGTAGATTCAGCTAATGGGTATAAATAATATACTATCGTGTAGACGAAAGTCAGATATTTTTTACGTGCCTATTTTTAATCCATCTCCCCTTTTGGGCTTGTACCAGGTGAAAAGGAGTGTGCCGCTATCATTAATTCAACTTGAAATCAGCCTATATGGATAAATGACATACCATCGTGTAAAGGGAGGAAGGCCGTTTCAACCATTGTAGGCCATTTATCTTCTCCCCCTCTCAACCTTGTACCGAGTAGCGGCCCAGTACAGCGCGGTGTGTACACATTAGATTGTTTTAACTCGGATGCCGCAATTCATTAGGGAAATGACTTTAATTATATTTAAGTTTTCAGTGCTTCCTTTAATCGATGAAAATTTAATTACTGTTATCATCATCATTGAAAGATAATGTGCATTAAAATAGGTATTTTATAGGAATATGTATTTATATAAAACTATGATTTTTTTATTTAAGGAAAAAAATATTAAAGTAAATAATAAACAAAGCCCTATGATCTTCATTTTTATTTTAGATTTTTAAAAAAATATCATCAAAGACGGTTTAGATAAATTGCAGTTTTAAATTAATAACTTCAAGCGTGAATTTTAATGAAACTTTTGAATCAGTTTCGATATTGAAATGTTCTGAAGCCATATGGAAGTGAAAAAGGCAGCAAAATCAGATAACATAATTTTTTAAAGATGACAAAATTAAGAAATTTGATCAAGAACTTTAATGATATAACTTTCAAAACATTCCGAACTTCCCTTTTTCCAGTATTGCAATTTTGATTTGACTATTTCCAAATGTCCGTTCCAATGTATCGTTTAGGCTACATCTTTGCAATATCTTCGACCAACAACTATCTAATTAGTAGTGTATCTAATTAGTAGTTTGCATTTTTGACATTAGTAATGCAGAACACAAAAATGTAAATAGCAGACAGAATGAACCTAAATGTTTTTTGCAAATAAACTGCCTCAAATTCTTTATCAAAGTGAGAATAGAATTAACAGCCCGGCTTAAATACTCAATCAAAAATAGTATGTTTTGAAATAGTGCACAACTTTCTTTTACTACGCCCAAATTCCCAAGTTTTAAAGAATTCCCATGAATAATATTATTACAAAAGAATAATCACCTAATTTATATTTAAGTACATTTTTTTATTTACGGATCAATGTATTAAAAATTCGGTATTTACTCATTTTGTTAAACCATTTTTCCTAAAATTTTGATTTTGTGATACTATTTATTATTGAATTTGCATCGAAAAATACCTGTCATACAAATATTTAGTAAGTTTCCACAGCAAATTGCAGCCAAGACGCACTTTATCCAAAGTATACACTGTAATAACTTGGCGATAGTTTAGCAAACGGTGCAGCATACTATAATCTCACCATATATTTTCAATAATTCTACATTTTATTATTAATGATCGCCATTCAATGTTTAAAAAGGAAATGTTCATTAGCACATTAAATAAAATATTTTCTAAATTATCAGTTGATATCTGTGAAATTTTATTCTTTAATAATATTAAAAAGTCTAATAGAGTTGAAAATTCCCAGTAAAACCAAGCTTCGTACATTAAAAAAAAATGCTTGCATAAAATATTATTCAAATAAAAAAGACGTTCATACACAAATTACTTGCATTTTGGATGAATTGCTCTAAAAGTTCGATTTAAGATAATTAAATATAGTTACAATGAAAATGTATACAAAAAAAAACAAAAAAAAAGTGATAAAGCAATTATAAAATTTTAATACAATTCTAAACCATTTGCCTAAGATAAAATTCAGGTTGTTTAAATTTTTTAATGGTTCCGTATTGTAGCAAAAAGCCCAATGTGCAGACGTTTTTCAATAATTATTAAATCAAACAAAACCTATGACGTAATTTTTATAGCGTTGATAGCGAAAAATTTTATTTTAAATTGCAAACGATATCATCATCAATGTTAAGTCAATGGAATACACTAAAATAGTTATAATAAACGAATGGAACATCGTACAAACTTAAACATTATCACAAAAAACGTCTAATTTTTCAAGTAAACTTATCTGTAAATTTCATAAAGCTACGTTGTGTAATTATGGAGTATTTCGTGTAAAGATCGGCATTCTAATTGATTCATAATTATTTTATATTTTCGCTGTTCTCCGTTGATTTTAATTGATTTAACTGTTGCCACTTCGTGAAACTTTGCTGACGTACGCTAAAAAATGTCATAACATTCGAATGAAACATCGTAGAGACTTGAAAATAGCCACGTTAAAATTCTTATTTTTTTAACTAACTATTCTGTGAATTTCAAAGCTCTGCGTTGTGTAGTTACGGAACCTATAATATACTGACAAACCAACAAACAAACCAACAAACAAACACACATCCGGACAGATTTTGAAGATTTCTGCTTTATATATAAGATTGTTGAACACAAGTTTCTACTTGAATTTATTGCTGAATAATAATAGAGGGCGAACCCCCTGCTAAATTAAAAACTAAAAAGGGCAAAATAAAATAATCTTTCTGGAAAAAAGGATAACCGACTTTAAGGAAAATGCGCTAAAAAGTAAAAAATAATTTTTAATTTTACAAATGAGTTTAAAAAAATTAAATTATTGAATATCAATTTTATACTTAGTAAAACTTTTTGAAGTTGGTGCCAATTTACAAAAATCATATCTAAATTTTGGCGCCAATTTCAAAAAGTTGTACTAAAGTATAAAATTGGTATTCAATAATTCAATTTTTCAACTCATTTGTAAAATTAAAAATTATTTTGTACTTTTTAGCGCATTTTCCTTAAAGTCGGTTTTCCTTTTTTCCAGAAAGATTATTTTATATATATTTTAGGTAATATTAAACAGTTCTTTCACAAGCATTGATCCGTTCTGAGGTCTAATTTAAATGTAATCTTACAAGTTGGTCAATTTCTAATCTTCCCTAGCTTTCATTTGTTAATAATATTAATTTTCTTCAGGCATAAATTTTCCCGACTTGGGTTTTTAGAAGTTAAACTTTTGGGGTTTCCAGAGTATTGGAAGGGTCGGACTCTACGCCCCCTCCCACCCGGTACGACGTCCCTGCATCCAAGCTTTAGTATCCAAAAAATGGTCGCAAACGTGTCCATAAAAATGTCTTTAAGAAAACAAATGCCCGGGATGTAGAATTTTTTTTTCAATACGAATAAAACCGGAACTCGGAAGTTTCCCCTTCTAGTAAACGTCTAAAATCAATCTTTCCGTTCCCCGAAGTCTAGAAGGCCTTTGTTCTGCTCTTTTGAAGCTGTTCTATTTTACAAACACCTGAGCACCATTATTCAGTGTGTTTTGAATCCCCATTTCGTTCCTAGAAAACTACGATGGTGGGCAACATCACACAATATTCTAGTGCCATTCGTCAAATTCCAGAATTTAGTTTTTTGACGTTTCGTTTTCAGAACAATAAACATTCTTTTTAACTGTGCGCGGTTTTATTGAGTCCAATTCCTTAAAAATCAGAATTCAAGAGTATTTTACATTGTTTCAATATCATAATTCTAGTGTCTTTTATTTTGTTTTTCAATATCAGAATTCAAGTGTCTTTTACATTATTAAAATATTAGAATTCAATTGGCTTTTACATTGTTTCAATATCAGAATTCAAGGTGTCGTTTACAAAGTTTCAGTATCAGGATTGAATTATCTTTTACATTGTTTCAATATCAGAATTCAAGTGTCTTTTACATTGCATTTTAATATCAGAATTCAAGTGTCTTTTTCATTATTAAAATATTAGAATTCAATTGGTTTTACATTGTTTCAATATCAGAATTCAAGTGTCGTTTACATTGCTTCAATATCAGAATTCAAGTTCATTTTACATTATTAAAATATTAGAATTCAAGTGGCTTTTACATTGTTACAATATCAGAATTCAATTGTCTGTTACGTTGTTTCAATATCAGAATTCAAGTGTCCTTTAAATTGTTTCAATATCATATTTCAATTGTCTTTTACATACTTTTAATATCAGAATTCATGTCTTTTACATTGTTTCAATATCAAAATTCAAGTGTCTTTTACATTGTTTTCAATATCAGAATTCAAGTCTCTTTTACGTTGTTTTAATACCAGAAATCTAGTTACTGTTACATTGTTTTAATATCAGAATTCGCGTGTCTTTTATATTTTTTTTCAATATCAGAATTCAAGTGTCTTTTACATTTTTGAAATATTAGAATTCAAGTGGCTTTTACATCGTTTCAATGTCAGAATTCAATTATCTTTAAATTGTTTCAATATCTGAATTCAAGTGTCGTTTACATTATTAAAATATTAGAATTCAAGGGGCTTTTACATTGTTTCAATACCGGAATTCAATTGTTTGTTACATTGTTTCAATATCAGAATTCAAGTGTCTTCTACATTGCTTCATTATCAGAATTTAATTATCGTTTACAGTGTTTCAATATCAGAATACAAGTGTCTTTTACATTGTTTTAAAATCAGAATTCAAGTTCGTTTACATTGTTTTTCAACATCAGAATTCAAATATTTTTACATTGGTAGGCTCGGCTGACCAATAGTAAAGTACCCATCTCGTAATCTAAGAATTGCGAGTAGAACATCTAAGTGGATTCGACAAGTTTGTAGTGAACTCGTGATCTGAGGGTGGCCATATTCGTTCTTAAAAGTCTTTTAAAAATATCCACAATCTCAACCGGCGTGTATAAGGGAGTGGTGCATTTTAAATCTAATCGTGGTCCAATGTCCTGACGCCTATTGGAGTTCCGTTGAGTTCCAGCTCAGGTGTTGATATCGTCATCTGATTATGGTTCCAAACTTACGAGGCGTTACTTGGCAGTGTTAATTTTCTTAAATGAAAATAAAAATAGGCAGCCGAAATACGGGTTAACGTTATAAAGGGGGTTTCCTTACAATGTACAATCCTTACAATGTACAATTCATACAATGTACAATCCTTACAATGTACAATTCCATACAATTTAAAATTCTCTACAATGTAAAATTCCTTACAATGTACAATCCGTACAATGTTCAATTCCTTACAATGTACAATTCCATACAATATACAATTCCTTCCCATGTACAATTCCTTCCCATGTACAATCCTTACAATATACAATCCTTACAATGTACAATTCCTTACAATATACAATCCTTACAATATACAATCCTTACAATGTACAATTCCTTACAATGTACAATCCTTACAATGTACAATTCTATACAATATATATTTCCATACAATATACAATTCCTTACAATGTACAATCTTTTCAATGTACAATTCCTTACAATGTACAATTCCTTCCCATGTACAATCCTTACAATATACAATCCTTACAATGTACAACTCCTTACAATATACAATCCTTACAATGTACAATCCTTACGATATACAATTCCTTACAATATACAATTCCTTACAAAGTACAATTCCATACACTGTACAATCCTTACAATATACAATCCTTACAATGTGCAATTCCTTACAATGTACAATCGTTACAATGTACAATCCTTACAATATACAATCCTTATAATGTACTATTCCTTACAATGTATAATTCCTTACAATATAATGTACAATCCTTACAATATAATGTACAATCCTTACAATATACAATCCTTACAATGCACAATTCCTTACAATGTACAATCCTTACAATATACAATTCTATACAATATATATTTCCATACAATATACAATTCCTTACAATGTACAATCTTTTCAATGTACAATTCCTTACAATTTACAATTCCTTATAATATACAATCCGTACAATGTACAATTCCTTACAATGTACAATTCCTTACAATGTACAATCCTTACAATGCACAGTTCCTTACAATGTACAATCCTTACAATATACAATTCCTTACAATATACAATTCCTTACAAAGTACAATTCCATACAATGTACAATCCTTACAATATACAATCCTTACAATGTACAATTCCTTACAATGTACAATCATTACAATGTACAATCCTTACAATATACAATCCTTATAATGTACTATTCCTTACAATGTACAATTCCTTACAATATAATGTACAATCCTTACAATACAATGTACAATCCTTACAATATACAATCCTTACAATGTACAATTCCTTACAATGTGCTATCATTACAATGTACAATCATTACAATATACAATCCTTATAATGTACAATTCCTTACAATGTACAATCCTTACAATATACAATCCTTATAATGTACAATTCCTTACAATGTACAATTTCTTACATTACAAAGTACAATCCTTACAATACAAAGTACAATCCTTACAATACAAAGTACAATCCTTACAATACAAAGTACAATCCTTACAATACAAAGTACAATCCTTACAATACAAAGTACAATCCTTACAATACAATATACAATCCTTACAATACAAAGTACAATCTTTACAATACAATATACAATCCTTACAATATACAATCCTTACAATGTACAATCCTTACAATATACAATCCTTACAATGTACAATCCTTACAAAGTACAATTTCTTACAATGTACAATTCTTTACCATGTGTTCCATTACAATGCTCAAATATAAATGGGTTTCACATATATAAATACTAGAAAATATATTGAAAAAACAGTTTTTTTTCACCTCCTGTAAAATGTAAATCCTTGTTTACTAACTTTGGGTTTTTGTAGAATTATCAGTTCTTGAGATAACGTGTTTGAAGGCACATATAAAAGCTAAGTCAGTACTCGGGGTATTTCTAAACTCATTAAAATACTAGACAATTTTTCCTTTAAATTATTTTAGATTTTCTAGTGCAATAGAAAGTAATTATACAAAAAGTACTGTTCTTAGTAATTGTGTGTTCAACAAAAATCAAACTCTTGTAAAAAGTATCCTTCATCATTTAAAATTAATTTTTCGATGAAGCTTATCATTAAGCAAAACTATCCTTTTTCAATTTTTTATTTACAAAATTCCTAAAAAAATATAAATACTTTATATAATTTTTTAAAAAATAATTAAATTTATATAAATTTTGTTAAACAATTACTCAAAACAACATTTAAATTGTTTTTAAAAGTCAGTAGATCTCTATACTTAGAATTATACAAACAAAACCTTGATTAACGATCAATATACAAATACAAACTAGTAGTTCTGGGAACAATAAACATCACAAAATAAAACCTGAAAAACAACAACAACAAATACGATGTTATTAAATGACTTCAAGGAATATTCAATTTAAATTTGAATAAAATCGAACAACACGTTTGGTCGTGACTGCGTAACAAACAAAAACAAACCTTTTGCCGTACGGTCGAATTAAAACAGGACCTCGCTAACTCTCCACCAATTAAACATCCCAAGATAAAAACTAGATAAACCTTGCCAAATTTTACACAAACTCGCCAAAGAAAGTTTCCACAGCGGAACTCCCCAAAAGCAGTCAATTTGAAAGGTGGGTTTTTACACCACACTAAATATGTAGCTGATCCCCCTAACCCCTCTGTGATTTATCACTTGATGCGTTCTCTTTTCGATATATATCCCTCACCCCGACTCTCTCTCACCGAGAGGGGAAGATGGAGAGCAACGGATGCTAAGAGGTTGCGCGCGGGGGATGTGCCATTTGCGTTATTTTTACGGAACTGTTATTTTTAGTCGTTTAAAAATAAGCTGTTCTTTTAACTTGTTCTTTTTGATATCCTGTTCTTATGAAATTCGAGACTGGGGTCATTGGAATATTATTAAAATGAATTATTTTAAAAAGAAAACCGTTGATATTTATGAGATGAAAGTACGATTCCTCACTGGTCCAAGAAATTATCTTTCTTTTGATATCTCATTTTTGATGATTCGTTGGTCCTCAGGGGCATAAAGGGGATCTTTACTACAGAAATAATATATACTAGGAGGCTCCGCTCCTGCTCCGCTGACGCTACGCCAACCCCAGGAGGATTGCTACGTAATCCTCACAGGTTTGCTTCACAAACCACTTCTCGCTTCGCTCGCTAAAAGGTAGGACACAATAACAATGTGTCCTAGTAACAATATTTTTTAATTAAATTACTAAAAACTTTAAAAGTTGAAATTGTAAATTTAAATTAATATTCATCTTGGCATCAATAAATTTTTTCACCATGTAAATCATTATAAAATCATTTAAACTAATTTCTTTTTAACTAAAAATAAAAACAATGGTACCACTGGCAAGCCTACCAATATTTATTATTTTCCACGATATTTTCACACCTGTCCTAAATTTTAGTTAATTTCTAACATTATTGGTAGTTGATTTTGGCCATAATTGATGTTTAGCTTAGCATAACCTTGCCCACCAAAAGTGTGTAAATTACTGAGTTAATACGTCATAAAAATGAAGCTCATAGAAATCTAGTTTTCAAAATTGTCAACAGATGGCGCCACCTCAATTTTCCGCTTTAAGTTTGGAAAAGCGTTTTTCAAAACTTTTATTTTTAAATTTAATAATGCTTATATTATTCCTAATTTCATAACATGATCAAAATAAATATTTACCAATGAATTGAAGGGGTTAATCGTCAAAATGGCTTGCATAATGGTAAAATAAATATGCGAGCGCAACAGAATTTTGTAAACAATCTAACTGTTGTCATTCCGTGTAGAGAAAAACATCGTTTTTCAATCACCGCGTAAGAGAATTATATGTAAAGATGATTCGCAAAACCAAATTGAGTGAAGCATTAATGTTTTTTTTAGGACAGAAATATATATTGATGAGTCATAGTTTTTAAAGGTAAAACTTGATGTCATACGGCGTCTTTTAACTTTATATGCATTGAACGAAGTGATGTTACCGTTCTTTTACAGCAGCTGTTCTTAACCTGTGGTAACCACTGGGGATATGTGGCGGTCCGGTTTGTGGTTTGAAAAAATAATAATAGAATTGAAGAAAACAATTAAAATAATAATAAAATAAAATAATCTTTCTAAAAAAAAGGAAAACTGACTTTAAGAAAAATGCGTTAAAAAGTAAAAAAATAATTTTTAATTTTACGAACGAGTTGAAAATATTGAATTATTTAATATCAATTCTATACTTAATACAATTTCTTAAAATCAGCGCCAAAATTTAGGGATGATTTTTGTAAATTGGCATCTACTTCAAAAAGTTGTAATAAGTATAAAATTGATATTAAATAATTCAATTTTTTCAAATCGTTCGTAAAATTAAAAATTATTTTTTACTTTTTAGCGCATTTTCTCAAAGTCGGTTTCCCTTTTTTTTTTAAGAAAGATAATTTTATTTTTCCCTTTTTCATCAAGAAATTCCGGTAGCAACTTGTGTTCAACTTTGTCTCCACAATGTATATGGCAAAACAATCCCTATAAATGCCAAAAAATGCTCCTTAAACGAAATGTTATTGTTGTACACCTTCTGTTAAACAATGAAAACATTTTTTATCGGATAAATTGTTTAAAAAAACTCCCGTTAATCGACATTTTCGTATATATAACAGCCGGATAACAGATTTTTGCAGATTTTGCCTAAGTGGATTTTTCTGTTTGCAACAAAAAAAGAATTTTTGAAATCGAACAATATTTTTTTTCAAACGTTCCGGTTAATCGAGAATTCCGGATAGTTAAATGCCGGATAACCGGATATTTTTTTCAAATTGCTCTCAAGTGAAAACCCCCAAAGCAAAGGAGCAGTTATGTATACCTATTATAAGAAAACTTACCGGATATGGTTCTGTTAGCGCACCTTCGAAATGATTTTATGTGTAACGCTAATTCAGCAGATTATACATTGTAAAAAAAAGTGCCTAAAAATCAGTACATGGACGTACCGGTTTTTCTTTGAGTACAATTACATTGTAAATGTGTGATAACGTATTCAAATTTTAGTAATCGTACTATCGCAAAAATGAGCAGTGTGATTTAATATTGCTAATCTCAGCTTCTGTTAAAGCCATCTTAACAAAACGTCCTGACACACTTAAAATAGGTGGCCAGAATATCATTTTCCACATTATTTGATGTCGATTGCTTAAATAGAAACTGAGTTATTACAACTCAATGATCTTACTTCCCATTCTTTTGGTACACCTTTTAAACAAGTCTTCTGTTTATAACTTATTCACGTCTCCCTAATAGTACAACGCATAAGGAACTGGACTGCGGTGCCTGGGGATCTGGGTTCGATTCCCGTTAAGTCTTGGTTGTAGTTGTTGATATTTATTGATTTATGAAGGCAGTCTGAAAGTGATTTATGAAGGCAGAAAATGTAAGCTAGCATCTGCTATTTTTATTCATTGTGCTTACTTTTGAGTACATGTCTTTTTCAAAATTGAAACTTATGCATTCGGAGCTAATATAAATATAAAATATACTCAAAAGTGAGTACATTTTACTTATTCGCGAGTGCATATTTGTAACAGTGTATCTTAAGAGTTAAATACAGTGCTCATAAAAAAATGGAGCCCCAGTTTCTCAGTTGGTAAGGCGTTCAGCTACTAATCAGAGGATTGGTGGTTCGAATCCGTGCAATGGACTTGACATAGAAAAGTAAAAAGTAGTGGTCTTGCGATCGGTGGGTTGCCAGCTTCGCTACAAAAATACTAGAAAGTCGTCCAGAATATCCAACAAATTATACTGGCGTGTATACGGGACTGGTGCACGATACATCTGATCGGGGTCCAAAGTCCCGACGTCTATTGAAGGCGTTTGGTGCCAGTTCAGGTGTTTCCTCGTCATCTGACCATGGTTCTAAAATAACGAGGTGCATGTACGAATGTGCGTGTAAATGTGTATGTGTTCCCGGGTCTTTCCTTCGAGATTGACCCCGAACCGTCGCCAATAGCCCACTGTGCAGCTCTAGTGCGACGTTAATTAACAAAACCAAACCATAAAAAAATGTATTTTCGAAACGAAAAAAATATGCTCAAGAACAATCCGATCCCGTTCATTTGTGAGAACAGGTAAAAAATAACATATAGTTCTTTTGATCACATAGCTGGTTGCGCAAAAGATAGGGAAAAATAGGGAAAGAAAGGGAAGGCTCTCTCTAATAACAGCGAAAAGAAGCAATAAGAAAAATTGTGTGTGTATGTGAGAGAGAGAGAGAGAGAAAGAAAGAAAGAAAGAAAGAGAGAAGAGAAATCGCATAGACGTTGCGTGGGTGGGAGAAATAAAAAAAAAGATGGAGAGAAATAAAATGAGAAGGATTTGGGAAGGGATGGTAAAAGGGGGTGTGGATGGAAATCGTCAGGGAACTTGACTTTTTGATCATTAATCGGTATTAAAAACGTATGAAAGGGAGGGGATGCATTTTCTCCTGCTTTACCCCCCTTTTTTTATAATGTTTGCCAAATTTGGGGAGATTTATACCTTTTCATGAACAGTTAAATTGAAATATGTTTACTTTATTGGATAATAACTGAAGACGTGTATTTGCAGTTCACATTCCTGGATTCAAATTGAATATTTATAAAACTCTGAGGTGTTGGATAAACTAAAGAATAACGGGGCAATCCGCCAAGCCGTCAAAATTAATGTCGCCAAATACGATTTCAATTCAAAGTGGCAACCATGCGCAACACTTGGTTATATATCACGCATGCGTAAATTCGAATCAAAATCTTTATTTCGTTAGTTTTCAAATCGCCATTTTGTGATTAGTTATTAATCTAATTTTACTATTCGTTAAATTGTAATTATTTATTACTTCGTATATTTAGTAATAGTTTCGTATAAGTTATAAACCTTCGCCAAAATGACGTCAGGTAAGTTTTTAATTCCGTTCTCCTCATTGGTTTAATCTAAAGTAAGTAGACCCAGCCAATTGTTTACGTGACGTCGAAATCTTGGTGCTAAAAATAGTAACCATAGGCCTTCCATCCTGAAGTTGGCGATGAATGGCTATAGTGATTCGAATGGCGAAGTGCTTTTAAATAAACTATATAAATATATATATATATATATATATATATATATATATATATATATATATATATATATATATATATATATATATATATATATATATATATATATATATATATATATATATATATATATATATATATATATATATAAAAATAAATATATATATATATATATATACATATAATTAATTTTTATATTGCCAAACAAAAATTTTTAATTTTGCTTTTTAACCACTTCGACCCCAAATCCCCCCGGTACGAAGGAGCTGAATCGTTATATATGACATTAATTTGTTATAGAGATTAGTAATATATTAATTAAATTATTTCTTAAACTACTTTTTAAAAATAGGGTAATTAGTGAAATTGGTGATTTTCAAAATCCAACAAATTCATTTGCAAACAACAAAAAATATGTAAAGACGTTTGTTAAACACGTTTTTTCTTGTTTATAAAAAAAGCAAAATTATACTTTTTCAGAAAAAAATGTCTTGATTTTTATCAAAAATAAGACATTTAACTTTTTATTGTAATTTAAATTTTTTTTTTTATTTATATTTGACCTTGTGATTATATATGCTTCGAGAACACATGTGCGACAAAAGTATAATGTTATTTTCAAAATTAAAATAAAAGTAAAATGTGTCCAGCACCTCCTCAAATTGGAAAAACACACTTCCAGCATAACGATAATAACACATAATTTTTCCATGTATTTATTACTTTTGCATTTAAAATATTGATAAAAATAGTTTTAATATATATATATATATATATATATATATATATATATATATATATATATATATATATATATATATATATATACAGAGAGAGAGAGAGAGAGAGAGAGAGAGAGCAAATAACACTTTTTCGCTTGTTAACTTCAATTCTATTAAAGCAACACATTTTCATTTATAGCATTGTTTGAGATCTTCTGCATTGTATTTAGCGGAATGAAAAAAACAACGTAGCATTACTTTCTGATGATATGTTAATTATTCGACTATAAGAAATAAAATTCATTGCATTTGGAACACAAAGAAAGACAAAAAAGAAAAATATTTAAGAATAAGTTAAAAAAATAATTATCAATGTTTTATATTCGAAAAGGAATTTTCCTTTTAAAACCATTGAAAACATTCTCACTTAAAGAATTACAATTTAGAAAACTCAACGTGATAAATTTACTAATTCATTCTGTTAAAACTTTTTAGCTTTGTATTTAAATGTTTGATTCTCGAACAAGAATTTGGTTTGACATTATATATACTTCAATCTTTTTTTTCTTTACTTGAAAATTGGTTTTTCCATTGCATAAAAGCTTAAAATCAAATATTTTCAACGTGACCTTTAAAAGTGCCATAGTCAATTCTTATTATTCTTTATTCTCCACCTTTTCTTAAAAAAACATAAATTCTTTTCAACATTATTTCAATAGAATTTAAAATCTTAAGAATTCATATGCGAAGTGTAAATACTTATTTAAATCAGAATGTGTTCTTAGTGTTTTGATTTAACTTAGGTAATACAATATACACTGTAAAAAAGTACTTAAAATGAGTACTTAATCCTACTCGTTTTTCTTCGAGTACAATTGCATCGTAAGTGAGCGACGACGTACTCAAATTTAAGTAACCGTTTTTCTCAAATATGAGCAGCTTGATTTAATATTGCTAATATCAGCTTCTGCCCAAGTCACCTTAACAAAGCGACCTGAATAACTTAAATTAGTTGTTTAGAAAATGTTTGTCTTCATTGTTTGATGTCGATTGCTTAAATGGAAACTGTGTTAATACAACTCAATTATCCTATTTCAATGGATAAGGCTCTGGACTGCGGAACCTCAGAATCTGGGTTCGATTTACGGTAAGACTTGATTGTAGTTGTCGATATTTATTGAAAGGGATTTATGAAGGCACCCTGTGTAGGCTAGAATATGCCCTTTTTATTCTTTGTACTCATTTTTAAGTACATGTCTTTTTTTAAATCGAAACTGATGTATTTATGAAACTGATGATCCATTATAGGCATTGAATGTACTAAAAAAATACATTTTACTTATTTTTAACAGTGTAGTTACATAATATAAAACTCTAAATTCTTTATTATCGACCTTTTCGTAAAAAAACGTAAATTATTTTCAACACTACATAACTATAATTCAAAATCTCAAGAATTCATATGTTAAGTAATCATTTGTAAATAAATTAAATCAGAATGTGCACTTGTGTTTTGATTTGACTTAATACAGTACTTAATTTTATTAATTTATAGTTACTTAATTTAAAATCCTAATGGAATATTAAAAAGTCTAAATTATTCATTTTTTTTTTCCAAATTCTAATTTTATATAAAGTTGTGACACGATTCGAAAACTGGCTGAAGATTTGTGCATGCTCAAATCGGAATGGGTGCATTGCGCCACAGGAAAAATTTCCGTTCCGCGGCATGTTGTTTGCTAGGTGAGTTGCGCCACTATTTTTATTTATCGTCTTAATATTGTGTCATATATTTTATGTTAACCCTAAAAGCGTTAAACAGGATACATAAGAAGGAAGTTATCTGATTATATTGATAGAAGATTATATAGATCAAAAAGAAATTCCAGATTGAATTACGATTGATATATTTAATTATTTTTTAATTATGCATTTCAGTGCGAGGTGCCAAAACCGACTTCTCGGACGGGATGAGCGGCCCTAAACGACTGCTCTAAGGAGGACTTAGTTGTTTTTTAACAGCAATGGACCATTGCCCGGTTTCAAAATCGACTGTTCATCTAACCATGGTTCAAAGTACGAGGCAATGTTCCTGGGTGTTTCTTTCGAGATAGATCCCGAACCGTCGCCAATATCCCATTGGGCAATTCTTGTGCGACGTTATTTTAACCAACTCCAAATCGATTGCTTAAAGAGAACAGATTAGAATCTAGAAGGTTTGCCAGTCGAAGGCGAAAGTTGCGCAATCCACCTACCAACACTAGAAAAGAGATTCGTGGCTCAATTCACATTCGTCCATACAAATTGGAGATGTAAACTCCACCTCCGTAAACTTTCGAGATGTAAACTCCGCCTCCGTAAAATTTCGAGATGTAAACTCCGCCTCCGTAAAATTTCGAGATGTAAACTCCGCCTCCGTAAACTTTCGAGGTGTAAACTCCGCCTCCGTAAAATTTCAAGATGTAAACTCCGCATCTGTAAAATTTTGGGGTGTAAACTCCACCTCTGTAAAATTTTGGGGTGTAAACTCCGCCTCCGTAAACTTTCGAGATGTAAACTCCGCATCTGTAAAATTTTGGGGTGTAAACTCCACCTCCGTAAACTTTCGAGATGTAAACTCCGCCTCCGTAAACTTTCGAGATGTAAACTCCGCATCTGTAAAATTTTGGGGTGTAAACTCCGCCTCCGTAAAATTTCGAGATGTAAACTCCGCCTCCGTAAAATTTCGAGGTGTAAACTCCGCCTCCGTAAAATTTCGAGGTGTAAACTCCGCCACCGTAAAATTTCAAGATGTAAACTCCGCCTCCGTAAACTTTTGAGATGTAAACCCCGCCGATAGCCCTTAACAGGCGTATATGAATTCCGCCTTAAAAAATTTATATTGAGATCTTGCCTAGCTAAAATGTCACCAATTAAAGAATAAACCTGTTTAGTTTTTTACTAGAGTCCCGCTTGCATCTTTTTCATGCGATTTTTGTTTGTCTAAGAATAGATTTCTTAGCAAATATTACTCCCTTCCCTTAGAGAAGTCGTTTTGGATTTTTTACTAACTTTAAAACAGACAATTTTGTTACGGGCAATGGCACATTGCTTTTTAAAAACAACTAAGACCTCCTTCGAGTAGTCGTTTGGGGTTTCTCATCTCCTTGTACTTTAGATAAATTGTTTTAGTGTGACCGCGTACAAATGATTGAAAGTAGTTGTTAGACTATTATCAAAAATAATTTATTCGTTTGAGGAATGTGTGAAGAGCATATCGTCGGATAAACTCCCAAACCACAACGAAAGCTGCTTGACGACGAAATGCAAATGATTCACTTCTAAATGTGGAATTGTTTTAAAAAAGAAGAAGTGATAGGAATACCTGAGCCTGAAGTTCGTCGCCAAGCTTCTGCTTGGCGACGAACTTCAGGCTCGCTACGGTTGCTGAATCCTTTATCAGGAGTTAAGTTGTTCGTGAATTGAGCCGACGATATAAAATGTAAATGATAACATAATTTTTTTTATCAGTTATCAATATATTTTAACAGTCTATTTTGTATACGATGTGTATATATCATTATTTTTATTAATATAAATGTGAATAAAGAAACATGCTTGTAACTTGCAGCAAGAAAATAAAATACACCCAGAAAAATACCTCTAGAATAACTAATCAACTCTTGGCGCAAAATCAATTCCCTCGCTACATTTCCCCAATTTGACATCTCAGCCGAACCAAAACGCACAAACAAAACAAAAGCGCTTTTTCCCCGCCAGAAAAAGAGAAGAGGGAAAAAAAATCCCCAAAGAAAATCAACTCGAAGGAATGTGCACTACTGCGCAACAATCGATTTCTATCTCCGATTCCCCCCGACAGATGGCGACACCACAACCGACAGGCGACACAATATTGACAGCTCTCTCAAATATTCTTAACGCCGGGCTTCCTACGTGATTTATTGCTTTAGTGGGACGCTTCGAATGGTGGTTTTCCCTACAATTGCTGTAGCGTTACAGTTTCTTCGCCATTTTTATATTTATTTATTTTTATTCTTGCTTATCTAGAATATTTTTTTTCCCCTTCTTCTTCTTCTCGATGTCGTTTTCCTTTATGCTGACGAAACCTCCTTGAGCACGATTTCGGTTCTGGAAAATATGGATTTATTCTTTAGGTCGTTCTTTTATTTTATTTTTGGCGCGCAAGAGTACAGTCATTTCGCAAATGGCGAAAAGTTCTATTGGATACAGTGTGTGCGATAGTTGCTTTGAATATGATTTCTTTGGTTACGGTCCGCATTAGCAGAGATCTTCTTTCTGGAATTAATGTAGTTCATTTAACTTCTCGTCTCGCTTCTTTTATATTTCAGTTAAGGTACAAAACGGTATCCAGATGAAAGGGGACCAACCACATATTGACTTTGAATCACAACTGTCTTCCATAAATTGTTTCTCTTTACATTACTGGCGACGCTGGTGATTTAAACAATGATGTTTTGCGTGATATGGTACGTAATTCCTATTACATGCTAAATTCTTCGCTTTCAAACAAGAAGCGTTTTATTCGCATTCGATTACAATGACACAATACTTTAAAAAAAGGTAATCAAAATAAGTAAAATGTACTAATTAGTGATTAATTTTTTTATTATTATTGATTATGTTTTTTATATCACAACTTTTTTAGCCACAGTTTCGAAGATTTTTTTAGGGGGGGAGGAAAAGGTTTAGCGTTTTTTACTTTTCTAAAGTTTTTTTGGGGGGATATCAGTCCTTTTTTTTCAAACCATCTTTTGGAGAATGTCAGACCAATCATCATTTGCACTTTTTATAAACTAATAATTGTTTTTTTGTGTTTTCATTAGTTTAATCTGATAGTTAAAGGAATAATTAATCACACGCGCTGTATTAAAAATTAGGATTAAATTAACAGGTTCGCTACTAACTACTGCGAGATATCTCTCGTAGTATTAGCGTTGAGTAGAAGTTACCCCCACCCACATCCCTTTTCGTAGTTTTGTGACGTTACTCACTTTATCTAACGTTGATCTAACTGAGCAAGGAATATGGGAACAATGGTTGCTAGTTACAGCGTTATCTTTCTCCTGTGACGAGTGAAGAAAGAAGGGAGGAAATATTCAATAACGTTAATTATTTTAAATGCTTCTGTCTTCATTAATAATTTTCCAAGTTAGATAAAAATTTATGAATCGAATAAAAGGATTGTCCATCTATCAGATGGTATATATTTTTATTTTGTAGAACGTATTATTTAACGAAAATTTTAACTTTTATTAAGCCGCTCTAAAACATAATTTTCTTTGGCGACCGGAACGTGGAAGGATTTCATATTTGGGTATTAAACTCACGATGGCGAGAATTTTGGCTTATATGATTTAAATACTTTTTTAGCTAATTAAACATATAAAAAAAATATATTATAAACTAAAAGTAACAAAAGGGCCTAGTAATTGCATAAAGCTATCATATAATCTATTAATCAAAAGAATCGGTTAAATATTGTAGTGTCTTACTTGTTTAACAATTTCGCGCTTCATAATTTGAAAAAGTGACAAATCGACTGACTCTACGCAAATTAAAAAACTCCGTATCTCCCTTAATTTTCAATTTTTTTTTCTTGTATTAAATTAAAGGTTGCACTGATACGATTCTACCAATACCGTTTTTATTTTTTTACGAAATGTAGTTCGAGTTATGGAATATGTGTTACGGACGCGGCTTAACATTAGGAGTTGTGCTCAGTATATAAGCTTAGTCCCGTCGGGCCTTCGTTTCTTGTTGGCTGCTTTGGCGAGGTGGTGTCATTTCTTCTTTTTTGGCTTAGCGTTGCGAACCCGACCGGGTCGCTTCATAAACAGATGTAATGTTAAAAAAGGCGTGGCTAAAGAGTGGGAAGTAAGATAAATGAGCCGTAATAATTCAGTTTCCATTTAAGCAATAGACATCAAATGATGTGGAAAACCATCTTCTGAAGAACTATATGTTTGTCAGGTCGCTTTGTTAAGATGGCTTGAACTGAAGCCGAGATTATCAATATTAAATCATACTGTGCAATTTTGCGAAAGTACATTTGCTTAAATTTGAGAACATCATCGCTCATTTGTGATGCAATTGTACTCAAACAAAAACGAGTACGTCTATATACTCATTTTTAAGCATATTTTTTACAGTGTTTGTGTTTGATAAAAATTGATGAATGAACCTAACTTTAAAAAATTTAAAATTTACTAAACGTAGTATATTGCGGCATTCAATTATCAGAAAATTAAGATTGATCAGAAATATAGATGAACTACTATTGAAAATTGTTTTTCTGTTGGATAAACTTTCAAATAAACTGCATTAAATTTTCGGTTATCTGGCAATTAAATTAAACAGATTCGCGGTTAACCGAACATTGTGATAATATTTCTCAGATTTTGTTAGTGGAATGTAGTGTTGCCATTTGTAAAAAATTAATACGTAATTTCGTTTATTCGTCATTTATTAATTCAGATAATATTAAAATATAATTTCACTTTGCGTTAAGATAAATGAGAAATAAAAAAAGTTGACTGGTTAGAGATTGCAATGGGCTAAATAAAATTTCTAAAAAAAGAAAACTTACGACCTAAAAAAATTTACTTACATGTTTTTTATTCGTTGAATTAGCTGTAAAAATTTAATTAAATTTCAACTTTTTAAAAAGATTGGCGGATTTCACTAATTTGTAAACACGTACCTAAATATTGGCAATACACTGTAAAAAAAAAGTTAATTAAAAATGAGTACCTGAACCTACTCGTTTTTCTTTGAGTACAATTACATCGTAAATGAGCGATGACGTACTCAAATTTGAAGTAAGCGTACTTTCTCAAAATGAGCAAGAGTGCTTTAATATTGCTAATATTGACTTCTGTTCAACCTATTTTAACAAAGTTTTAGACTATATATTTGTTGTATACTTTAAATTTGTTGTTCAGACATAGTTTGATATCGATTGCTTAAATGGAAACTGAGTTATTACAACTCAATCATCTTACTTCCCATTCTTTTGGCACACCTTTTTAACATTTTTTCTGTTTATATCTTCTCCAAGTCGTCTTGGTAGTTTAACGGACTGAGGTTCCTGAGGATCTGAGTTCGATTTCAGGTATGACTTGGTTGTAGTTGGATATATATATATATATATATATATATATATATATATATATGTTGTGTGTGTGTGTGTGTGTATATAGTCTTATTCCATATAGAGTTTCAAGAGGTTACAACAGAAAAGTTCCCTAAACATCGGCTGCCGCAGCCTAAACTAAGATGTCCTCCCTCGTAAATGCCATATAATAAAATAGGAAGCTCGTAGGAAAGGAAACGCAGTAAATCCAGCAAAAGAGAAGAGGACGAGATTTCCATCTCAGCTGTGTGAAAGGGAGGCGCTTATATGACCCTCAAAACCTCATAAAATATTCCCTTTGCTACTGGAGTTATGGAAGAGAAAGCATGATTTGATGGTTATATGAACGTCTTGTGTTGGATTGCATTGTATTGTGTTGTAATGTATTTTGTTACATTGTATGACATTGTATTGTATTGCGTTGCAATGTATTTTGTTACATTGTATGACATTGTATTGTATTGTGTTGCAATGTATTTTGTTATATTGTATTGTATTGTGTTGCAATTTATTTTGTTATATTGTATTGTATTGTGTTGCAATGTATTTTGTTATATTGTATTGTATTGTGTTGCAATGTATTTTGTTATATTGTATTGTATTGTGTTGCAATGTATTTTTTACATTGTATGACAGTGTATTGTATTGTGTTGCAATGTATTTTTTACATTGTATGACATTGTATTGTATTGTGTTGCAATGTATTTTGTTACATTGTATAACATTGCATTGTATTATAATGCATTATATTGCTTTTTTGTAATGCATTTTATTGTAATGTATTGTGTTATAATGCATTGTGTTGTATAGAATTACATCGTATTGTAATGTATTGTATTGTATTATATTGTATTGTAATGTAATGTAATGTATTGTATTGTAGTGTAATGTAATGTATTGTATTGTAATGTATTGTATGTTTAAAACTGTATTATGTTGTGTTACATTGTATTATATTTCATTATATTGTAATGCGTTGTATTACATTGCATTGTAATGTAGTGGGTGTGTTAAACTGCATTGTGTTGTGTTGTATTGTTTT
This sequence comes from Troglohyphantes excavatus, assembly GCA_963932185.1. NCBI lineage: Eukaryota > Metazoa > Arthropoda > Arachnida > Araneae > Linyphiidae > Troglohyphantes > Troglohyphantes excavatus. Next base: position 7,967,755 of record OZ010677.1, on the reverse strand, counting down.
GTATTGTATTGCGTTGTATTTTATATAATTTTGTGTAATGTATTGTATTACATTGCATTGTAATGTATTGAGTGTGTTAAACTGTATTACATTTCATTATATTGTAATGTAATGAATTGCTTTGCATTGTAATGTATTATGTTGTGTTATATTGTATTGTGTTGTGTTACGTTGCATTTTATATCATTGTATTATAATGCATTGTATTACATTGCATTGTAATGCATTGAATAACATTTAATTTAAATGTATTGTGTGTGTGTGTGTGTTAAACTGTATTGCTTTGTGTTATATTGTATTGTGAAGTATTATATTATATTGCATTCAAGTGTATTGTAATACATTATATTGTATTATAATATACTGTATTGCATTGTAATGAACTGTATTGTGAGTAACATTCTGCTGTGTTATATTGTAATGTGTATTGCATTGCACAACGTTGTAGTGTGGTGCTGTGTGGAATATTATTGTATTACATTGGATTGCATTGTGATTTCCTAATTGGTACAGCACTGCACTGCATTGTTTTGTACAATGTCGATTAGTTGATTTTATATATAGATATATATATATATATATATACATATATATATATATCGTTGAATTGTATCAAATGTTTAATTTATTATTAAACAGCAAATTTATTTTTTACTTATCTGTTTTGTTTCGTATTTTATTGTAATGTATTGTGGCAAAAAGTATTGCTAGTGGACTTGACAAAACATAGCGAGCTCATGATCGGAGCGTTGCAAGATTTGTTCTTAAAGTCATCTAAAAAATATTCACAGTTTAAACCGACGTACATAAGAGACTGATGCACGTTAAATTTATTCGTGGACCAATTGAGGTTGCTATGAGTGCCAGCTCAGGTGCTGACCTCGCTATTTGATCATGGTTCCAAAGTTAGGAGGCGTTATTTGGCTGCGTCAAGTCTGTTAAATGAAGACAAAAATAGACACCTGGAAGAGTTCCAAACAAACCTTAAGTAACAACTCTGCCTTAAACTGCGCATACAATTACTCCCCAGCACATTGACGCTTGGCACATTCCGTTCCTTTTGCGTGGGAGGAGGGGGGATGGGGGTGACAAGGGACATATCATTCTCTCCCCCCCCCCCTCAGATTCCAAATCCCCACCAGTAGATTTCATTATTCCCCCCTCCCCCAGCAACCGGAACTCAAGACCAGAGAACATAATGAGCTAGAATGCCCTTCTATTGATTAGTGAAAACGACCACAGTTTGTTGGGAGGGGAAGCGAGATGTAAAGGGAGAATTTTCGGCGGACATTTTTGGTCACTCGTTAGCGTTATTGCTTTGGCTTCTCAATTCTAAAATTGGTAATTAGATTACAAGTCTAGAAATTGTTTGAAAATATTAAATTAAATTCCTAATTGACGTGGTGTACTTCGTTTTAATTTTATAGACAAAAGTCATCTACGTTATACCCAGTATCAATAAACAGTATCAATCGAACAATATCAATCGAACAGAATCAATCGAACATTATCAATCAAACAGTACTGGCAGTCAGACGATTGACAGATTCGTTTTTTACGCGCACCATAAATAGTCCTCAGTGCAGATAGAATTCAGGTGCCAGTTAAATCCGTCATGGCTCAATGTCTACATACCTATGTGAGGTTGCGTGGAGTGGCTGCTCGGTTGATGTACTCGTCATTTCTCCAATCATTCAAAACTAAGAAGGCGTGTTCCCGAATTTTTCCTTCTAGATAGACACTCAAACCGTCGCCAAGAGCCCACCCCAAAACCATCGCCAAGAGCCTACTCTAAACCGTCGACAAGAGCCTACCCTAAACCGTCGTCAAGAGCCTACCCCAAACCGTCGCCAACAGCCTACCCCAAACAGTCGCCAAGATTCTACTCCAAACCGTCGCCAAGAACCTAGCCAAAACCATCGCCAAGAGCCTACCTCAAACCGTCGCCAAGAGCCTAGCCAAAACAATCGCCAAGAGCCTAGCCAAAACAATCGCCAAGAGCCTACCTCAAACCGTCGCCAAGAGCCTAGCCAAAACAATCGCCAAGAGCCTACCTCAAACCGTCGCCAAGAACCTAGCCAAAACCGTCGCCAACAGCCTACCCCAAACAGTCGCCAAGATTCTACTCCAAACCGTCGCCAAGAACCTAGCCAAAACCATCGCTAAGAGCCTACCTCAAACCGTCGCCAAGAGCCTAGCCAAAACCATCGCCAAGAGCCTACCTCAAACCATCGCCAAGAGCCTACCCCCAATCTGTCGCCAATAAACTACCCCAAACAATCGCCAAGAGCCTGCCCAAACTGTTGCCAGCAGCCTACAACAAACAGTCGCTAAGATCAGGTGCAAACCGTTGGTTAAACCGTCTCCAAGATTCTACTCCAAACCGTCGTCAAGAGCCTACCCCAAACCGTCGCCAACAGCCTACCCCAAACAGTCGCCAAGATTCTACTCCAAACCGTCGCCAAGAACCTAGCCAAAACCATCGCTAAGAGCCTACCTCAAACCGTCGCCAAGAGCCTAGCCAAAACCATCGCCAAGAGCCTACCTCAAACCATTGCCAAGAGCCTACCCCAATCTGTCGCCAATAAACTACCCCAAACAATCGCCAAGAGCCTGCCCAAACTGTTGCCAGCAGCCTACCACAAACAGTCGCTAAGATCAGGCGCAAACCGTTGGTTAAACCGTCTCCAAGATTCTACTCCAAACCGTCGCCAAGAGCTTAGACTTTTAGTCATCAAAATAACGACTTGTTCTTTTGTTTGCTGTTCTTCAAATTGAACGAGAACTGCATGTTGTGGAACATAAAAAAAAACATCTTCTTTTGTTAGCTTTTTCTATATCTAACTCCATTTAAAAGTATGACAACACTTAGATATCAATGTATTTTATAAACCCTTTGCACTCCAGTGTCTTCGTTATATCTCAAAAATAACAACATGGTATTTCCCCTACTCTGTTCCCCAAAATGAAAGGGAACAACATATTCTTGAGTTTAAAAAGTTAGTCTCTCATAAACTTCAATATAAATTATTTTTGTTCTCTAGAAGTATCAAACATATTCGCGATCTAAAACTTTCTTCAGATTAAAAATCCTCACAGTTCTTGTTTTGTAAAAAAAACTGATAAATGTAGGGGCAAGTGGAAATAATAGTTAATTAACATTTTAATTTATTATTTTGATGTTGGTGAATGCTTTATGTACGTATGCGTCTTACCTCAAAATTGTATAGCTCTGCTTGCTTTATTTAGACAGATATAGGTTAGGAAAAAGGTATATGTTTCAATTTTATTGCATTTATTTTAATAATTGCACCTAGATGCCAAATGTGCGAAAACGCGCCAATTTTGTTAACCTACCATCTTCCCATCTTTATCACGCTAAACATCGTGAAAAATTTTAGGTAGTCATCTGACCATGGTTCAAAAATACGAGTTAGTGTTCCCGGGTCCCGAGCATCTCTAAGGAGATGTTAATGCAAACAAACTTCGAGATCGATCTCGAACTGTTGAGCCACTAGCCCCCCAAAAATATCTTTTGCAATGGTTAAAAAAAAATATCGTGCCAAAATTTTAATTGGCGACAAATAACAGATATTCCATGAAAAACGACCCTTTTCTTCAACATTGTTGTTTACAAAAATACTGTTTTTCTCGGTAAGTGATTTCTGTCATTTAATCCTTTCGGCCACTGGCCCCGTCTAAAGTCTCAAACATCTAAATATATCTTTGGTATACTGATATTTAATATTCTGCGCCATGCATAACTTTTATATTTTTGTACTTATCCCCCCGCCCCCTTTAAACGCAAATAAGAATACCTCTTAAAAAGAACAAGAACTTGATTTCCATAAAAAGAACGTAAATATATAGATATATATATAAATTCTAGTTCTAAAGGTTATTTCAACCAGCCATTTGGTCATGTGTCCAAAAATGTCTACCCAATTCAGCGGTTTGGCACTTGGTAAAAGGTTCTTCCGGCTAGTGGTGTGATTACCCACTAGACAAATGGGACATGCCCGAAACCTTAAGATTCAGAAGACACTAATGGCACGAAATCCAATGTCTCCTCCCCTCTCCCCGTCCCCCGTTAGATCATCTTCTCCCACCAATAGGGGGGAAGAAGCGTCTTTCCTTGATGATTTTTCTTGCCTAAACGGCTTGACTTAAAAGAGGGGGGGATTGGCTTTTCGCTGTGCTTTTTTCGGGAGGGGGTTGTTGTAAGATCAATATGTAGTTGGATTCCAGAGATTTTTTTTTTATTTTGAAGTGAAGCTATTTTCTAGTGGGAATGGGTTTCTTTTTCAATTTATATGAAAGTGTGTTTAAATTTTCAAAAAGTGGGGTGACATTAGCTCCCTTATTAAATTAAATCTCTTAAGATTATTTTACCTTTCTGTGAATTTTAATGATGTTAAACATGTAAAAATATATCTGTGAGAGGGAGAGGGTGAGTGAGAGGGTTAGAGAGGGGTGGGAGGTAGATATTAGGTAAGGAAAAGAGAGAGGGAGATAGATAGAAAGGGGAAAGAGAGGAGGGAGAGATGGGATGATGTTGAGAGGGAGGGAGAGAAGAGAGGGAGAAAAAGAAAATAAAGAGAGAGATGGTGTAAGGGAGAAAGGGAAGAAGATATAGAGAGGAGAAAGTGAGGATGGCAGATAGAGAGAGGGGTGGAGATAGGGATATATATAGGAAGAGAGAGAGAGGAGGAGGAGGGGACGATGGGTTGAATTTAAGAGGGTGGGAGGTTGAGGGAGAGGGAAGAAGAGAGAGAGGTATACAAGGAGAGGGGGAGCGAGAGGACGGAGATATGTGGTGAGGGAGAAAGGAGAGAAGAGTGGGATAAAGAGAAGATATATAGAAAGAGAGAGGGAGAGTGGTAGAGGAATAGATATAGACATGGGGAAAGGGAGAGGGAGGGAGGTTGGATAGAGAAGAGAGGGATAAAGAGAAGAGATATAGAAAGAGAGAGGGAGAATGGTAGAGGAATAGATATAGACATGGGGAAAGGGAGAGGGAGGGAGGTTGGATAGAGAAGAGAGGGATAAAGAGAAGAGATATAGAAAGAGAGAGGGAGAGTGGTAGAGGAATAGATATAGACATGGGGAAAGGGAGAGGGAGGGAGGTTGGATAGAGAAGAGAGGGATAAAGAGAAGATATATAGAAAGAGAGAGGGAGAGTGGTAGAGGAATAGATATAGACATGGGCAAAGGGAGAGGGAGGGAGGTTGGATAGAGAAGAGAGGGATAAAGAGAAGAGATATAGAGAGGGAGAGTGGTAGAGGAATAGATATAGACATGGGGAAAGGGAGAGGGAGGGAGGTTGGATAGAGAAGAGTGGGATAAAGAGAAGATATATAGAAAGAGAGAGGGAGAGTGGTAGAGGAATAGATATAGACATGGGGAAAGGGAGAGGGAGGGAGGTTGGATAGAGAAGAGAGGGATAAAGAGAAGAGATATAGAAAGAGAGAGGGAGAGTGGTAGAGGAATATATATAGACATAGGGAGAGGGAGGGAGGTTGGATAGAGAAGAGAGGGATAAAGAGAAGAGATATAGAAAGAGAGAGGGAGAGTGGTAGAGGAATAGATATAGACATGGGGAAAGGGAGAGGGAGGGAGGTTGGATAGAGAAGAGAGGGATAAAGAGAAGAGATATAGAAAGAGAGAGGGAGAGTGGTAGAGGAATAGATATAGACATGGGGAAAGGGAGAGGGAGGGAGGTTGGATAGAGAAGAGTGGGATAAAGAGAAGATATATAGAAAGAGAGAGGGAGAGTGGTAGAAAGAATAGATATAGACATGGGGAGAGGGAGGGAGGTTGGATAGAGAAGAGAGGGATAAAGAGAAGAGATATAGAAAGAGAGAGGGAGAGTGGTAGAGGAATAGATATAGACATGGGGAAAGGGAGAGGGAGGGAGGTTGGAGAGAGAAGAGAGGGATAAAGAGAAGAGATATAGAAAGAGAGAGGGAGAGGAATAGATATAGACATGAGGAAAGGGAGAGGGAGGGAGGTTGAAGAGAGAAGAGAGGGATAAAGAGAAGAGATATGGAAATAAATAAAGAGAGAGAAAGGGAGGTTGGGAGATATAGAGGGAGGGATAGAGACATGTGGGAAGGGAGAGGGAGGGAGGTTGGAGAGAGAAGAGAGGGATAAAGAGAAGATATATAGAAATAGAGAACGAGAGAGGGAGAGTGGGAGATATAGAGGGAGGGATAGAGACATGGGGAAAGGGAGAGGGAGGGAGGTTGGGGAGAAAAGTGAGGGAGAAAGAGAGATATAGAAAGAGAGAGAGAGGGAGGGAGGTTGGGGAGAGAAGAGAGGGAGAAAGAAGAAGAGATATAGAAATAGAGAACAAGAGAGAGGGAGGGAGGGTGGGAGATAGAGAGGGAGGGTGGGAGAGGGAGAGATAGAGACATGGGGAAAGGGAGGTTGGAGAGAGAATAAAGGGAGAAAGAGAAGATTATAGAAATAGGGAACGGGAGAGAGAGGGGGGGGGAGAGTGGGAGATATAGAGGGAGGGATAGAGACATGGGGAAAGGGAGAGGGAGGGAGGTTGGATAGAGAAGAGAGGGAGAAAGAGAAGAGATATAGAAAGAGAGAGGGAGAGTGGTAGAGGAATAGATATAGACATTGGGAAAGGGAGAGGGAGGGAGGTTGGATAGAGAAGAGTGGGATAAAGAGAAGATATATAGAAAGAGAGAGGGAGAGTGGTAGAAAGAATAGATATAGACATGGGGAAAGGGAGAGGGAGGGAGGTTGGATAGAGAAGAGAGGGATAAAGAGAAGAGATATAGAAAGAGAGAGGGAGAGTGGTAGAGGAATAGATATAGACATGGGGAAAGGGAGAGGGAGGGAGGTTGGAGAGAGAAGAGAGGGATAAAGAGAAGAGATATAGAAAGAGAGAGGGAGAGGAATAGATATAGACATGAGGAAAGGGAGAGGGAGGGAGGTTGAAGAGAGAAGAGAGGGATAAAGAGAAGAGATATGGAAATAAATAAAGAGAGAGAAAGGGAGGTTGGGAGATATAGAGGGAGGGATAGAGACATGTGGGAAGGGAGTCGGAGGGAGGTTGGAGAGAGAAGAGAGGGATAAAGAGAAGATATATAGAAATAGAGAACGAGAGAGGGAGAGTGGGAGATATAGAGGGAGGGATAGAGACATGGGGAAAGGGAGAGGGAGGGAGGTTGGGGAGAAAAGTGAGGGAGAAAGAGAGATATAGAAAGAGAGAGAGAGGGAGGGAGGTTGGGGAGAGAAGAGAGGGAGAAAGAAGAAGAGATATAGAAATAGAGAACAAGAGAGAGGGAGGGAGGGTGGGAGATAGAGAGGGAGGGTGGGAGAGGGAGAGATAGAGACATGGGGAAAGGGAGGTTGGAGAGAGAATAAAGGGAGAAAAAGAAGATTATAGAAATAGGAAACGGGAGAGAGAGGGGGGGGGAGAGTGGGAGATATAGAGGGAGGGATAGAGACATGGGGAAAGGGAGAGGGAGGGAGGTTGGGGAGAAAAGTGAGGGAGAAAGAGAGATATAGAAAGAGAGAGAGAGGGATGGAGGTTGGGGAGAGAAGAGAGGGAGAAAGAAGAAGAGATATAGAAATAGAGAACAAGAGAGAGGGAGGGAGGGTGGGAGATAGAGAGGGAGGGTGGGAGAGGGAGAGATAGAGACATTTGGAAAGGGAGGTTGGAGAGAGCATAAAGGGATAAAGAGAAGATATATAGAAATAGAGAACGAGAGAGGGAGGGTGGGAGATATAGAGGGAGGGATAGAGACATGGGGAAAGGGAGAGGGAGGGAGGTTGGGGAGAAAAGTGAGGGAGAAAGAGATATAGAAAGAGAGAGAGAGAGGGAGGGAGGTTGGGGAGAGAAGAGAGGGAGAAAGAAGAAGAGATATAGAAATAGAGAACAAGAGAGAGGGAGGGAGGGTGGTAGATTGAGAGGGAGGGTGGGAGAGGGAGAGATAGAGACATGGGGAAAGGGAGGTTGGAGAGAGAATAAAGGGAGAAAGAGAAGATTATAGAAATAGGGAACGGGAGAGGGAGAGTGGGAGATATAGAGGGAGGGATAGAGACATGGGGAAAGGGAGAGGGAGGGAGGTTGGGGAGAAAAGTGAGGGAGAAAGAGAGAGAGAGGGATGGAGGTTGGGGAGAGAAGAGAGGGAGAAAGAAGAAGAGATATAGAAATAGAGAACAAGAGAGAGGGAGGGAGGGTGGGAGATAGAGAGGGAGGGTGGGAGAGGGAGAGATAGAGACATGGGGAAAGGGAGGTTGGAGAGAGAATAAAGGGAGAAAAAGAAGATTATAGAAATAGGGAACGGGAGAGGGAGAGTGGGAGATATAGAGGGAGGGATAGAGACATGGGGAAAGGGAGAGGGAGGGAGGTTGGGGAGAAAAGTGAGGGAGAAAGAGAGATATAGAAAGAGAGAGAGAGGGATGGAGGTTGGGGAGAGAAGAGAGGGAGAAAGAAGAAGAGATATAGAAATAGAGAACAAGAGAGAGGGAGGGAGGGTGGGAGATAGAGAGGGAGGGTGGGAGAGGGAGAGATAGAGACATTTGGAAAGGGAGGTTGGAGAGAGAATAAAGGGAGAAAAAGAAGATTATAGAAATAGGGAACAGGAGAGAGAGGGGGGGAGAGTGGGAGATATAGAGGGAGGGATAGAGACATGGGGAAAGGGAGAGGGATGGAGGTTGGGGAGAGAAGAGAGGGAGAAAGAAGAAGAGATATAGAAATAGAGAACAAGAGAGAGGGAGGGAGGGTGGGAGATAGAGAGGGAGGGTGGGAGAGGGAGAGATAGAGACATGGGGAAAGGGAGGTTGGAGAGAGAATAAAGGGAGAAAAAGAAGATTATAGAAATAGGGAACGGGAGAGAGAGGGGGGGAGAGTGGGAGATATAGAGGGAGGGATAGAGACATGGGGAAAGGGAGAGGGAGGGAGGTTGGGGAGAAAAGTGAGGGAGAAAGAGATATAGAAAGAGAGAGAGAGGGAGGGAGGTTGGGGAGAGAAGAGAGGGAGAAAGAAGAAGAGATATAGAAATAGAGAACAAGAGAGAGGGAGGGAGGGTGGGAGATAGAGAGGGAGGGTGGGAGAGGGAGAGATAGAGACATGGGGAAAGGGAGGTTGGAGAGAGAATAAAGGGAGAAAAAGAAGATTATAGAAATAGGAAACGGGAGAGAGAGGGGGGGGAGAGTGGGAGATATAGAGGGAGGGATAGAGACATGGGGAAAGGGAGAGGGAGGGAGGTTGGGGAGAAAAGTGAGGGAGAAAGAGAGATATAGAAAGAGAGAGAGAGAGGGATGGAGGTTGGGGAGAGAAGAGAGGGAGAAAGAAGAAGAGATATAGAAATAGAGAACAAGAGAGAGGGAGGGAGGGTGGGAGATAGAGAGGGAGGGTGGGAGAGGGAGAGATAGAGACATTTGGAAAGGGAGGTTGGAGAGAGCATAAAGGGATAAAGAGAAGATATATAGAAATAGAGAACGAGAGAGGGAGGGTGGGAGATATAGAGGGAGGGATAGAGACATGGGGAAAGGGAGAGGGAGGGAGGTTGGGGAGAAAAGTGAGGGAGAAAGAGATATAGAAAGAGAGAGAGAGGGAGGGAGGTTGGGGAGAGAAGAGAGGGAGAAAGAAGAAGAGATATAGAAATAGAGAACAAGAGAGAGGGAGGGAGGGTGGTAGATTGAGAGGGAGGGTGGGAGAGGGAGAGATAGAGACATGGGGAAAGGGAGGTTGGAGAGAGAATAAAGGGAGAAAGAGAAGATTATAGAAATAGGGAACGGGAGAGGGAGAGTGGGAGATATAGAGGGAGGGATAGAGACATGGGGAAAGGGAGAGGGAGGGAGGTTGGGGAGAAAAGTGAGGGAGAAAGAGAGAGAGAGGGATGGAGGTTGGGGAGAGAAGAGAGGGAGAAAGAAGAAGAGATATAGAAATAGAGAACAAGAGAGAGGGAGGGAGGGTGGGAGATAGAGAGGGAGGGTGGGAGAGGGAGAGATAGAGACATGGGGAAAGGGAGGTTGGAGAGAGAATAAAGGGAGAAAAAGAAGATTATAGAAATAGGGAACGGGAGAGGGAGAGTGGGAGATATAGAGGGAGGGATAGAGACATGGGGAAAGGGAGAGGGATGGAGGTTGGGGAGAGAAGAGAGGGAGAAAGAAGAAGAGATATAGAAATAGAGAACAAGAGAGAGGGAGGGAGGGTGGGAGATAGAGAGGGAGGGTGGGAGAGGGAGAGATAGAGACATTTGGAAAGGGAGGTTGGAGAGAGCATAAAGGGATAAAGAGAAGATATATAGAAATAGAGAACGAGAGAGGGAGGGTGGGAGATATAGAGGGAGGGATAGAGACATGGGGAAAGGGAGAGGGAGGGAGGTTGGGGAGAAAAGTGAGGGAGAAAGAGATATAGAAAGAGAGAGAGAGGGAGGGAGGTTGGGGAGAGAAGAGAGGGAGAAAGAAGAAGAGATATAGAAATAGAGAACAAGAGAGAGGGAGGGAGGGTGGTAGATTGAGAGGGAGGGTGGGAGAGGGAGAGATAGAGACATGGGGAAAGGGAGGTTGGAGAGAGAATAAAGGGAGAAAGAGAAGATTATAGAAATAGGGAACGGGAGAGGGAGAGTGGGAGATATAGAGGGAGGGATAGAGACATGGGGAAAGGGAGAGGGAGGGAGGTTGGGGAGAAAAGTGAGGGAGAAAGAGAGAGAGAGGGATGGAGGTTGGGGAGAGAAGAGAGGGAGAAAGAAGAAGAGATATAGAAATAGAGAACAAGAGAGAGGGAGGGAGGGTGGGAGATAGAGAGGGAGGGTGGGAGAGGGAGAGATAGAGACATGGGGAAAGGGAGGTTGGAGAGAGAATAAAGGGAGAAAAAGAAGATTATAGAAATAGGGAACGGGAGAGGGAGAGTGGGAGATATAGAGGGAGGGATAGAGACATGGGGAAAGGGCAGTGGCGGATTTAAGAGAAAGGGCCCAGGCGGCAAAACTTTCGAGGGGCCCAGTTTTCAATTTACTTCAGGCATCCTTGAGGGGGGGGGGGGGTTCTATCGTGGAATTGTATTGTAACATGAGGATGGAGGTCTCAGTGTTTATGTAACGTAGAAAAACTGTAGACATTTTTTTAAATTCCTTTTAAAACTTTGATATAAGTTATTTTTTTTAATAAAAATCCCTATATTTTTAATGGGATATTTGGTAAAATACCCGGAATAAAAGTTTTTTTTAAAAAAACTAAAAAATTAGAAGGAAAAATAGCGGTACGCAATAAATAAACTCTCTCTAAGAATATATTTGCTAATATTTATACACAAAATTTACAGCATTTGTTAAACAATTAATACTGATACCTCGCATTGCCTTTTGTTCAGCAAAATTTCTATTGTAGTAGATTCGGGGTTAATTTTATGTGCAAATGATCTTTTAATATTTAGAATACTAAAATTGTTTCGAGAATCGTTAACCATAATGGAACGACGGTATTCCTTAATAATAAAACGAAAAAATTTCTAAAAATTGTCGACGAATAAACAAAATTTTGAAATAAAAGAAACTAATATACATCTTCAGTAAAATAATTATTTATTTTATTAGAAATTCCCTTTTTCAGTTTTATCTAGTAAACTCATACCCTAAAGGTTGAGCTTTAACTCTTAGTTTGAAATTATATTTTCCCAAGAGAAATGAATAATAAAAAAGTATGATTAAGTTAATTTCGCAAAAGAAAATTATTCTATTTATAATACCATTATTTCGGGCCGCAATTTGTAAAAACGTTTTACTAATTGAATTAACATATTTTTCAAATGGATTTTTTTATCAGTTTAATACAAGAATTAAATTGTAAAATTTCTACAACAGCATGTTACATTTAATTGCATTTAAAATACATAAAATATAATATTCACTATAAATAGGTATAGATTGGATTCCTTCCTCATTCTTCCCACAAAAAATCATTCGGAATTAAGCAAAACATATATATTTTTATGAATATTGCATTTACTTACTAGTTTTCCACAACTTCATTTTTAAAACAACAGGAATCTATGTATAATTTAATTGATTATTTTCAGCCGTTTCAAACCATCTTTTTGCGACATGTGTGGCATTATGCTGTGCCCTTTATCGCCGTGAAATACAGAATTTTATTAATTAAAAACAAAACTTAAAATCTATTTTAAAAACAGAAACATTTTCTTTTTTTATGTCAAATCGTTGTTGTTTATTTATTTGTTTTCACGTTTTAATAAAATAGAAAGGTTTACTTACTTAATTAGTATAATTAATTTGTTCCTTTTTAAAAAAAGAAGAACTTTATGAAAAATCGTTTTTACAAACATATAAAGAGCTACTTTTGGTTATGGGTGAGGGTCGGAAAATTGTCAGTGGATGTGGACACTCGTCACACCTTTTTTCACCCCTCAGACTTTCGAAGCACTGATTTGCTAATACTTTAAGATAAGAATTCCTGGCGTACGTCTACTTCCGTCCGACCCCCACAGGCGCTCCCCTATAGGGGCAAGTTTTAAGCCGTCCTTACCCTGGTCCTTACATGGGTCATTCACAATGGGGGGATCATCAATCACCTAAAATCGACTGTCCAAAGGGAGCCAGTAAATTACAAACAAATGGTGCCGAATTCCCAGCTTTGGTCAGTGCTTTGGTGGCCCTTGCCAGATGATGTCTTGATGCGCTAGCTACCGATATGGTTGATCGACTAACACCTGGTGTAGGCATTTTTCAAAAGACGCACGGCTGTTATAGGAAGAATAGGGTCATTTGACTAATGTACAAGTTGTCTTCGATTGGAATAAGTTGAGAAAGGAACTCCTTGTCCTCCTGTACCTTTCAAAGCAAAATCTCCCCCCCCCCTTCCCCTCTCCACTTTAAAACACGTTTAGACAAAATAAGGAGCGCTTCCTTTCGAAGGCCTCTTTGTAGGAATTCTCTACGATTTGTATTTTAATTAAGTATAATATTATGGGGGCTGAGCCCCTTCAAAATATTTCTTGGGAGGGCTCAAGCCCCCCCCCCCCCTCTTCCTACGCGTAAGAGGTCGCGCAACCACTAAATGATAAAAAATATTATAAAAAGAATCCCTTACCCTTTTTTTTTTTAAAAATTGAGCTTAGACATTTAAGAACATGTGTCTCATTTATTTACAAGAAATGTTTTCATACATATAATATATAGTACAGACAACCAAAACATTTTTGTAGCTTAAGTTTTTAAACAAACAATTTCAACACAGGCCCACAAAGCCCATTTTTAGGGTCCCAAACATTTTAAGATCGCCAAAATTATTCTTACTAAATTGAAATCTTCAATGAAATATTTAAAAATAAATGTTAAATTCTAAGTCGAACTTTTATCTATTTTTGCTCTTTGGGATTTCATTTAATGTACATATGAGCTTTAAAGGAAATACTTCCCTAGGTTTTGTAGTACGATATGTCAGTTTATATATTTAACTTTTTAATGTCTTTAACTCCAAGATTTGCTTGGGCACCGAGCGATATAAGGCAAAATCGGCGATATCGATAAATTCAGATAAAAACGCTAAATGATTAACCAATTGTTTCATTACGCGCTGTAAATTATCTAAAGAGACAGCGCCCAATTTATAACTTGAAGAAAAACCCGCATTACAGAAAATGTGTTGGAAAAGTATTAAAAAGTAACTGAATGTTCCAAATCTTTTTATTTCTGTATGTGTAAACTCCTCCTAACTTTCGAACAGATTAAACGACGCAATAAGGCATAAGCGATGATTTTAACACAGGTTTTATGTAAATTTTTTGCACACCACGTTAGAGAAGTTAAATGGTTTTATAGTATATATGGGATCATGACCACAATTAGGGGTGGGAGCAACACTCCAACAAGAAAAAACTACCTTTTTTTTAATTCCCAAAATATTTTTTTATTATTTAATTTCTATTTAGATCTAAAAATCTAGTAAAAATATTATAAATCTTAAATCTATATTATAGTTCATGGTCTCCCGCTGCTACAGGGCCCTGCGTCTGCTAAGGTGCCAGACGCAGGGCCATGCGTTTGCTTGTATAAGATGTGAGGGCTTCTAAGAAATATGAAGTTAAGAGCTGTCTCCACAGGACTTTTCGGTAACCGGGTCCTGCAAAAAGTAGTGGGCCCCGGTCAGTTGAAGAAGGGCTCTTATCTATTCGTATGAGAAAGGTTAAGGGAAGCCATACAGAAAAAAACTGTGAAATATTTAATAAAATATGCAAAAAAAATTGAAGAATTATTTATTTTCCTGTTCTTTTTTCATTTATGGAGTAAAGGGGGCCCAAATGAACTTAAGGCAAGGGGGCCCAGGCGGCAACTGTCCATTTGCCGCCTGCTAAATCCGCCACTGGGAAAGGGAGAGGGAGGGAGGTTGGGGAGAAAAGTGAGGGAGAAAGAGAGATATAGAAAGAGAGAGAGAGGGATGGAGGTTGGGGAGAGAAGAGAGGGAGAAAGAAGAAGAGATATAGAAATAGAGAACAAGAGAGAGGGAGGGAGGGTGGGAGATAGAGAGGGAGGGTGGGAGAGGGAGAGATAGAGACATTTGGAAAGGGAGGTTGGAGAGAGAATAAAGGGAGAAAAAGAAGATTATAGAAATAGGGAACAGGAGAGAGAGGGGGGGAGAGTGGGAGATATAGAGGGAGGGATAGAGACATGGGGAAAGGGAGAGGGATGGAGGTTGGGGAGAGAAGAGAGGGAGAAAGAAGAAGAGATATAGAAATAGAGAACAAGAGAGAGGGAGGGAGGGTGGGAGATAGAGAGGGAGGGTGGGAGAGGGAGAGATAGAGACATGGGGAAAGGGAGGTTGGAGAGAGAATAAAGGGAGAAAAAGAAGATTATAGAAATAGGGAACGGGAGAGAGAGGGGGGGAGAGTGGGAGATATAGAGGGAGGGATAGAGACATGGGGAAAGGGAGAGGGAGGGAGGTTGGGGAGAAAAGTGAGGGAGAAAGAGAGATATAGAAAGAGAGAGAGAGGGATGGAGGTTGGGGAGAGAAGAGAGGGAGAAAGAAGAAGAGATATAGAAATAGAGAACAAGAGAGAGGGAGGGAGGGTGGGAGATAAAGAGGGAGGGTGGGAGAGGGAGAGATAGAGACATGGGGAAAGGGAGGTTGGAGAGAGAATAAAGGGAGAAAAAGAAGATTATAGAAATAGGGAACGGGAGAGAGAGGGGGGGAGAGTGGGAGATATAGAGGGAGGGATAGAGACATGGGGAAAGGGAGAGGGAGGGAGGTTGGGGAGAAAAGTGAGGGAGAAAGAGAGATATAGAAAGATAGAGAGAGGGATGGAGGTTGGGGAGAGAAGAGAGGGAGAAAGAAGAAGAGATATAGAAATAGAGAACAAGAGAGAGGGAGGGAGGGTGGGAGATAGAGAGGGAGGGTGGGAGAGGGAGAGATAGACACATGGGGTAAGGGAGAGGGAGAGAGAGAGGGATGAAGAGGTAAATGGAGAGAGAGGGTGAGGAGTGATGGAGAGATAAAAAGAGAGGCAGAGAGATATGGAGAGGGAGGAAAATGAAGTGGAAGGGAGAGAGAGGCAAAGCTTGGATAGAGACAATATACTTAAAAAAAAATAACACTGAAATATAAAAAAAAAACTTTCAATTTGAATTTCGCATTTCCTAATTTAGTCATAACTCCTTCAATTTTTAAGTTACAGGTACATTTTGCCATATTAATGGAATAAATTATTTAACATTTCTGAAAAACTTATTGAACTACACAATTCAAATATATCTGCTAACCCAAACTCAGTTATTGGCGGTATACTTTCAGAGAAAAACACCGCCAAATGAAATATCTAATTGATATTCTGGTCCAGACCAATGTCTTTGTTCATTGTATAAATCCCCTGGGCTTGTGAATAATTATGCCTCGTTGTTTATTCTCCCAGTTTCTTTTTCATCCCTTTTCTCGGTTTAAAGAGCCTCCCATCTATTTGTTTACTGCATTATTTATTCTCACTAGAATTTTAAATATTCATTTTCTCATCGGGGACAATGGGAAGCGTAGTAGAATTTGACAGGAAGAAAAATGTCTGCTTTTTTTCTTTCTAAAAGACGTTTTACTGATAAATTCAACTATCTTTTTTTTATTTGTTTCATTTTAATGATGTGTCGCAGTTTAAAAAAAAGATTTTCTTTGTTTTAAAATAAGAGGTTTGGATTTGTGTTTGTCGAAAGTAAACAGAACAGACCGGAGCCAGAAAAGCGCCGCGTGGAAAAACGATTCGAGACAGATTGAAGATTATAATTATGTTTGGAAATAAATCATATTTAACGGTTTTCGGTTGAGTTTGTATCGGTAGAAGTCTTTATTTATATGAGGTTTGACATTATTTGTATTTCGCTTATGAAGATTTCTACAATGATAATTATCTTGAGAGATTGTGATCATCTCTTAATTAGAAGCAAAAAAAAATACTTCCAAATATTTTAATCGTACACTGCTAAAAATAGGTACTCATAAATAAATAAAATGTACTCATTTTTGAATACATTCGATGCTTATCATAACTCCGAATACATAAGTTTCATTTTTGAGTAAGACATGTACTCAGAAATGAGTACAATTAATAAAAAGAGCAGTTGCTTGCCTACATAGGCTGCCTTCATAAACCACTTTCAATAAATATCAACAATTACAACCAAGACTAACCATGATCAAACCCAGATCCTCAAACACCACAGTCCAGTGAATTATCAGTTAAACTACCAGAGCGATTTTAAGAAGTTATAAACCGAAGAAATGTTAAGAAGGTGTGCCAAAAGAACGGTAAGTAAGGTAATTGAGTTGTAATAACTTATTTCCAATTTAAACAATCGACATCAAATGATATAGAAAACCATTTTCTAAACAATTATTTTAATTTTGTCAGGTCGCTTGTTAACCTGGCTTGAACAGAAGCTGATCTTAGCAATATTAACCCTTTGTACTCCAAGAACACTTTTCGTTTTGCGTTCTTTTTACGGAACAGTTATTCCTCTTTATGTTCTTTTCCCCATTAGTTTTTGGCTCATAGAGGAAAACAAAAGCATAATCTATTTCGGTTCTGCAAAACAACAAGTTGAAAAATAACATGTTTTTTTTTAAACGCAAGATCATGTTGTTCTCGTTTATTTTAAAGAACAGGGAACCAAAGAACTGGTCGTTCTGTTGGCACCTGAGAGGCGACAAGGAGTGCAAAGGGTTAAATCTCACGGCTCATTTTTGATAACGTACGATTACTTAAGTTTAAGTACTCCATCGCTCATTTACGATGCAATTGTACTCAAAAACTAGTAGGTTCAGGTACTCATTTTTAAGTACCTATCTTTTCCAGTACACAAAGTGTCAATAACAAATGAAGTACCGATTTGATTCAATATTCTTCCCCCCCCCCACGTTGTACAAAGGTTAGAAAAGAAGAGTGGATTATTGACCGATATGGATGAAAGGGTCTCAGTGATTGCGTGACGTTAGAAAATAAAAAAAATCCACCGATTTAAAGTTTAACGGATTATTTTTTTTAGCAATATTAAATCACACGGCTCATTTTTTAGAAAATACTATTACTTAAATTTGAGTACGACATCGCTCATTTACAATGCAATTGCACACAAAGAAAAACGAGTATATCAGGTACTCATTTTTGAGTACCTTTTTTTACAGTACACAAAGTGTTGATAACAAATGAAGGACCGATTTGACTCAATATTCTCCTCCCCCACCCCCCCGTGGTGCAAAGGTTAGAAAGGAAGATGGGATTAATGGCTGACATGGGGGAACGGGTCTCAGTGTTTGCGTGACTTCAAAAAAAATTTGCAAAAAAAAAAATTGCAAAAAAATGAAAAAAAATGCAAAAAAAAATCGCAAAAAAAAATTGCAAAAAAATTTCCACAGATTTAAAGTTTTACGGAGTATTTTTTAACTGCACAAATTTATCGTAACGTGCCGTAGGGGTTGCGTGGGCGGTACATGACAAGGGCGGTAAGGGAATGAAAACTGATGAAATATAGCGTGACGTAATATATGAATGCTCCCCCAACCAATCCATCCATATTTTTGTTACGAAGAGAAAAGAGATCCCACGACGAGTCGATATTTTATCAGAAATAAAACAACTTTGGAACTCGTAATACCCGAACAAACTCGAGTCTCTTCTGAATAAAATATGGGATCGGCGATGGCAGAGTAAGGGAATACCATGGACGTCTATCCGACGTAGTAAATTAGTTAGTAGGGTTGACAGATGACCGAAACGTGATACAGAGGGCATCATAGATATTGTTTAGATGTGTTCTTTCTCTTTATTATGCCCCTTTCTTTCTATTACTCTATATTAAGTATGGTGTAATGTAACTTACTAGGGGACTCTGCCCTCTGCTACGCTAACGTTTCGCCAGCTCCCGTAGAAATGATATGTAATCCTCATAGGTATAAATAAAAATATATAATACCTCCTCAATATAAAAACATTTAAATTAAAATGTGTTTTAAAAGAAAACTATATATGGGAAGCAATGGTACCACTGGCATGACTACCATTATTTTCATGCTTGTCCTGCGTTTTAGAGGCCTCAAGTGGCCCAGTGGATAAATTTGCTCAGCTAGTACTTCGATAATTGCTAGTTTGAATCCGTGCGAAGGACTTGACAAAGAAAAAAGTAGTGATCTTGCGATCGGAGGGTTGCCAGCTTCGCTACAAAAATACTAGAAAGTCGTCCAGAACATCCAACAAACGGGACTGGTACACGATAAATCTGACCGGGGTCCAATGTCCTGACGCTCATTGAGGTTGTGTTGAGTGCCTGATCAGGTGTTGTTCTCGTCATCTGCCCATATTTCAAAAATACGAGGCATCGTTCCCGGGTCTTTCATTCGAGATAGGCCCCGAACCGTCGCCAATAGCCCACTGTGCAGATCTATTGCGAGGTTAATTAATCAAACAAAACAAAACAAAACCTAACAATATTGGCGTTTTGGCTATAATTGGCGTTAAGCGCTTACTATAATCTTGCCTACCAGAACTCTTTAATTTACTGATTAATGACGTCTTACAAAGAGAGTTTATAGAAATGTAGTTCGCAAAACTGCCAAAAGATGGCGCTACCCCAATTTTTTGATCGTTTATTGCTTGGATATGTTTTACAAAACTTGAAAAAACAAAACAATAATAGGGCTTATTTTCTTCAAAATTTAAGCTGAACATTAAAATAAATATTCACCATTTAATTTATAGTGGTTAATCGTCAAAATGGCTTAAGAAAAAAACAAAATACAAATGCGGACGCAATATATTTTTTGTAAACAAATATTAATGTTGCCATTCTGCGAATAGAAATACGGCGATTTTTTGTACAGGGTAATCCAAAAGTAACCGCAAAAGTAAAAATTCAATAATTTTAAAAGTTTAGACAAGTTGCTATTTTTACAGAAATGCATTGAAACCCATGACATTTTATTTGAAATAATAAAATAATTTATTTCCAGAATAATTACTTTTCTAGCTGTGTCAAATCACAGCCAAAATTGTTTTACGTGAAAAGTTTCTTCAGCAGAGATTATATAGAAATAGAAATTGGTCGATAGCTAAACTTTCCCTAGAGAATTAACATACACAAGCTGACCAAATTCAATAAACCAAGCTTTTATTTATGTATTTATAGTGTCGGAATCTTTCACAATATCCAAACACCCCATGTAGTTGATATTAAAAACGTTTCATGTCAATACATCGAAAGGAATTAAGTATATTGGAAATGTTATTATGTTAACTTTCCAAACCGACTTAATAACCATCATTTAAACATCATATCCAGGATCATCAGTGCATAGCGTGTGTGGGGCAAGCCTATGTGATTAACTTCTCTCGGCTTCACACGGTGGTAAATTTAATTTCGTTCTCTTTCCACGGCGCTTTCAGACGCTTTCTAAACTGCTTTCTCTCTTTAAAAGTTCTTTTCAAAATAAACCGAGGAGGTCGATACGATTTTATTCGCCAGGGGGCCAACTACAAATTTCCTATTCGCTAAATGCAGGTTGATATGCCTAAACGTTCAGAGAAGTCAAGTGTTAGTGGCGTTAAGAGGATGCTTAATAATCACTTAATGTGTTTTTCGATCATTTTTAAATTCCTTTTCCTGCGTTACGCAGTCAACCCCATAGAGTAATGATACAAATAGAGGAATAAAAATGCTGATTTCCGTGTGTCCATCATTGAAACCACGTGATAGGTGGAAATGCCAATTCATTCATGCGCCAAATATTACTTGGCAGGCCTTGGCGACTTTCAGAACTAAACGAGATCGAAGTATTGTAATATGGTTTTGTGTTTAATTTTGTATTTAAATATAGTTTTATTTTGAACGAGTGGCACAATTTAAGGGAGTTTAACAGATATATTAAGGAGATTTTTCTTACTTTGTAGTTTTGAAATAATTGCATTACGTTTTTATTGAAAAATTTACCATAAGCGAAGTTCTTTCAATTGTTATTTTGTATACTTCAATAAGAAAATATGAACAATAAATCCGGAGAAGAGTTTCGCTTCTTCGAGTATTGAACACAAATAAAATATTTTCGTTTCGTTAATGAAGAGGAAATATTTAGCGCATATTGTTTGAAAATAAGTAAATACGTACATATATGTTAAAAAGTTGAATACGGACAGAACTCCTTATCACCAAAAGAGAAGAAAGTGCGCCAAATTTGAAACTCCTGCAGATGTCTGAACGCCAAATGTGGCAACGCTATAACCACGTGATGTGAGTTTTTCTTTTCAATGTTGCCTTACAAGAGTCTGGTATTGAAGGCGCTCTCTATTTAATATTACAACTCTCTGGTCAACCCCGCTTTTTTTTTTTAAAGTTTTATTGATAAGAGGATAATCACTAAATAGGATTTATAAAATATTCTTTTTAAAAAATGAAAAGCGCTAAAAAGTAAAAAAAATATTTTTATTTTACGAACCAGTTGAAAATATTGAATTATTTAATATTTAATTTTATACATATTATTAAAACTTTTTGAGATCGGTGCCAAAATTTAGGTATGTTTTTTGAAAATTGGCAGCAACTGCAAAAAGTTGTAATAAATATTAAATTTACATTAAATAATTCAATTTTTTCAACTGGATCTTATAATAAAATTTTTGAAAAAACTTTTTAGCTCAGTTTTCTTAAAGTCGGTTTTATTAAAAAAAAAAGACTATTTTATTTTTCCCTTTTCAGTTTTTAATTCAACTTCAAATAACCGTAAATTTAATTCAACTTCAAATAACCGTAAATTTAATTCAACTTCAAATAACCGTACTTTCATAACAAATGAGAATTGTGTTTTAATATTTCTAATCTCTGCTTCTGTTCAAGCAATCTTAACAAACTGAGCTGACACACTTAAAATTGGTGTTCAGATGATTGTTTTTCACCTTATTTAATGTCGATTGCTTAAATGGAAACTGAGTTATTACAACGCTGTTATCTTACTTCCCTTTCTTTTGGCACACGTTTTTAACATTCTTTCTGTTTAGTCGCCTTTGTAGTTTAACGGATAAGGCTCTGGACTGCGGTGCCTGAGGATATAGGGTTTGATTCCTGGTAGGTCTCGTTTGGAATTCTCGATATTTACTGAAAGCGATTTATGAAGGCAGTCTATCTAGGCTAGCATATACTCTTTTTATTCATTGTACTCATTTTTGAGGACGTGTCTTTTTCAAAATGGAAACTTATGTATTTGGAGTCACGAAAAGCATCAAACGTACTCAAAAATGAGTGCATTTGATTTTTTTGAGTGTTTTTTAACAGTGTTCCTAAGAATCTCTTTAATCTGACCAAACACGTTTTCAATGTTAAAGCTCAACGAAAGTATGTTTTTTCCCCCCACACATTTGGATTTGTAAAACACACTAACACCAGTGGCGGCTCGTGGAATACAGCAAGTACAGCCGGGCTGTACCTCATTTTATTAGTGTATTTTAAAACTAAAATTAGGTATTTTACTAATTTTCTTAAATGAAGATTAGAATTGGAAATGAAGTCAAAATTTCTACTGTAAGTAAAAAAAAAAATCTCCGATAAATAGCAAACCTGTTGCCGTAATGCGCAATTCAGGAGGGGAAAAACTCCATTTAATCAAAACTGCAGCCAAAAAGCGAAGTTCGAAATTGGCTGCATCGTTAACATGACAACCTTACATAGCGTGACTTCCCTTACACGCTAAAATGGAGGTTGTGACGAAACAAATGCAGCCTAAAAGGATTTTTTTCAAATCTGCTGTACTCGGTACTACGATGAATTGATTGCCTCGTGCGTGTACAGGCGGGGCGGGCGAGAATTTCCAAGAATCTCTCCAAACGGAAATAGTTTTCCTGACAAGTTTACACGTGTGTTGTTATTTCGTTACTTAAATTAATATCAAAATTGACCGATTCGCAAGTTTAAAAGAAAGGTGGATTGATTTAATTTTCAAAAAATAAGTGTTTCCTATTTTTTTCGCATGTTATCATTTCGTAAAAATTGAAAGGAATCTTTCATTTTAGAAATAAATATTAAAGAATTTCCGTTTATGGTTGTGGAAAATAGGGGGATTCACATGATTTCGGCTGCACTCAAGGATAGTGAAGACTATATATAGAAGGTGTGCTCGTTTTTCGCTTTTTGAAAGTTTGGCAAGGAAAGCAACTATTTGACGTCATTTTTGCTCCGCCTAACTATGGGTTTTTGATCATTCTCATTGGCTGTGTGTTTCAAGCATTGCTACTTAGGTTCGATCTCCGGTTGGGTAACAACTGGTAATTTAATTTTCAATTAGCAAAATAATGTAAATATCTGTAAATAATTGTGTTCAGGTAGCTTCACTACTCATCTCTCCTTGTTTTGTTATGTACCCGTATTTTACTTGATTGAAATTGTAACTCATTTAATATGTCCAATACAAATGCATTGACCAGATGGTTCCTAACCACATTTTACACTTTCAAAATTCATGGACCTTCTCTCGTGGCAGCAAATATTTTTTTAATACGCTTAATTTATTAAGCAACTCTTTTGCAATTTTTACATACTAAATGCATTCCTTAAAATATAATTTAAACTCTTAAAATTCCGCAAATTCTAAATTAAAATAGCGAATATCATTTTTAAACAGTTCGGAAAAAACCGAATAGATGGCAGCACGTCACGAACCATTGGTTCAAATTGGCTGCAATTAACATCGAGATATTTTAATAACTAAACTACTCTGAAAATCGATTCAAATCGTTTTTTGAAGCAAATTTTAACTGTTTTCTTTTATATAAATTCATGATTAGTTACAAACAAGAATTCTTGTTAAATTAAGTTTGCTCTGTAGACACTAAAACGACTGTATAAACGAGAGCATCAGACACGCCCACAGAAGGCGCAGATAGGCGTCACTATGACGTCAAATAGTTGCTTTCCCCGCCTTCCGTCACACAGCGCGAGAACGAGCACACCTTATATATATATATATATATATATATATATATATATATATATATATATATATATATATATATATATATATATATATATATATATATATATATATATATATATATATGTTACCGTTAAAGTATGAAATCCGTTATTTCATAGAATACCTAGCTATTCCATGAAATAACTAATCGTGTCCGTTAAAGTGTAAAACTCTATTGTATTTCATGGTTTAACTAGTTATTTCATAGAATAACGATCTGAAGCCCGTTAAAGTGTAAAATAAATGAAATTAATGTCGGATAAATCTCATTCGGGGTATCCCAGTGCCTGAAGTTGACAGAGGAAAAGGTGATGCCAAATCTATTTTAGCTATCCTCATAAAGAAGGATTTTTCCAATTGGGCACAAGAAACGGCCGCATAAAACAATTATATTCCCGATCCCAGTTCATTGTCTGTGAACAAAAATTAATTAAAATCGAAGAAGTACCGGATGTAGAAATATCGCTCCGGTCGGTTGCTACAGCTCAAAGTTTAGGTACTGGTCAGGGATTTAAAAAAATTTCGTGTGAAACCCAGTGTGTCAACAAAAAATGTTTTTGTTTTAGAAATAAAGTTCTTTGTAATTCCAAGTGTCATTTTAGTAATCCTTGTAGTAACAAATGATTTTATGGTACGTTTCCATAAATACCATTTATACGCTGCATAAATTAGATAAATTGCTTCTTTTTCATTTTAATTGTCTATCATTAGTTTAATTTCATTTTAGATACATTTTTTATTTTACACTTTAACTGTCTCTCATTAGTTAATTTATAGAATACCTAGTTATTTCATAGAATAACTAGTTAAAGTGTCAAATTAATAACATATTACACACTTTAACGGACACGATCAGTTATTTCATGGAATAACTAGGTATCCTTTGAAATAACTGCATTATATACTTTAACGGTAACATATATATGGTCTTCACTATCCTTAGGCTGCACTAACATTTTCGATCACGGCCCGCCACTGACTAACACCCAGCAACGATTACCCACACCACGCAGCCCATTAACATCCCAAACCCGAAGTAATCATAAGACCTTCAGACGAAACAATCTAATCCCTTAACAAACAATCCGTCGGGAGGCAACAATCCTCATCATCCTTTTACTCCTGATGGCCTTAATTATTGGCTTTTCGGAGGGAAGATTGTCCCGGTTAAAAGGAACCGAAGAGACAGCGGGGGTGGGGGGGGGGGGGAAAGGAGAGCAACAACGGCATCTTAATTCTCTCTCTCCATCCCCATCTCCTCCCGCTTGCTCTTCCGCATCCCGTTCCCATGGCAACGGGAGTAACGCGTGTTGGCAACAGGGAGGGATAAATCAAACGATTCTCAGGTCGATGGAGGCAATGAAACGGCAGCGATTCCGGGAGGGTGTGTGGATTGGAGGATCTTTTGTGGATCAGTGGTTCGCTGCTTGTGGTCCTTGGAGAAGGGGTGGTCCGCCGACGTTTGAAGGAAGGTCCTGGGAAAAGTGGTCCAGAAGTATTCGGGATTTTAGACATTTAAACTTTGATATGCGATATTTTAGTTTTTTAAATATGTCGTTTGTTGTATTGATTTTAGTTTATGTTTATACACTCAAAACTGTTTTTGTGCGGTGGACAGGGACCGCATAAAAAAACGCATAAAAAAATCGTACAAAACTTCACGAGTAGCTATAAAAAATTGTTTTTGCAACACAATTAAATTTTTTTATGCGGTGGATAGGGACCGCATAAAAACAGCCGCATAAAAAATCGCACAAAACTTCACGAGTAGCTATTAAAAATTGTTTTCGCAACACAATTAAAAAATATTTTTTAAGCGGTGGAAAGGTACCGCATAAAAACAACCGCATAAAAAATCGCACAAAACTTCACGAGTAGCTATAAAAAATTGTTTTCGCAACACAATTAATTTTTTATGCGGTGGATAGAGACCGCATAAAAACAACCGCATAAAAAAATCGCACAAAACTTCACGAGTAGCTATAAA
Organism: Troglohyphantes excavatus; assembly: GCA_963932185.1. Classification (NCBI taxonomy): domain Eukaryota; kingdom Metazoa; phylum Arthropoda; class Arachnida; order Araneae; family Linyphiidae; genus Troglohyphantes; species Troglohyphantes excavatus. The sequence goes on along the minus strand of OZ010677.1, from coordinate 7,942,293 downwards.
AAATAGTTTTCGCAACACAATTAAATTTTTTTTTTATGCGGTGAATAGGGACCGCATACAAAAAGTCTGACTTAGAAAATGATTCAAAACCTTACGAAATAACTAGGAATTGATTTTTTAAACGAAATCAAGGCACGAGGCTTGGCAGCTACTTGGAATCTCGCCAAACCTTTTGGAATCTGATTTAGAGAATACACATTCGAACATTTTTAAATATTTTATTTACATATGTACTTATTTTACACATACAAAACTTTTCAAAACGTATAACCATTATCCTTAGTAGTCTGACAATACGCGAACTGTCTTGTGGTAAACTGGTTCAAAAACGCTTTCATCACTTGAAAAGATATTACCTCGCACTCGTTTAGAGTTGACTTTTTTTCAGTTACCACGTAGTCAGGGATCAGTTTTTGCGACGACTGTTGTTTCACTAGACGCTTGTATATGTCTCGGTAGCCAGATAATCAATTATGTTCCAATTTGATTGAAATTTTCATATACCGCACAAAAAACATCGTACAAAAAAATCGCACACAAAAAAATCGCACTAAAACAGATTTGAGTGTACTTGAAAATCCGGATATGAAAACCTTCTTGTGTGATAAATGAAATTTTCTTCGGTCGGGAATCGAACACAGGTCGTCCGCGTGGTAGGCGAGTATTCTACTACGATTACGATGTTAGAATTAGGTACTTAAAAATAAGTGAAATGTACAGATTTTTGATTACTTTCGATGCTTATCATAGCTCCGAATATATAAGTTTCATTTTGAAAACGACAAGCACTCAAAAATGATTAAAAATAAATAAAAATAGCGGTATTTTGCCTACATACACTATCTTAATAAATCAGTTTCAATAAATTTCAACAATTACAACCAGGACTTACCTCCCGGTAAGTCCTGGTTGTAACCAATCCATCTCTTTGATGTCGTCCGCACCGAAGTACTGGGCCCTATCCGTTGTACTACCAAAGCGATGTGAAAAAGTTTTAAGAGAGTTGCCAGCTTCGCTACAAAAATACCAAGAAAACACAAATTTTGAGTTTTATGAAACGTTATTAATTTTAATGCAACGTTTCACCACTAAATGGTGTCCAAGGTAGCACCGTAAAATGATGAAACTAAGCACCAAATGTTGTTTGCAACTAAATGGGTACCAAATTTTGGTGCAAGGTCGTAATAATTTTTAACCGTGTACTAACAGTGCAAATAGAGAGTAAACAATCGATAATTATACATGTTATATTTATAGCATTCATTTTCGGAAGGTGTCTTCATACTACTGTTATTTTACTGTTAAAAATTATTACGATCTTGCCCCAAACTTTGGTATCCATTTAGTTGCAACCAACATTTGGTGCTTAGTTTCACCATTTTACGGTCCTACCCCGGATGATTTAGTGGTGAAACGTTGCACCAAAACTCATAACGTTGCATAAAACTCAAAATTCGAGTTTTCTTAGTATTTTAGTAGTTGTATTTTTGTCTCTTCTCACCGCTCGGACTCGAAAGAGGAATCCTCTGATTCATATCTGAACACCTTTATCCACTGGACCATGGAGACTCATTTTCGTCGTTGTCTTTCTTTGAGGTACTTGTTGATGTATCGACAGCGAAAATGTTTGATGCAGTTACAGAGGTTGAACCAATTAGCGGTGAAACCTTCGCTTTTTTTTAATAAAGGATTTTTGGTTTAACTGAGATTCCACCATAATATGGTGTAGACCACTGTTTTGCACCAAAATATGGTACATCGTTAAACTGAAATTTTTAATAGTGTAAATTAGACCTTTTCTACACCTTTGTAATTAACTATTTTTGCGCATGTTCTATCATTTTAGAGATTATCACTTTTACACAATGGATTTCAGCGAGAGTGTTGTGGAAGCATCTTAGAGCTCATAGTCAGTTTGCTATATGATGCTACGTTTATGACTATAGCTGTCTGTGTTCAAAAGTTAACAGAAAGGATTTTAAAGGACACCCTGTAAAAGTTATTTTACAGGGTGTCCCTTACTATACTACTTTTACGACTATAGCTGCCTGTGTTCAAATGTTAAGAGAAAGGACTTTAAAGGACACCCTGTAAAAGTTCTTTACAGGGTGTCCCTTACTATACTACTTTTATGACTATAGCTGCCTGTATTCAAACGTTAAGAGAAAGGACTTTAAGGGACACCCTGTAAAATATTAATAAAATTACTCCATAAACAGGCTTTGCAGAAATTTGACATTAGCACAGCAAGTCATAAAAGAAATCAACTTTAGAGAATTTAGATACTCCTTTTATCCCAATTGCATTACTTATTTAAACTGTTTTTTGCAGATGCATAAGACTGACAAACCGTTAAAAATCTCCAAAGTCGTTTCTTAAAAAAAATCACTAAATAAAAATATGTAAATTATCAAATATTTTTTTATTTTGAAACGACACACTTTAAACACGTACACACTTTAGGATGTTAAATAAAACTTCGAAAAAAAAACCCAGAAAAAAAAATGTTTTTAAAGCCGCTCATTTGTACTTAGTTTGAATTAGTGTTTATCATTAGTATTGAATATTCGCCAAATCGGTAATTTCCTGCCAAATTTGGCAATCGGTCAGAAGTGTGGGCATAGTAGAAGAAAACGAAAGAATCGGACATGTTATTAAGAGGTTGACTCTTCGCAAAAGAGATAGAGAGATAGAAAGAGAAAGAAAGAGAGAGAGGGAGAGCAAATAACGGCGAGGAAAAGAAAGTTCAATTTTCGTCGCTAAAAATAAACGACTTCTACTGAGCGCTGTGTTAAAAAGTAAATTCATTAAAATGTGTTGAAAGGGTCGAAATTGAAAAGCCGGTGGGAGTTTTACTTTAAAAAAAAACGGCTTTCCTCTAAACATTATTTTCTTTTTCGGCCCTTCAAAAGTGTAATAAACCTCTCCCTAGGATTTAAAATGAATTAACTTAAGTTAAACCGAGTGGTGATTATTCATTATTTTCTCTCTTCTGAGAATTCCGGACTGTTAACAAAACGAAAAGGAATCGATAATGATGTATTGGAATAGAAACGAAAGATAAAAATTGTGAAAAATTTATTCTTTTATAGCTTTTTTCTTAAAGGAATTGTTTATTTTGTTATTTTAAAAGCATAGAATTAGAATTGAAGTTCTTAAAAAAATTTATAGATGGCGCCACATGATCTAAAAAGAATAAAGAAAGATGTTTTTTTTCCGTTACATTACACACATTTTGTATGTTTTATCCTGAATTCCCATAGGTATCTGTCTGTTCTATCCCGAATTCTAATTGTCTGGCTTATAGGCCCTGTTCTATCATTATTCTAATTATATGGCCCATAGGTCGTTTATCTGTTCTATCCTGAATTCTAATGGTCTGGCTCATAGGTCGCTATATGTTCTATCAGTATTCTAATTATCTGGCCCATAGGTCTCTGTCTATTACATCCTGAATTCTAATTGTCTGGCGAATAGGCTGCTATCTGTTCTATCCTGAATTCTAATTTTCTGGCCCATAGGTCCCAGTCTAAGGGTATTCTAATTATCTGGCCCATAGGTCTCTGTCTATTCTATCTTGAATTCTAATTGTCTGTCCCATAGGTCGCTATCTGTTCTATCCTGAATTCTAATTGTCTGGCTCATAGGTTGCTATCTGTTGTATCATTATTCTAATTATCTGGCCCATAGGTGTCTGTCTGTTCTATTCTGAATTCTAATTGTCTGGCCCATCGGTCGCTATCTGTTCTATCAGTATTCTAATTATCTGGCCCATAGGTCTTTGTCTATTATATCCTAAATTCTAATTGTCTGGCCAATAGGTCTCTGTCTGTTCTTTCCTGAATTCTAGTTGTCTGGCTCATAGGTCGCTATCTGTTCTATCAGTATTCTACTTATCTGGCCCATAAGTCTGTCTGTTCTATCCATAATTCTAATTGTCTGGCTCATAAGTCGCTATCTGTTCTACCAGTATTCTAATTATCTGGCCCATATGTCTCTGTCTATTCTATCCTAGATTCTACTTGTCTGGCCAATAGGCTGCTATCTGTTCTATCCTGAATTCTAATTGTCTGGCCAATATTCTGCTATCTGTTCTTTCCTGAATTCTAATTGTCTGGCTCATAGGTCCTATTCTAAGGGTATTTTAATTATCTGGCCTATAGGTCTGTCTGTTCTATCCTGAATTATAATTGTCTGGCCCATAGGTCTCTGTCTGTTCTTTCCTGAATTCTAGTTGTCTGGCCTATAGGTCGCTATTTGTTTTATCCTGAATTCTAATTGTCTGGCTCATAGGTCGCTATCTGTTCTATCAGTATTCTAATTATTTGGCCCATATGTCTGTCTGTTCTATCCAGGATTCTAATTGTCTGGCTCATAAGTCGCTATCTGTTCTACCAGTATTCTAATTATCTGGTCCATAGGTCACTGTCTATTCTTTCCTGAATTCTAATTGTCTGGCCCATATTCCGCTATCTGTTCTATCCTGAATTCTAATTGTCTGGCTTATAGGTGGCTATCTGTTATATCAGTATTCTAATTATCTGGCTCATGGGTCTCTGTTTGTTCTATCCTTAATTCTAATTGTCTGGACCATAGGTCGTTAACTGTTCTAACCTGAATTATAATTGTCTGTCCCATTGGTATCTACTGTTATATCATGATAACCCCTTAGTCTGTTCTGCCCTGTCTATACGAAGTAGAAAACGCTGCACGAATGAAATGCTACGCCCACCTGGAAGGAGTTAATAGACATTTTTATTCGTTTTAAGATGCCTTACCTCATTTCGAACATTTTGAAATTTTAATAAATTATATTATTAAATTCCTAAAAAAAGAAAATACAACATTACCACACTTTTGGTGGGATACCTTCTAAGCAAAAATGAGTGTGTGGTAAAAAATGGAGGACATGAAAACGACCAGTGTTTTTTTGAAGATATATTTCGTTTCTTGACCAGAAACTTACCCTCTTGCCATTCCAAACTTATTTTATTCAGGAGCCGCTACCTCTGTTTTCTTTTGTTTTGTCGCTACTTTTCTTTAATAAAAATTCTATTTCTTTTCGAAACTGATCAATTTATGGAATAGTTTAACTGCGACTATGGCTGTTACCATTTCTTTTTCCTTCCTTTTTTTTAAATCCACATTGTCAAATAGAGAAGATGCCGCCAATTGGGAAAAATTAATTGTTATATTTTTCTATTTATTTATTAGATATCTATATATTAAGAAGAGTATCAGTCAGTTTGTTTTTTACACAATTCTGCAGCTTTATTCCTAGCTTAATAAAACTTCCCATACTTGATCTTCAAAAAAAGAGGAAAATCCCTATCTACATAAGCTTTCGAACTCCCAACCACCACCCCTTAAAGCATATTTAACTTCTTACTAAAAACGCTAGATGGCGTCACGATAAAGAAAGTGTCGTTATCCCGGTGGATATAGCATGTACAAAATTTTATTTTGGTGACAGTTATATTGTTATTTATAATGGTTTTCTGTATACAACTCATCAGGGATTGAAGGTTTTTTCACACGCTTTTATTATTATTTACTTGTTACTTGGAGCCTTTATCAAAAACTGTTTGGATCTAGATTTAAGGCCAATACAAATTTACCTATTACTCACCTTTATATTTCATTTAAGGAATTTTTTTTAAAAAAAAGGTCAAAAAACGTTTATTTTCTAAAAGCAAAACGAATAATCTAAAAAGAAAATTATTTAACCCTTCGCACTCCGTTGGCGCCGCTCAGGCGACAACATAACGACTCGTTCTTTTGGTTCTCTGTTCTTTAAAATAAACTCGAAAAGTGTCTTGTATGTAAAACACATCGATATTTTTTTCAACTCGTTCTTTTGCCGATCCAAAACAGATTAGGTTTCTTTTTTTCTATAAGCATAACAAATTCTAGGGAAAAGAACATAAGGATTTTATAACTGTTCCATAGATTGACGAAAAACGCAAAGAGTTCTTGGAGTGCAAAGGGTTAAAAAAAATTGGAGTTAGGGTATTTTAACTTACGATGGCCTTATTAAATAAAGGTGGTCTAGCTTTTTATTTAATGGATCGCAGCCATACAAAGGTTGGGCTCACTGCTAAAGTGACGTTCGTTCAATCTGCTAACCAACAATTCCTTGAACAGACGGTGGTCAAAGATGGCTCCTTACAAAGAAGACTTGCATCGTTGATGCTGGAATGTTTGAGAATTATAATCTCGGATTCTGGGTTCTTTCGCTCACTCCTGGGGAATCCCAGAATGAACGAAAAAGAGGAGAATGCAACGGAGGCGGAAGAGGTGGAGGTTGTTTTGCATGGAGGAGGACCGACCGAAACTTTTTTTTGTAGGAGTACTCGCCTTCTTCTTCCAGTAGCTGCCTTAAGGGGTGGAAATAGCCAAACATTGAAAGGGGCCGTTTATTTATTACGTCATGCTAGTATTTTTTTTTAGCTGTTACTTATGTTAGAATCTTCTAGGACAGCTGTTCTCAACCTGTGGTGCATGTACCGATGGGGGTACGTGGCGGTCAGGGTAGGACTACACGAAAATAATATGAATAATGTCGGAAAACACCAAAAATAAATTAATGTAACAAGTAGTAAAGTAAAATCTAAAATAAAAGCCTATAACCTTCGAGCATGAATGGACTGTAGTAGAGCGAATATGATGTCATAATCGCGAAGCCAACATCTCAGACCAAATGGCCTCAAACACGTGACTTCTTTTCAAAATTATGAATTAAAAAATACTCGCGATTGGCTGATGACTTGGGAAATGTGTAACAATGAAAATTTATGAATGGAATGACGTAATTAATCACGTGTCTGCGGCCATACATGTTGGCCTCACTTTGATGATAGCGAGATTATAACATTATGTTTTCTCTACTGTGAAGGATCCATGCTCGAAGCCTATAACACTATAAGAAAAGAGGTACTTAAAAATGAGTACCTGAACATACTCGTTTTTCTTTGATATAATTGCATCGTATATGAACGATGATGTACTCAAATTTAAGTAATCGTACTTTCGTAAAAATGAGCAGTGTGATTTCATATTGCCAATCTCAGCTTCTGTTCAAGCCATCTTAACAAAGCAACCTGACACACTTAGAATAGTTGTCCAGAATAGGGTTTTCCAACTTATGGTCGATTGCTTAAATGGACACTGAGTTATTACAACTCGATTATCTTGCATCCCATTCTTTTTTCACACCTTTTTAGCATTTATTCTGTTTATAGCTTCTTCAAGTCGTCCTGGCAGTACAACGGATAAGGCACTGGGCCTGAAGATCTGGTTCCTATTCCTTGTCTTGGTTGTAATTGTTAATATTTATTGAAAGTGATTTATATAAGCAAACAAATGCTATTTATAATTCATTTTTACACATTTTTGAGTTCATGTCTTTTCCAAAAATTAAACTTATGTATTCGGAGCTATGATAAGCATCGAATGTACTCAAAAATCAGTACATTTAACTTATTTTGAGTCCTTATTTTTAACAGTGAAGTGTCATCAATTTGTGTTGTTGATTGCTTGGCCAGCTAACCTAAGATCATTACTGCCTAACAAAAACAAAATTATATTGCGTGGAGCAGTGGTTATCAACCGATGGTAAGCGTACCCCTAGGTTTACGTGAAAATCTGGTTAGCAGTAAAGGCCTCCGTGGCGGAGCGGTTAAAGGCGTCAGCTGGGATTACGAAGATTCCTGGTTCGATCCTAGGCGATGGACTTGACAAAGAAAAGTAAAAAAGAGTAGTGATCTTGTGATCGGAGAGTTGCCAGCTTCGCCACAAAATGCTAGAAAAGTCGTCCAGAACATCCGTAAAAATTAACGGCGTGTATACGCAGTAGAGCTGCACTGTGGGCTATTGGTGACGGGTCGGGGTCTATCTTGAAGGAAAGTCCCGGGAACACATACACATTCATACATGCACCTCGTTATATTAAAACCATGGTCAGATGAGGAAAACCAGAGGGCCGGATAGCCCAGTGGATAAAGGCGTCGGCTGGGAATCGAAGGGTTCCCTGTTCGATCCTTTGCGACGGACTTGACTAAGCAAAGTAAAAAAGGAGTGATCTTGTGATCGGAGGGTTGCCAGCTTCACTACAAAATACTAGGAATGTCGTCCAGGACATCCACAAAAATTAACGGCGTGTATACGGGACTGGTGCACGATACATCTGATCGGTGTCCAAAGTCCCGAATCTATTGAAGGCGTTGGGTCCCAGCTCAGGTCTTGTCCTCGTCATCTGACCATGGTTCAAAACTACGAGGCATCGTTCCCGGGTCTTTCCTTCGAAATAGGCCCCGAACCGTCGCTAATAGCCCACTGTGCAGTTCTAGTGCGACGTTAATTAACCAACCAACCAACCCGTATACACGCCGTTAATTTTTGCGGATGTTCTTTACGACTTTTCTAGTATTTTGTAGCACAGCTGGCAACCCTCCCATCACAAGATCACTACTTTTTTTACTTTTATTTGTCAAGTCCGTCACACAGATTCGAACTATCAATCTTCTGATTACTAGCTGAACGCCTTTATCCACTGGGTCACTGGAGGCCCATAAACCAGCAGAAGTCGCTTATTAAATTCCAATTGCATTCTAACAAAAGGCAAATAATATAAACATGGGTATATATCATTATGACATCAACTTAATAACAGTTCCAGATATCTCCATTGAAATCACGTGATTGTAGTATGTAAATTTCATTCGACGAAATATTCCATACCAGATGCTTTACATCCAATCAATAAGCATCTAGGGAAATTGCCAAAAGTGATAAATTCTCTTGGAAAATCAGCATTCATTAGTATCGATTGAAAAACCATTTGTTCTTTAGAATGTTCCTTTCTCGGAATAAAAAAAGAACAGTTTACGGAGAACTTTCACGACAATCTGTATTTCTCTCTTCGATCATTCTGGTTTGAATAGATTCTGGTATTCTCTTTCTTTTCTTGAATTAATTTTTTAACCAAATTGTCGATTAACAAATTTTGTCGAGAAACGTCTTTAATATTAGTTACATGAGACATCAGGAAATAAAATTTCAAACAAGAAATAATTCCCAATGTGATAGTTGAACTTGAATTTTGGTCTCCAATTTTTTTGTTTTTGTTCAAATTGGGAATACTGGAGAAAATTTTATGTTGAAAGAATATTTGTAATTAAATTTAGGTTTCTTAATCTTTTATAAGCCTTCAGTGGCCCAGTGGATAAAGGCGTTTAGCTAGCAATCACAGGATTGCTAGTTCGAGCCGTGCGATGGTTGTTTGGTTTTGTTAATTAACGTCGCACTAGAGCTGCACAGTGGAATATTGGTTACGATTCGGGGCTTATCTCGCAAGAAAGACCCAGGAACGATGCCTAGTATTTTTGAACCATAGTCAGATTACGACGACAACACCTGAGCTGGCACCCAACGCCTTCAATAGACGTAGGGACTTTGGACCTAGATCAGATGTATCGTGCACCAGTCCCGTATTCACGCCGTGGACTTGACAAAGAAAAGTAAAAAAGTAGTGATCTTGCAATTGGGGGGTTTCTAACTTCGATACAAAAATACTAGAAAGTCTTCAAGAACCCGGAACATCCAACAAATTATACTGGTGTGTTGTGTATATTGGACTGGTGCACAATAAATCTGATCGGGGTCCAATGTCCTGACGCCTATTGAGGTTGCGTCGGGTGCCAGCTCAGCTGTTGTCCTCGTCATCTGTCCATGGTTCAAAAATACGAAGCATCGTTCCCATGTCTTTCCTTCGAGATAGAGGCGTCCGTGGCCGAGCGTTTAAAGGCGTCAGTTGGGAATGCGAAGGTTCCTGGTTCGATGCCAGGCGGTGGACTTGATAAAGAAAAAGTAAAAAGTAGTGATCTTGTGATCGGAGGGTTGCCAGCTTCGCAGCAAAAATACTAGAAAAGTCGTCCAGAACATCCGCAAAAATTAACGGCGTGTATACGGGACTGGTGCACGATACATCTGATCGGGGTCCAAAGTCCCGACGTCTATTGAAGGCGTTGGGTGCCAGTTTAGGTGTTTCCTCGTCATCTGACCATGGTTCTAAAATAACGAGGTGCAGGTATGAATGAATGTGTATATATTCCCGGGTCTTTCCTTCGAGATAGACCCCGAACCGTCGCCAATAGCCCACTGTGCAGCTGTAGTGCGACGTAATTTAAACAAACCAAACCAAGCCAATCGAGATAGAACCGAACAATCATCAATAGCCCACTGCGCAACTCTAGTGCGACGTAAATTAATCAAACCAAACTTAATCTTTTATTTTTGAGTTGCTCAATTTTAAAACGTCTCGGACACAGCCACACACTTTTTCTGTAGTATTTCTGGATATTTTATTAAACCATAAAAAAAAATTAATTCGAGACAAATAATTTAAATGAACATTATAACTAATTTCCGAATACATATTCGTATTTTACTATGTTATTAAATAGAACAAATGACAATTCTCGCCAACATGCGCCATCTCATCCAATTTGGCGTCAGAAGCAGTAAAAAAAGAGAAGCTGTTTATTGACTACTCTGTTGACTTTGGCACAAGCCCCGTCTTATTTATTTCTGGCCTCATCTTTCACCGGATTAATAAGTCCCAGCGCTTTTCTTTATTTCTATTTTGCTTGCTTGATGGAACTATTTGCCCTTTTGCCCGGGTACTTGACCTTTATATTCTTTTACAACCTCTCTCTCATTGTACCAGGGTGGTCACAAATTGTTGGGCGAAAGTCATTGTTTGGCAGTTTAACTACACAGTCAAGCAATGACCATCGCTCAACAATTTGTGAACACCCTGTATGTTTAATGCTATGTACAGTTTGATGACATTGTTTGAATTGGTAGAGAGCAAATATTGTGAAATGCTTGTATATTAATAAATACAATAATTATGTATTGTTTTGCAGAAGGATCTGGACTGAAAAGAATCAAAAGAACATCATTGTTTGGCAGTTTAACTACACAGCCGAAAAAATGACCATCGCTCAACAATTTGTGAACACCCTGTATGTATAACGCTATGTAAAGTTTGATGACATTGTTTGAATTGGTAGAGAGCAATTACTGTGAAATGCCTGTATATTAATAATACAATAATTATGTATTGTTTTGCAGAAGGATCTGGACTGAAAAGAATCAAAACAACATCATTGTTTGGCAGTTTAACTACACAGCCGAATAATGACCATCGCTCAACAATTTGTGAACACCCTGTATGTATAACGCTATGTAAAGTTTGATGACATTGTTTGAATTGGTAGAGAGCAAATATTGTGAAATGCTTGTATATTAATAAATACAATAATTATGTATTGTTTTGCAGAAGGATCTGGACTGAAAAGAATCAAAAGAACATAATTGTTTGGCAGTTTAACTACACAGCCGAATAATGACCATCGCTCAACAATTTGTGAACACCCTGTATGTATAACGCTATGTAAAGTTTGATGACATTGTTTGAATTGGTAGAGAGTAATTACTGTGAAATGCTTGTATATAAATAATACAATAATTATGTATTGTTTTGCAGAAGGATCTGGACTGAAAAGAATCAAAATAACATCATTGTTTGGCAGTTTAACTACACAGCCGAAGAATGACCATCGCTCAACAATTTGTGAACACCCTGTATGTATAACGCTATGTACAGTTTGATGACATTGTTTGAATTGGTAGAGAGTAAATATTGTGAAATGCTTGTATATTAATAAATACAATAATTATGTATTGTTTTGCAGAAGGATCTGGACTGAAAAGAATCAAAATAACATCATTGTTTGGCAGTTTAACTACACAGCCGAAGAATGACCATCGCTCAACAATTTGTGAACACCCTGTATGTATAACGCTATGTAAAGTTTGATGACATTGTTTGAATTGGTAGAGAGCAAATACTGTGAAATGCTTGTATATTAATAAATACAATAATTATGTATTGTTTTGCAGAAGGATCTGGACTGAAAAGAATCAAAAGAACATCATTGTTTGGCAGTTTAACTACACAGCCGAATAATGACCATCGCTCAACAATTTGTGAACACCCTGTATGTATAACGCTATGTAAAGTTTGATGACATTGTTTGAATTGGTAGAGAGCAATTACTGTGAAATGCTTGTATATTAATAATACAATAATTATGTATTGTTTTGCAGAAGGATCTGGACTGAAAAGAATCAAAAGAACATCATTGTTTGGCAGTTTAACTACACAGCCGAAGAATGACCATCGCTCAACAATTTGTGAACACCCTGTATGTATAACGCTATGTAAAGTTTGATGACATTGTTTGAATTGGTAGAGAGTAATTACTGTGAAATGCTTGTATATTAATAAATACAATAATTATGTATTGTTTTGCAGAAGGATCTGGACTGAAAAGAATCAAAAGAACATCATTGTTTGGCAGTTTAACTACACAGCCGAAGAATGACCATCGCTCAACAATTTGTGAACACCCTGTATGTATAACGCTATGTAAAGTTTGATGACATTGTTTGAATTGGTAGAGAGCAAATATTGTGAAATGCTTGTATATTAATAAATACAATAATTATGTATTGTTTTGCAGAAGGATCTGGACTGAAAAGAATCAAAAGAACATCATTGTTTGGCAGTTTAACTACACAGCCGAATAATGACCATCGCTCAACAATTTGTGAACACCCTGTATGTATAACGCTATGTAAAGTTTGATGACATTGTTTGAATTGGTAGAGAGCAATTACTGTGAAATGCTTGTATATTAATAATACAATAATTATGTATTGTTTTGCAGAAGGATCTGGACTGAAAAGAATCAAAAGAACATCATTGTTTGGCAGTTTAACTACACAGCCGAATAATGACCATCGCTCAACAATTTGTGAACACCCTGTATGTATAACGCTATGTAAAGTTTGATGACATTGTTTGAATTGGTAGAGAGCAATTACTGTGAAATGCTTGTATATTAATAATACAATAATTATGTATTGTTTTGCAGAAGGATCTGGACTGAAAAGAATCAAAATAACATCATTGTTTGGCAGTTTAACTACACAGCCGAAGAATGACCATCGCTCAACAATTTGTGAACACCCTGTATGTATAACGCTATGTAAAGTTTGATGACATTGTTTGAATTGGTAGAGAGCAAATATTGTGAAATGCTTGTATATTAATAAATACAATAATTATGTATTGTTTTGCAGAAGGATCTGGACTGAAAATAATCAAAAGAACATCATTGTTTGGCAGTTTAACTACACAGCCGAATAATGACCATCGCTCAACAATTTGTGAACACCCTGTATGCATAACGCTATGTAAAGTTTGATGACATTGTTTGAATTGGTAGAGAGTAATTACTGTGAAATGCTTGTATATTAATAATACAATAATTATGTATTGTTTTGCAGAAGGATCTGGACTGAAAAGAATCAAAATAACATCATTGTTTGGCAGTTTAACTACACAGACGAATAATGACCATCGCTCAACAATTTGTGAACACCCTGTATGTATAACGCTATGTAAAGTTTGATGACATTGTTTGAATTGGTAGAGAGTAATTACTGTGAAATGCTTGTATATTAATAATACAATAATTATGTATTGTTTTGCAGAAGGATCTGGACTCTGAAAAGAATCAAAAGAACATCAGTGTTTGGCAGTTTAAATACACAGCCAAACAATGACTATCGCCCAATAATTTGTGACCACCCTGTATGTTTCGTTTAATAATATATGTTTGATTTGGTAGAGAGATATTATTAGAATGCGTTGTGAAATGCTTGTATTTCAATAAATTTCATAATTATGTGTTGTTTTTCTGAAGAATTTGAACTGAAAATATCAAAAGTAACATCATTGTTTGGCAGTTTAACTACACAGCCAAACAATGACCAATGCCCAACAATTTGTGACTACCCAGTGTGTTTTAAATAATTATATATATGTTTGATTTGGTAGAGAGAAATTATTAGATTGCGTTGTGAAATGTTTGTATTTCAATACATTCCATAATTATGTGTTGTTTTGGTGAAGAATTTGAACTGAAAAGAATCTAAAGTAATATCATTGTTTGGCTACACAGCCGAAGAATATACATCGCCAAAGAATTTGTGACCACCCAGTATGTTTCGTTTAATGCTATACTGTATGTTTGATGAGATTGTTTGATAGATAGAAATTATTAAAATGCGTTGTGAAATGCTTATATTTCCATAAATATTATAATTATGTATTGTTTTGGTAAAGGATCTGAACTGAAAAGAATAAAGTAACATCATTGTTTGGCAGTTCAACTACACAGCCAAACAATGACCATCGCTCAAGAATTTGTGACCACCCTATATGCTTCGTTTAATGCGATACTACATGTTTGAATTGGCACAGTGAAATCATTAAAATGCGTTGTGAAATGCATGTATTTCAATAAATACCATAATTATGTGTTGTTTTGGTGAAGGATATGAAGTGCACACACATACAAAGAATTGAAATTAACATAATTGTTTTGGCAGTTTAACTACACAGCCAAACAATGACCATCGCCCAAGAATTTGTGACTACCATGTATGTTTCGTTTAATGCTATACAGTATATTTGATTATATGGTTTGATTTGGTAGGGAGAAATTATTAAAATGCGTTGTGAAATGCTTATATTTAAATAAATATTATAATTATGTTTTTGGTAAAGGATCTGAACTGAAAAGAATAAAGTAACATCATTGTTTGGCAGTTCAACTACACAGCCAAACAATGACCAGCGCCCAAGAATTTGTGATCACCCTTTATGTTTCGTTTAATGCAATACTGTAGGTTTCATTTTGTGCAGATAAATTATTAAAATGCGTGTGAAATGCATGTATTTCAATAAATATCGTAATTATGTGTTGTTTTGGTGAAGGATCTGAACTCTCTCTCTGAAAAGATTTAAAAGTAATATCATTGTTTGGCAGTTTAAGTACACAGCCAAACCATGACAATCGCCCAAGAATTAGTGACCACCATGTATGTTTCGTTTAATGCTATACTGTATATTTGGTTATATGGTTTGATTTGGTAGGTAGAAATCATTCAAAAGCGTTGTGATATGCTTGTATTTCAATAAGTTCAATAATTATGTATTGTTTTGGTGAATGATCTAACTCTTGAAAAGTAACAAATTGAACAAAAATTTTTTGACAATTTAACTACACAGCCAAATAGCGACCATCGAAAATCATTAAAATACGTTGTGAAATGCTTGTATTTCAATAAATACTATAATTTGGTGTTGTTTTGGTGAAGGATTTGAACTGCAAAGAATCAAAAGGAACATGATGATTGATATTGCGAGACCAGATAATCAGATATCAGGATAATTGGATAATTCACGAAACAAAAGGCTATTAAAGAAAAAAAAATGTATTAAAATGTATCATTGTTTGAACATATCACCGTTATCGCTACATTAACGACTTTTTTTTATCGTTCACTGTAGAGAAACCTTTAAAATGTAGATTTTTCTGATTTTTTTTTCTTAAATCAATCCGGATAACAGGAGTTTGGATAATTGAAGTTTTAGTGTTATTTAAATACCTTGTGCAACAAAAGATAATACATAACTACTTGGTGCTTAAATTTACCTAAACATATTGTACAAAAAGCAGTATTACAACTATTAATATGACTTTTTAGTACTTAAAAACGATTACTTAAAACTTATTTTTTTAAAAAAAGAGTTATCCGTTCTGCTTTAATCATATAACAAGTGTTTGAAAACTGTTGATGACCACATTTCTAACAAATGAATCGCAGGAAGTTACAAAAACTGTTTCCATAGCAACCAAGGAAAACAGTGCCAATACCTTCCTTTATGAAAATGCAACAACTTATCATGTTCCCACACGCGAATTCACATTGTTATTCGCTACGTACATATCGCTGTCTGCACTTCAAGGATTCTTTTTGAACTGTTTAAAATAGTCCGGGTACGGGGATCTAATTATATAACAAGAAACTTGAATGACATAAAAATGTTGATAATTTAATACCCTTCTAAGCACCAATTGTTGGTTGCAGCTAAATGGCTACCAAACTTTTGGTGCAAGGTCGCAATAATTTATTACAGTGTAATACTATTACTATGGTTGGTTTGGTTGGGTTAACTAACGTCGCACTGGAGCTGCACAGTGGGCTATTGGCGACGGTTCGGGGTCTATCTCGAAGGAAAGACCCGGGAACACGTACACATTCATACATTCACCTCGTTATTTTAGAACCACGGTCAGATGACCAGGAAACACCTGAGATGGCACCCAACGCCTTCAATAGTTGTCGAGACTTTGGACCCCGGTTTGGTTTGATTTGGTTAATTAACGTTGCCCTAGAGCTGCACAGTGGGCTATTGGTGACGGTTCGGCGCCTATCTTCAAAGAAAGGCTCGGGAACGATGTCTCGTATTTTTGAACCATGGTCAGATGACGAGGACAACACCTGATCTGGCACCCAACACCTTCAATAGACGTCGGGACTTTGGACCCCGATCAGATGTATCGTGTACCAGACCCGTATACCCTCCTTTAATTTTTTGTGGTTCTTGACGACTTTTCTAGTATTTTGTAGCGAAGCTGGCAACCCTCCGATCACAAGATCACTACTTTTTTTTTACTTTTCTTTGTCAAGTCCACCGCATAGGATCGAACCAGGAATCTTCGTATTCCCAGCTGACGCCTTTAACCGCTCGGCCACGGAGGCCTCCTATTACTATGTGTTTCTCTTAGATTTTTTTTTTTTCAAAAGTGAACCATCGGGTTTTGAAAACAGACAGCTCATATCGGACCATTGCTCGATTTATTTGTCACACCTGTTTGCCCATGTCCCCTTGCATACCTTATTCATCGCCCTAAACAAAAGCTCATTCAAAAGGCATGCCGCTTAATTTGTAGAAACTCCCTTCCGGAGACCCCCCCCCCCCCCCCCAACTGATGCGAATGCATTACCTCTATGCTCGTAAATTATGCAGCGAGCAGCTATTAGCAAATGCAAATTAAGAAGCCGTTTGCAGGGAAATGCGACCTGGGTTTGACTTCGCTATTGAAATGCATAGGTTTTCGTCTTGAAGCTTGGCGCACTGACTACGAAGGATTGGGGGTGAGGAGTCGGTTCTAGGTGGTTAGGGATGTAACTTTGTATTACTTTCAACAAATGCCCGCTCGTATTATAAAGTGTTTCAGTGGCTTCTGATTTTACAGACGCTTCATATCCCAAATTCCAATTTTTAAGGGCCTCCAGTGGATAAAGCCGTTCAGCTAGTAATCAGAGGATTGCTAGTTCGAGCCCGTACGATGTTTTTTTTTGTTTGGTTTGGTAAATTAACGTTGCACTAGAGCTGCACAGTAGGCTACTGGAGACGGTTCGGGGCCTATCTCAAAGGAAACACCCGCGAACGATGCCTCGTATTTTTGAACCATGGTCAGATGAAGGGGACAACACCTGAGCTGGCACCCAACGCCTTCAATAGAGGTCGGGACTTTGGACCCCGATCAGATTTATCGTGCACCAGTCCCATATACACGCCGTTAATTTTTTGTGGATGTTCTGGACTACATTCTAGTATTTTGGTAGCGAAGTTGGCAACCCTCCGATCGCAACCAGTGCGATGGACTTGACAAAGAAAAGTAAAAAAAATAGTGATCTTGCAAGGTTTCCAGAGATCTTGAGGGTTTCCAGCTTTGCTAAAAAAATACTAGAAAGTCGTCCAGAACATCCTATAAATTATACCGGGGTGTATATTGGATTGGTTTGGTTTGGTTAATTAACGTCGCACTAGAGCTGCACAGTGGACTATCGGCGACGGTTCAGGGTCTATCTCGAATGAAAGACCCGGGAACATATACACATTTACACACACATTCATTTATACATGCACCTCGTTATTTTAGAACCATGGTCAGATGACGAGGAAACACCTGAACTGGCACCCAAAGCCTTCAATAGACGTCGGGACTTTGGACCCCGATCAGAATTATCGTGCACCTATCCCGTATATACGCCGTTAATTTTTGCGGATGTTCTGGAAGACGTTTCTAGCATTTTGTAGCGAAGCTGGCAACCCTCCGATCACAAGACCACTACTTTTTACATTTCTTTGTCAAGTCCATGACGTGGCATCGAACCGGAAACCTTCGTATTCCTAGCTGACGCCTTTAACCGCTCGGCCACGGACGCCTCCTTGC
The DNA here is from genome assembly GCA_963932185.1 of Troglohyphantes excavatus. Classification (NCBI taxonomy): domain Eukaryota; kingdom Metazoa; phylum Arthropoda; class Arachnida; order Araneae; family Linyphiidae; genus Troglohyphantes; species Troglohyphantes excavatus. Next base: position 7,924,066 of record OZ010677.1, on the reverse strand, counting down.
TGGATCGAGCCCATGCGATGGACTTGACAAAGAAAAGTAAATTATATATATAATAGTGATCTTGCAATCGGAGGGTTGACATTTCGCTTCAAAAATACTGGAAAGTCGTGCAGAACATCCGACAAATTATACTGGCGTGTATACGAGACTGGTGCACGATAAATTTGATAGGGGACCCCTGTCCTGACACGTATTGAGGTTGCGTCGGGTGCCAGCTCAGGTGTTGTCCTTGTCATTTCACAATGGTTCGAAAATACGAGGCTTCGTTTCCCAAGTCTTTCCCAGCTTCGCTACAAAATACTATAAAAGTCGTTCGGAACATCCGCAAAAATTAACGGCGTGTATACGGGACTGGTGCACGATACATCTGATCGGGTCCAAAGTCCCGGCGTCTATTGAAGGCGTTGGGTGCCAGCTCAGGTGTTGTCTTCGTCATCTGACCATGGTTCAAAAATACGATTTATCGTTCCCGGATCTTTTCTTCGAGATAGGCCCTGAACCGTCGCCAATAGCCCACTGTGCAGCTCTAGTGCGACGTTTTTTAACCAACCAACCAAAAATAACGAGGTGCACGTATGAATGTTTGTGTGAATGTGTATGTGTTCCCGGGTCTTTCCTTCGAGATATACCCTGAACCGTCGCCAATAGCTCACTGTGCAGCTCTAGTGCGACGTTAATTAACCAAACCAAACCAAATCGTCAATTGACCATGGTTCAAAATTATAAAGCAAGCCGTCGCCAATTGTCCATTGTGTAGATCTAATGTGATTTAAACTCAACCAAGTAACGATAGCCAAGCCCCGGGCAAAATTCAAAAGATCATAGAAAGTATTGCGCACTGTAAATATTTCAACAAAAGTTTGTTCAACCGCAGCTCCTCTGCAAGGTCGTTACTGCCATCAAACGCACCTGCCGAATTCAGCAATCAATTAACAGTGCGAACAAGCACAGGTGACTGCTTTTCGTTTTAATTTATTCCTACGCAGCTGTTTCTTCGTTCTTGAGAAAGTGAATTAATTAAAAATCCATTGAGTTGAAGTAGAAAACTAGCTCCGGATCAAATAAGTATTGTGGCTTTGAATATATTTTGGTTTAGTTAAATAACGTCACACTAGAGCTGCACGGTGAGCTATTGGCGGCGGTTCGGGGTCTATCTTGAAGAAAAGACACGGGACGATGCCTCGTATTTTTGAACCATGGTCAGATGACGAGGAAACACCTGAACTGGCACCCAACGCCTTCAATAGACGTCGGGACTTTGGACCCCGATCAGATGTATCGTGCATCAGTCCCGTATACACGCCGTTAATTTTTTGTGGATGTTCTGGACGACTTTTCTAGTATTTTGTAGCGAAGCTGGCAACCCTCCGATCACAAGATCACTACTTATTTTTACTTTTCTTTTGTCAAGTCCATCGCCTAGGATCGAAACAGGAATCTTCAGATTCCCAGATGACGCCTTTAACCGCTCGCTGATACCAGAGACTTGACAAAAATGTTAAAACGCAGTGAATTTGTGATTAGAAGGTTGCTAGATCCGCGAAATAACAATACGTCGTACGAACTTACCTCCAATTCCTACGGCGTTTATACGGGACTGGTGCGCGTTAAAGCTGATCGGCGGTCCAGTGTCCTGACGCCTATTGATGTTGTATCGCGTGCTAGCTGAGGTGTTGTCCTCATCATCACCCCATGGTTCAAAAATACGAGTCATCGTTCCCGGGTCTTCCGTTCGAGGTAGGTCCCGAACCCTGGTTAATTGCTCAATGTGCAGCTCATGTGCAATGCTAATTTGCCAAGCAATTGAAGTTCTTTGTTTAGAAATACGTGAACACGTGTCTAAAACTTTTCCGTATAAATAAATTTGTGCAAATATTTTTTTTCTTACTAGTTAAAATAATTTTTTAAAAAATTAATTCTTCATATATAATTTTCTTAAAAGATATAAAAATATAATAATCAATATCTGAATTTTAAGAAGTCCAAAAAGTGTGTTCTGCATCGGCCGGGAATCGAACCCGGGCCGCCCGCGTGGCAGGCGAGCATTCTACCACTGAACCACCGATGCTACGTTCACAAAAGCAATTCAAGATTATAAGAACACTTCTTTTGACCCATTTAAACCCCAAACTCCTGTTTTGAATGGTCAATACCCCTTCAGGTATACTTGCTCAGTGACTTCTTCGGTTGTTACTCTTTAGTTCAAAGTTCGAACTCAACGCGGAGCTTCTTTCTTCTTCTACTGCGTTATTATTTCTTTTGTGTCGTGACTCGCAAAGACATTCTCTTTTTATTTAAAGTATGGTGTTTTTAATACCAACTGAAGTTTTCATCACGATGATCACAATTCAAATAATTTCTGTTGAATTGTTTTTAATTTATATAAACTAATTGCTCATAGACTATTTATCATATAATTTTTTTAAAAGCGAAAAAATTATCATTTGGTATTCTGAGTATTCTAAAAACATCCATAAGATTAATTCCCAGTACACGGTGCGACCGATATTTTGCGATAATTGGTAACGATAAAGTTTATATTTTGCAAACCCTGACTGACGATGAACCGAGCACTGACATAATTTATGGAAACCCTAACACCTTCGACTGCTCGAAGAATTGTCTGTAAGCTCCATAATCGACTGCTCGAAGAATCGTCTGTAAGCACCATAACCGACTGCTCAAAGGGGGTATCAGCTGCTATTCTTAGTAGTCGGAGGTCTATCGCAGCGCCCACTGTATAGAAATCTTTTTACCGTATGGTACTGTGTATTAGGAATTTACCAAACATAAATCGATCTTCACTAAGGAAGTTGTCGTTGAATAATAAATGTTTTTTAAGGAACATATAAACAATGAACATACATTATAATTTTATACATAAAATCATTATAATTTTATACATAAAATCATTATAATTTTATACATAAAATCATTATAATTTTATACATAAAATCATTATAATTTTATACATAAAATCATTATAATTTTATACATAAAATCATTATAATTTTATACATAAAATCATTATAATTTTATACATAAAATCATTATAATTTTATACATAAAATCATTATAATTTTATACATAAAATCATTATAATTTTATACATAAAATCATTATAATTTTATACATAAAATCATTATAATTTTATACATAAAATCATTATAATTTTATACATAAAATCATTATAATTTTATACATAAAATCTTTATAATTTTATACATAAAATCATTATAGTTTTATTCATAAAATCCTTATTATTTTATACATAAAAATCATTATAATTTTATACATAAAATCCTTATAATTTTATACATAAAATCCTTATAATTTTATACATAAAATCATTATAATTTTTGACATAAAATCATTATAATTTTATACATAAAATCATTATAATTTTAGACATAAAATCATTATAATTTTAGACATAAAATCATTATAATTCTATACTTAAAATCATTATAATTTTATACATAAAATAATTATAGTTTTATTCATAAAATCATTATTTTTTTATACATAAAATTATTATAATTTTATACATAAAATCGTTATAATGTTATACATAAAATCATTATAATTATATACATAAAATCATTATAAATTTATACATAAAATCATTATAATTTTATACATAAAATCATTATAATTTTATACATAAAATCATTATAATTTTATACATAAAATATATAATTGAGATTAATTAGACATTCTATAAAACTTCTGAATACTTTCATTTAAATTAATTTTGGGCGAATATTTTATGCAAAAAATCCAGCACGACTGTGTCGGAGCAGTAGGGTTTTTACGTGAAACGTCATTTTAGAAAATTATAGAAATAAGAATTTGTCACCAACAAAAACTTCATCAAATATATGAAGTAACCAATTGGGTTATATTCGACGCCGAGGTTCCTCAACGAACTTTCGTGCCTTATTCCACATATACCTCATTCAAAAACGCTTCAAGTTATAAAAAGAGCCTCATTTGGAATTTTCTTCTTAATAAACAATTCTACCACTTCAAAAAGTGCAAAATAATAATAATAATAATAATAACAACAACTAAATCCCCTAACATTACTAGTTCCGGAAAACCTAATTTTATTATTACACAGCTCTTAATTATAACAAATGTAGTTTAGAATAAACATTCGCTTACAGAGCCTTCCACTTTCCATTGGCTTTCTAATAAAAACTACTTTATGAAACGGACTGCTTGGAAATTATGCACGGAAAACCCTCAATATGCCTTAAATAAATGGATCCCCCTTAATCAAGGGGTAGTTGATAATAGTAATAATTAACGTCGTTGATAATTTAAATAAAAGTTAATGAAGTGCCCATTCATTAGAAAAGCGAGTTGTAGATTTTCATTATCCGACATTCCCATTTCAAATGAAGGGATAATGAATGAATGAAAGAATGAATGTTAAGCGAGTTTTACAATAAAGGATGTTGTCGATGATTTGTGCTTTTAAGTGTAAGACATTTTGGAATAATGGATCATTATTAGACGTTATAAATTGCACAGTGAGTATTAATACAATTAATAGTGTGTGGCTGTGTAGGTGCACGGGCAGATAAGTTATAAGAAAAAAATTACTTAAAAAAGAGTACATGAACCTACTCGGTTTTTCTTTGTGTACTTGCATCGTACATGAGCGATCTCCGTGCGAAGAACGGGTACTTTTGCTAGTTATATATAAAGATTTAATGTCGATTGCTTCAATGGAAACTGAGTTATTAAAACTCAATTACCTTACTTCCCCTTCTTTTGATATTCCTTTAATTTAAATAGATGTAGCCTGAATGGTACATTGGAACGGGCATTTGGAAATAGTCAAATCAAAATTACAATACTGGGAAAAGGGAAATTCGGAATGTTTTGAAAGTTAAATCATAAGAGTTCATGATCAAATTTCTCAATTTGGTCATCTTTAAAAAAAATCTGTTGTCTGTGTTTGCTGCCTTTTTGACTTCCATACGCTCTTCAGAACAATTCAATAGCGAGATTGATTATTGGATTTTTTCGGTGTATTAGCAACAAAGTAGAATAGAGATCTGTTTACTTTTTTAACTTCTAATTTATTAAACAATAAAAATATTTTAAATTATTAAAAAAAGTTTATCACTTTTTAAAGATGAATTCTAAAATGGTATATGCAATTATCCCAGGGCGGAAAGGAAATGTATATATTTTCAGTTAATTGTCGTTATTTTATTTATCTCCGTGCGAAGAACGGGTACTTTTGCTAGTTATATATAAAGATTTAATGTCGATTGCTTTAATGGAAACTGAGTTATTAAAACTCAATTGTCTTACTTCCCCTTTTTTTGATATTCCTTTAATTTAAATATACATAATTTCTCAAAAATGAGCTGTGTGATTTGATACAGATATTCTCAGGTTCTGTTCAAGCCATTTTAACAAAGCGACCTGTAAATTTAAAATAGTTCTTCAGAAGATGGTTTTCAACATTACTAGGAGGCTCCGCCCCCCGCTCCGCCAACCTCAAAGGTTTGCTTCGCAAACCAAATGTCGCTTCGCTCGCTAAAAATTAGGACACAATAACAATGTGTGTAGGTAACGATACTTTTTTAATGACATTACTAAACACTTTAAAAGTTGAAAATGTAAATTTAAATTATAATTCATCTGGGCATCAATACATTTGTTCTCCATGTAAATCAATATAAAATCATTTAAACTAATTTATTTGTAACTACAAATAGAAAACAATGGTGCCACTGGCAAGCTTACCATTATGTATTATTTTCCACGTAATTTTCTTACCTTTCCTGCGTTTTAGTTCAGTTTCTACTTAGTCTCTTTACTGAGTTAAACGCCATAAAGATGAAGTTCATAGGAATCTAGTTTTCAAAATCGCCAACAAATAGCGCCACCTCACTTTCTCGCTCATTTAAAGTTTTGATACGTTTATCAAAACTTCTATTTTTTAATATATAAAACGGCTTATATTCTTAATATTTAAGTTGATATCATCAAAATAATTATTTAACAATGAATTGAAGGGGTTAATCGTCAAAATGGCTTACATAATGGCAAAATAAAAATGCAGGCGCAACAGAATTTAGTAAACAAACTAACTGTTGCCATTCCGCGTAGAGAAAAACAGTGTTTTTCAATCACCGTGTAAGATAATTATATATAAAGATTTGATGTCGATTGCTGTAATGGAAACTGAGTTATTAAAACTCAATTATCTTACTTCCCCTCCTTTTGATATTCCTTTTTGACATGTCTTCTGTTCATAACTTCTTCAGGTCGCCCTGGTAGCTTAACAGCTAAGACTCTGTACTGCGGTGCACAGGATGTGCCTTCGATTCCCGGTTAGACTTCGTTGTAATTGTCGATATTTATTGAAAGATTTTTATGAAGGTAATCTATGTAGGCTAGCATCTATTTTTTTTATCCTAGTCAAGTCAGGAATTTACCAACATTGACAGCTAAGACTCTGGACTGCGGTGATACCAGAGGTACCTTAACAGCTAAGACTCTGCACTGCGGTGCACAGGATCTGGTTTCGATTCCCGGTTAGATTTGGTTGTAATTGTCGATATTTATTGAAAGATTTTTATGAAGGCAATCTATGTAGGCTAGTATCTACTTTTTTTATCCTAGTCAAGTCAGGAATATACCAACATTCATACGGGCTGCGTGGGTATAAAAACTTTTGGGGAAATCATTGTAAAAAACTGAAACATTTTAATAAATTTCACTTCAGGTCGGGATGGCGATTTCCCATCTAGTTTGCAAACTTGTGAAACAGTTGGATTTTTTTTTTAAATGAAACTATATAGTTTTACTTTAAACAAAAGCCAAATGTTTGCCAACTAGGTTTGTGATTTCGCCTTTACAGGAAATTTACCAACGTTCATGAAAAATGTTGGTGAAATCATTGTAATAAACTACAAAATTTTATTAAATTTTACTTCTGGTCAGGTTGGCAATATCCCACTAAAACTAATTTTCCCCATCCAATCGGGAGAAACAAGGTAAATTACCAGACTCTAGAAAAAAATTCTTAATTTAATTCTAAGAAATTGGTAAAAACCCATATTTGACTTAGCAATTTTAAGCCCATTTTAATCATAAGGTGTAGAGATTACCGTGGCTGGCACCCCACACAGTAACCATTTTCCTTTTTTTTAGTTTGGTTTGGTTAAATAACGTCGCACTAGAGCTGCACAGTGGACTATTGGCGACGGTTCGGGCCTATCTCGAAGGAAAGGCCCGGGAACGATGCCTCGTATTTTTGAACCATGGTCAGATGACGGGGACAACACCTGAGCTGACACCCAACGCCTTCAATAGGGACAATCGGGACTTTGGACCCCGATCAGATTTATCATGCACCAGTTCCGTATACACGCCGTTAATTTTTTGTTTTAATTAGCCGTTAATTAACCGTTTCTGGACGACATTCTAGTATTTTGGTAGCGAAGTTGGCAACCATCCAAACGCAATATCACTATTTTTTACTATTCTTTAGTCTAGTCCATCGCAAGGTTTTGAACCGGGGACCCTTGGATTCCAAGCTGACGCCTTAATCCACACGGCCACGGAGGCCCTGTAATCCTTTTCAAGGCTACGAACTTTATGCAGTCACTTCGTAAATCTTCCGCCATCATATTATTTTTTCAAAAAAGGGACTTCAGGGAATATGATCGATGACGTCACACCTGACGTCAGCAAATAGGGGGATTCTGATTCGACAAGTTTCGAACTACGTCCGTCAGGCCGTGAAATAGGAACTTCTCGTTAACAGTTCTGCTGTGCAGACATGGGGTAAACACTATACTATGAGTGATTTTGATACAGAAACCATACGAAGCGGAAAAGCTTGAAAATGAGGGGACTTCATTTTTTTTTAAATGTTGAATTATTTGAATTTTGTTTAGGAGTAAAGGTCTTTCCTTTTGCTTTTCCTTTTCCATCGTATTTATTAATTATTTTAAACAGTACGCAAGAGAAGATGTTACAAGATACATGTCTATCTCGAAGGAAAGACCCGCAAATACTACGTCTTATTTTTTTATGAAAATGTATAAACCTCAATTTTTCTTTGGGAGAGTAAAAAATTAAATAAATAATGTTGTTGGTTTTTATTTTAATAAAGTTTCTGTTAATTAGAATTCTGTTAGTAATTCTATAGAAGAGAATTACTAACCCTACTTAACTCTATAGAGGAGAGTTAACCCTATAGTAACCCTAAAGAGAAAAGTTAACCCCATAGTACCTCTATAGAGAAGAATTAACTCCTTAGTAACTTTAAGGAAGAGAGTAACTCTAAAGAGGAGAGTTAACCCCATAGTAACTATAAAGTGGAGAGTTAATCCCATAGTAACTCTAATGAGGTGAGTTAATCCCATAGTATCTCTATAGAGAAATGTTTACCCCATAGTAAATTTAAAGAGGAAAGTTAATCCCTTAATAACTCTAAAAAAGAGAGTTTAACCCCATAGCAAATCTAAAGAACTCCATGGTAACTATAAAGATGAGAGTTAATCCCATAGTAACTCTAAAGAGGAGAGTTAACCCCATATTAACTGTTAAGAGGAGAGTTAACCCCATAGCAACTGTAAAGAGGAGAGTTAACTCCATAGTAACTCTAAAGTGGAGAGTTAATCCCCTAGTAACTCTAAAGAACTCCATAGTAACTCTAAAGATGAGTTAATCCCATAGTAACTCTAAAGGAAGAGTTAACCCCATATTAACTGTTAAGAGGAGAGTTAACCCCATATTAACTGTTAAGAGGAGAGTTAACCCCATAGCAACTCTAAAGAGGAGAGTTAACCCCATAGTAACTATAAAGTGGAGAGTTAATCCCATAGTAACTCTAATGAGGTGAGTTAATCGCATAGTATCTCTATAGAGAAATGTTTACCCCATAGTAAATTTATAGAGGAAAGTTAATCCCATAATAACTCTAAAAAAGAGAGTTTAACCCCATAGCAAATCTAAAGAACTCCATAGTAACTCTAAAGATGAGAGTTAATCCCATAGTAACTCTAAAGAGGAGAGTTAACCCCATATTAACTCTTAAGAGGAGAGTTAACCCCATAGCAACTCTAAAGAACTCCATAGTAACTCTAAAGATGAAAGTTAATCCCATAGTAACTCTAAAGGGAGAGTTAACCCCATATTAACTGTTAAGAGGAGAGTTAACTCCATAGTAACTCTAAAGTGGAGAGTTAATCCCATAGTAACTCTAAAGAACTCCATAGTAACTCTAAAGATGAAAGTTAATCCCATAGTAACTCTAAAGGGAGAGTTAACCCCATATTAACTGTTAAGAGGAGAGTTAACTCCATAGTAACTCTAAAGTGGAGAGTTAATCCCATAGTAACTCTAAAGAACTCCATAGTAACTCTAAAGATGAAAGTTAATCCCATAGTAAATCTAAAGGAAGAGTTAACCCCATATTAACTGTTAAGATTAGAGTCAACCCCATAGCAACTCTAAAGAGGAGAGTTAACCCCATAGTAACTATAAAGTGGAGAGTTAATCCCATAGTAACTCTAATGAGGTGAGTTAATCGCATAGTATCTCTATAGAGAAATGTTTACCCCATAGTAAATTTAAAGAGGACAGTTAATCCCATAATAACTCTAAAAAGGAGAGTTTAACCCCATAGCAACTCTAAAGAACTCCATAGTAACTCTAAAGATGAGAGTTAACCCCATAGTAACTCTAAAGAGGAGAGTTAACCCCATAGTAACTATAAAGAGAAGAGTTAAACCCTTAGTAACTCTAATTAGGTGAGTTAATTCCATAGTAACAGTAAAGAGGAGAAGTTAACACTATAGTAACTCTATTGCATAGCTAACCCCATTGGGAAAATGTAATAAAATAATTACAATACTAAATTACTGAAGTATACAGCAGAGTTATATGAAGTAGAGTTACTAGAAATGTAGAAAAGAGTATATCTCTAACTTTAACTCTACCTCTACTTCCCCATTTTGACTATAGTCGGGGACACCCTAAGTTGAACCTGAAGCGAAAGGTACGATGAGTAAACAAGCTCGATTTAGACTCTGATTGGCTAACAAAGAAACATCCGCTGATTTAAAACCAAATGAAATGTATATTTGTAGTCATATTTGGCGTCGTTATCGCCTTTTTTCTACTTCTTTTATGTGAAACTGATAACTCAGGATGGGAATGAGTCATTACGCTGAGCTGAGGGCCCCGATCTTGGTATAATGTAGATTTAATAAGCAGAAGTACAATAAATTTTTTTTTAACTAAATTAGAGATGACATTTTTTCTGATGAAAATAAATTATTTCAAATATCGCACTATTTAAATCATTTGTAAAACTATTATAAACTATTTTTTTCGAAAAACTACAGAAATGATATAGTTAAAAAAGTTAATCGATTTAACTTAATTTGCATATTGCAATGTATCTTTTTGCATTGATTTAATTTGACAATTGTTCTTAAAAGGAAATATTTTATTAAAATGTATTATTTTGATTCCACATTCAAACTCGTTATCTGTGGGTTAGACGTTTTTTTTTTTTTTTAAATGGCGTAGGGATCATAATCGGAAGGTTGCGAGTTCCGTTTCTCGTCGTCCATCCATTCGACGTGTATCCGTCGTGGATTAAATGTTCTTGCATTCATTCACAGATCTGCGATGGCGGCCTAGTTGAGGTTGAAATCAAACGGTTAAAAGTTCGATCCTCAGTCTTGGGAAGAGCAGAGTTTTCGTAATCGGAGGGTTGCAAGTCCGATCCCAATTTTTGAAAGTGTGCCGAACTTGTAATCAGGAAGGTACGGGTTCGTTTTTTGAATTTCTAAGGAAGAGCAGAAATTTCGTAATCGGAGGTTTGCAAGTTCGATCCTAGTTTTTAAAAGAGCGCAGGAATCGTAATCGGTAGGGTGCGAGTTCCGTTCCTCATGGTTCACCAAACATTCGCCGTGTAGAAGGAAATGGTGCAGGTTAAATCTATTAGGATCCAAATGTTCTGATATTGATCAGATCCCGTGATGGCCTAGTCGGAATAGGGTTTTCGTAATCGGAGGGTTGCAAGTTATATTTTAGTTTTTGAAAGATTGCCGAGATCGTAATTAGAAAGGTGCGATTTCGTTCTCAAAGTCTCGAGAAGAAAAGAGTTTTCGTAATCGGAGGGTTTCACGCTCGGTCCCAGTTCCCTTCTATCTTCAATTATTTTCTTTTTAAACCGAAATTGATTTCTATTCTCTGATTTAGTAATTTTTTATGTAATCATTTTATGATGAAATTATTTTATATTTATTAACCTTGTGTACTGCGGCATTTATTGTTTGGCGTAGCATATCCTTAGAAGCACTTGTGGTCACTAAACCGAACCAATCAAATCAATAAATCCTAATTTTTGAAAGAGTGTCGATCTCGTAATTAGAAAGGTGCAAGTTCGTTCCCAAAGTCTTGGGAAGAGCAGGGTTTTCGTAATCGGAGGGTTGCACGCTCGGTCCCAGTTCCTTTCTTATCTTCAATTATTTTCTTTTAAAATCGAAATTGATTTCTATTCTCTGATTTAGTCATTTTTTTATGTAATCATTTTATTATAACACATAGTTTCCTGAAGCATTAATATTAGACGTAATTCGATTTAACCAAGTAAAAATATTATTTAGTTCACACCAAATCAGAAATAGATTTGAAAAATGTAAGATCATATAATAAAACAAAATTTTAAGATATTCGTGAGAGAAAAAAAGGCGCCAGAAGAAAAAAGAAAGAAAAAACAGCGGAGACGAAAGAGAAAAAGAAATCACAGGCGCGTAATTCGTATTTAGCTCGCCAAATTAAAGGGTTACTGCACTCAGACGATACGGAGCTTTTCATTCGTTGAAAGTGGAATTACGTAGAATTTACTTAAATACAAAAATACATATAAATGTGATACTAAAAACATTTTAATTAGAGAATTATATGAAGAACTTTCGAATTCCATTGAAAGTTTTGTTTTTTGTACTGTCGTTTGAGCGTAATTACTACATTATTTTGAAACTATATTTCGTTGCGGAAGGATCAACTCCTACAGCATAAACGTATTAGGTCAACTTAGGTTGTCCCCGACTATAGCGTCACTATTTTGTTTTGTGGTTTTCTCTCGATTTCTGTAGTGTCGGTCTGTACTTGATGTAGTTTTTTTAAGTTGTTTCTTTACCTCTATAAGTTTCTGTACCTCATTCTTTGTATGTTTCCCTGGCTTGTAATGTATTTGACATGAATATTTCTCTTTATTTTTGTTTTTTGTCTCACTATATCTTTTTTTCAAATTGCTTTCTATGTCTGTTCCCAACCTCACTCTTTTTTTTCATTGACTCTTTCTCCATCTGCCTTTCTCAATAGGTTTTTATACTTCGCTTAATATTTTTCTCTGTATATTTTATTGCCTCTCTCTCTATATATATATATTTCTGTCTCTGTTTAACAGCTACATCCAGTATTTTTTACTCTCACTCTATCTCTATGTTTCTGTATTTCACTCCTTTTCATTTGCCGCTGCCCCTATAACTCTGTTTCACTGCTTCGTTCTTTCTTGTTTAATATTTTTTCTCGTCATCACTCTTTTTCTTCTCTGTGAACTTTTTACTGTATATCTCACTCTTTCTCTTTATCTTATCTTCACTTTTTTCTACCTTCGTAACTGGGTTATTTTTCCCTCTGGTTCTCTGGTTCGCTCTCTGTTTTTGAAGGAAAACTTCTTTACGAGACTAGCTAATCTGACTAATCATGACACGGAAATCAAACATGACACGGAAATCAAACACGACACGGATATCAAACATGAAACGGAAATCAAACATGAAACGGAAATCAAACATGACGCAGAAATCAAACATGAAACGGAAATCAAAATCAAACATGACACGTAAATCAAACATGACACGTAAATCAAACATGACACGTAAATCAAACATGACACGGAAATCAAACACGACACGGATATCAAACATGAAACGGAAATCAAGCATGACGCAGAAATCAAACATGAAACGGAAATCAAACATGACGCGGAAATCAAACATGACACGGGAATCAAACATGAAATACTAGTAAAAGACCACGCCCTCATGGGGGCCCATTGGTTGATTGGCAGGTGGGCGTGGCCACCTGCGAAAATAGGCCACGCCTTGATTGGTCACCAAGTGGAGGGCTTACTACTTGCAATAACGTTTGCGAAAAATCGAGCATATTTAATGTACCCGATGACTTACACTGAGTATACTAATATACACTCAGGACTTTTTTTCTCTCTGTATATATATATATCTCTTCTTCTGTCTGTCTTTCCCTTTGTTACTCCCAGTTTATCCATTTGAATTTTATTTCGTCGCCAAGCAGTGTTCGCCAAGACTGCTAAAAGTTGGTGTTAAATTTTACACTAACTTAATAAACGCGGTCATAAAAAATAATTTTTAAAGTTTCATTTTTATCAATTAACTAGCAAAAGTAGCCGTTCTTCGCACGGAAATAAATAAAATAACGACAAATAACTGAAAATATATACATTTCCTCTCCTGCCTGGGATAATCGCATATACCATTTTAGAAGTCCTCTTTAAAAGGTGATAAAGCTTTTTTTTTATAATTTAAAATATATTTATGTTTAATAAATTAGAAGTTAAAAAAAAGTAAAAATATCTCTATACTACTTGGTTGCTAAAACACCGATAAAAATCGAATAATTTCTAGTTTATCTCTCATAAGGTATGGAATTTTAAAAATTAAATATTCCTGCACAAAAATATTTTTAGAAATTAATATGAATTTCTTTTCGGTATGGGTATACATAGTTACATTAAATACCATAATAAAAAACGACGTTTTTAAAATCCTTAACTCCAAGTGGAATAAGTTGATGGGTATAAATAATATACTATTGTGTAGACGAAAGTCAGACGTTTCGTACATGCCGATTTTTAAGCCATTCCCCTTTTTGCGTTTGTACCAGGTGAAAATAAGTGTACCGCTATCATTAATTCAACGTGGAATTAGCCTATATGGATAAATGACATACCATCGTGTAAAGGAAGGAAGGCCGTTTCAATCATTGTAGGCCATTTATTCTCTCCCCCTCTCAACCTTGTAACGAGTAGGGGCCCAATACAGCGCGATCTGTACATAACCGATTTTTTTTAACACGGATGCCGCAATTTATTTGTGAAATGACTATGATTATATTTTAGTTTACAGTGCTTACTTTAATCGATGAAATTTTAATTACTGTTGTCATCATTATTGAAAGATAATGTGCATTATAACAGGTATTTTATATGAATAATTATTTACATAAAGCTATGACTTTTTTTATCTAAGGAAAAAAATATTAAATTAAATAATAAACGAAGCGCTATGATCTTCATTTTTATATTATTTTTAAAAATAATTTAATCAAGGAGGGTTTCATTAAATTGCAGTTTTAAAGGAATAACTTTAAGCGTGAATTTTAATTAAACTTCTGAATCAATTTCGATATTGAAATGTTCTGAAGCTGCATGGAAGTGAAAAAAGCAGCAGAAACAGATAACATAATTTTTTAAAGCTGACCAAATTAATAAATTTGATAAAGAACCTAAATGATTTAACTTTCAAACATTCCGAATTTCCCTGTTCCCAGTATTGCAATTTTGATTTGATTATTTCCAAATGCCCGTTACAATGTATCGTTTAGGCTATATCTTTGCAATATCTTCGACCAACAACTTGTGTATCTAATTAATAGTTTGCATTTTTGTCCTCAATAATGCAGAACATAAGAATGTAAATTGCAGCCAGAATAAACCTAAACGTTTTTTGCAAATAAACTGCCTCAAATTCTTTATCAAAGTAAGAATAAAATTAACAGCCCAGCATTTATACTTAACCAAAAAATAGTATGTTTTAAAATACTACACAACTTTCTTTTACTACGCCCTGCCCATGTTTTAAAGAATTCCCTTGAATAATATTATTACAGAAGAATAACCACCTATTTTAATTTTAAGTTCATTTTTTTTATTTACGGATCAATTTATTAAAAATTCGGTATTTACTCATTTTGTTAAACAATTTTTCCTAAAATTTTGATTTTGTGATACTGTTATTATAGAATTCGCATCGAAAAATACCTGTCATACAAATATTTAGTAAGTTTCCACAGCAAATTACAGCCAAGGCGCACTTCATCCAAAGAATACACTGTTATAACTTGGCGATAGTTAAGCAAACGGTGCAGCATATTATAATCTCACCATGTACTTTCAATAATTTTACATTTAATATTTAATGATCGCCATTCAATGTTTTTTAAAAGGAAATATTCATTGGCACATTAAATAAAATATTTTCTAAATTATCAGTTGGTATCTGTGAAATTTTATTCTTTAATAACATTAAAAAGTCTAATAGAGTTGAAAATTCACAATGAACCCAAGCTTCGTATATTTAAAAAAAAAAAAAAAATACTTGCATAAAATATTTTTCAAATAAATAAAATGGACGTTCATACACAAATTACTCGCATTTTGGATGAATTGTTCTAAAGTTCGATCTAAGATAATTAAATATACTTACAATAAATCTGTATAAAACAAAAGAGATAAAACAATTATAACATTTTAATACAATTCTAAACCATTTGCCTAAGATGAAATTCTGGTTGTTTAAATTTTTGAATGGTTCCGTATTGTAGCAAAAAGCCCAATGTGCAGACGTTTTTCAATAATTATTAAATCAAACAAAACCTATGACGTAATTTTTATAGTGTCAATAACGAAAAATTTTATTTTAAATTGCAAACGATATTTTCATCCATGTTAAGTCAACGGAATACATTAAAATAGTTATAACATACGAATGGAACAACGTAGACACTTAGAAATTATCACAAAAAATGCCTAATTTTTTAAGTAAAGTGCTCTGTAAATTTCATAAAGCTACGTTTTGTAGTTACGGAATATTTCGTGTAAAGATCGCCATTCCAATTGATTCATATTTTTTATATTACATTTTCGCTTTTCTCCGTTGATTTTAACTGATTTTACTGTTGCCACTTCGTGAAACTTTGATGACGTACGCTAAAAAATGTCACAACATTCGAATGGAACATCGCAGAGACTTGAAAATAGTCACGTTAAAAATCTTATTTTTGGAACTAACTATTCTGCGAATTTCAAAGCTCTGCGTTGTGTAGTTACGGAACCTATAATGTACTAACAAACAAACAAACCAACAAACCAACATCCGGACAGATTTTGGAGATTTCAGCTTTATATATAAGATTTTCTTAAAAGAATTGAGTATGACTGTAACCATCGCAATAAAGTAATTGATTCATTCGGGTTCATGCGAATAATATTTTTATATATATTTAGAACTTAAGTCTATTTGAATAGTATTTTTTAGTAGTGGCATTTAGGGTAGATGAACTCAAATTACACACACAAAAATATTGAATTCACACATAAAAAACATTTCTAGTTCTAATAACGTATCAAATTCTTTGAAGCTGTTTTTGAATTATCAATAATAATAATAAAAATTTCCAAGCATCTGTGCAGGTGTATAGTTTAGGAACTAAGTCTAGCACTAAGCATCTGAGTCTGGGAAACTAAGCATCCGATTATAAGACTTAGTAAAATCTTCGTTCCAAATCGGAAGAAAATTTTAACGTAAAATTATTTTTCGATATCCCAATCGGAAGAGGAGTTTAAAGTTTCAAAAACTATGATTAAGTATAAACGTATTCAAATTAACCATATAACTGTTTTATGGTATGCTAGCTCATCAGGTCCTTACGCAGTCTTGGCCGATTTCTAGGATCGTGGCGCCATCTGGCGGATTTAGTAAGAAGTAATTTTCCTTTTAAGGGGTGTGAAGGAGGAGGGATGTGGTTTTTAGAAATATCATGTAGACTTTGACCTTACTCTTGTTTTGTAGGTTAATTGTGCAAAATTTCATCGAATTCGGATTAAAACTGCAGATTTGTATACAAATATACAGTTGAACTCCAATTATAGGAACTCCAGTTATCCGGATCAAAGAAGGTCGTCGATTATCCGGATCCGTATAGCTTTGAGCAAAAAAAAAATCCAGATTTTAAAAGTTTTTTATCAGTGAATGATATTGTTTTTATTAGCATTAAATTTCATTATATAATAAAACAGAATTTGTTTTATTAATAAGAAATAACCTTTTATTCGTGAATTATCTGATTATCCGGATATTCGATTATCTGGATGGGATCCGGTCCCAATTGATCCGGATAATTGAAGTTCTACTGTATATTGATTACTATACATTACAACTACAGCCAAAAATTTGAATAATCCAATTTGAAATGACTGATATAAATTCGTGTATAAATTTGATTTATTACACAACTTTATGAATAAATAAAGATTGTTTTCTTTATTAAACTAATTTTGATATCACGAATATTCCCCTACACTATAGTAAAATAATCGCTCATTAATACATAACTGCTTTTGAAAAACCGAAACCAAACAACTCTTCTTAGCTCACCTTTCATTGTAACTTATTTCAACTAAAGCATAAGCGTAACACTTAAATTCCGTAATCCATACAAAGAGAGCAGCGATCAGTAACAAAGTACTTTCCCAAATCAATAATAAGTTCATATAAATCCCAATAGATGGCGCAGCAATCCCGTGAAAAGATCGATCTTTTTTTCCATTCGAAAAACACTATCAATCTCGCGCAAATCGATCCCAGAATCGGAGAGAAAAAACGGAAGTTTTGGCAGTTTTGCTATACTAGTGTGACTTTTATTTTACTTATTTCTTTTCCACTTTCCCCGTTAGTCATTCTTTTTCGTAAGCGTATACATTTTTTTTTACCGAGTATCTTTTCTTAGTGAAAAGTCTTTTTCGTATTGATTTCATTGTTTTGAAGAAGTTAATTATGTTGCGTAATTTATGGTTGACGGTGTGTTAGCGTTCTAAGCTGACTTGTTTCAGAGTTTGGGACGCCCGTGTGTGTTTTTTATTAAATGGAGCGCTATCGTGCCATTTTAAGATCTTTCAAAGTAACTTGACATATTTAAAAAATGCGTGCCAATAGCGTCCATGATAAAAGTAGTGCCATTTGCATCCACTCTCTTGGAGAGATTGGATATCATGCTGAACACCTGCAATTAAACTTTATACAAAAAATTGTATTGTTGTCCTTACTATACACCAGTGATTTGCCAGAATAATCTTTTATCGACCACTTTGTTAGATTGAAAATATAAATCGCAATCTATTATTTGCAGTCTGAAACTAAAAACTTCCTGTTTTAATTCTGCTACAAAATACTAGAAAAGTCGTCCAGAACATCCGCAAAAATGAACGGCGTGTATACGGGACTGGTGCACGATTCATCGGATCGGGGTCCAAAGTCCCGACGTCTATTGAAGGCGTTGGGTGCCAGTTCAGGTGTTTCCTCGTCATCTGACCATGGTTCTAAAATAACGAGGTGCAGTTATGAATGAATGTGTGTGTGAATGTGTATGTGTTCCCGGGTCTTTCCTTCGAGATAGACCCTGAACCGTCGCCAATAGCCCACTGTGCAGCTCTAGTGCGACGTTGATTAACCAAACCAAACAAATCCTGTTTTAATTCAAAATATATAGATAAACACAGTACCGTTACACAAAAAATATTTTGGGGGTGTTGAAACAAGAAATTTCCCAACTTAACGATTCGAAATTCCCAACTCAACAGTGCTGAAAATTCCCAGTGCCAACTTATCGATATTTTTCATCTTCTTTATATATAAATTTTAGGTAATATTAAACAGTTCTCTTACAAGCATTGATTTGTTGCACCCATATTTCAATACAGTGTCCGTTCTGAGGTCTAATTTAAATGTAATCTTACAAGTTGTTCAATTTTTAATCTTCCCTAGATTTCATTTGTTAATAATATTAATTTTTTGCAGGCATAAATTTTCCCATCTCGGGGTATTTAGAAGTTGAAATTCACAACTTTCAGGGTTTCTATTAGATGATTATGGATGCAAGAACTGTTTAATATTACCTAAAATATATATTAAAAAATATATAGAAAATGTCGATAAGTTGGAACTAGGAATTTTCCGCACTGTTGAGTTGGGAGTTTCGAATAGTTCAGTTGAGAATTTCGATCGTTAAGTCGTAAAATGTCTTTTTCACCCCCCCCCCCCCAAAAAAAAAATTGTGTAACGTCACTCACTGGTGATATATGTGCTTCAGTTCAGAAGCACTTGATGATAGATTAGTGTTATAACATATAAAACCTTCGAGCATGGATCCTTCATAGTAGAGAAAACATAATATTATAATCTCGCGAACATCAAAGTGAGGCCAAATTGTATGGCCTCAGACACGTGTTTAATTACGTCATCCCATTCATAAATTTTCACTGTTACACATTTTCCAATTCATCAGACAATCGCGAGTATTTTTTAATTCATAATTTTGAAAAGAAGTCACGTGTCTGAGGCCATTCGGTTTGAGATGTTGGTGTCACGATTATGACGTCATATTCGCTCTACTACAGTCCATTCATGCTCAAAGTATAAAACCAATAGGATGCTATAAAAAGTCGTTATTTCAATTCTGAATCTTTTTTTTTTTTTAATTATCAAGAGTCATACAGAAGAACTGAGTAAATTAATTTAGTTTTCAATTAGAGTAACTTAACTAACGTAATATTATTCAGAAATTAAATATTTTTTCTTTCTCTAGGTACGCACAATTTTTTTTCTTATATGATGTAGCTTGCGACACTAGGTCGCGGCCTAGTGGTAAATTAAACATTGGGAATGCTATATATGGAAAGATGAGAAGGACTTTATAAATGACATATTTAAAAAATGAAGTCTTCTCTTTTCGGAAGTGCTTGTTGAAACCTAAAACAATGAGTTAAAAAAACATTCAAGTAATACATTGGAATTAATAACAAGATGCAGTAGATTTTAAGAAAAACAAAAAACAGCTGAATGGAGAAGTTATGGAATTAATTCAACTCGGAATACCTGTGCCTACAGAAACTAGATTTGCATGAGAATTAAGCTGCACTTCCGGCACCTTTCAGGTAGTGCCATTATGGCGCGCGTTTCCTTTCGTGAGTTCATTCACAAGATAAACGATCCGAAACGAGTTGAAACTCGAATGTTAACCCTTTCGACTAGAGTGACAACACAGATGCGATGGAATTACGCTAATAAATCTAATAAAATCACGATTTCGGTAACAGTTTGCGCATGCTCGTAAAATACATTAAGTGACTGTTTGCACATGCGTGTAAAACATGTTACGCAGGTTTTGCGAAAGTTTCCAGATTGAACTGAAATCGTTTTTGGCGACATTAATTTTTGACGCTTTGCTTCAGACCCTCCCTCCCCGAGTATTTAGTCATTGGTCAATCAGAATGCTCCTCATATTTTACATACTATTAAAATTTCCATTGTTTCAATCTTGAAATATTGGATCGTTGCATGTGTTGAGAGGTGCTATTTCTCAACAGTTTAGTTAATGAGCAGCTGTGAGAGCTGGTCTTAAAAGCAGACATCTGGGGAGAGGTGTTTGGAATTTGAGACTGGAATGTGCCAGACCTCTCACTATGAATAGGCGATTGTTAGAAAGCTTTTTAACAAGCCACCAAAACCCCAACACTTCTTCAACTCATTGTTGTGGGTTGCGTTCTTCGACAGTTAGGTACAATGGGTTGAGGTTAGATTTTGTTGTGGTGTCTGGAATGCGACATGTTTATTAGGCAATAAGTTCTAGTGGAGCTACTCCCACAACCAGATGTTTGTAGGCGTATGAAATAACATAAAATAGGGGAGACTGACCAATGCCTGTGGTCGGAATTAAGGCGGAGCTTGGAGTAGCCATTCGAATCCTGACACCTACAACTCCGGGATGCCGCTGGCAGACGATTTGTTGAAGGGATTTTAAGGCGTGGGTGTAGAATCCGAAAAGGGGACAAAAATAACCTAAGGAGAATGATAAACTGCCCAGAGCTCGATCTCCGAAGTAATCCTTAAGGGGTCAAGAACTGACCCAACGGAGCCAATATGCCGGTCAACGGAATGGAGAATTCTACTAAGTGACGGACCACTTAGTTCCCCCAGACCCGCCAGCCTCATGCCATTGGAATGGCAAATAGGTATTGTGAGCTTGATTGATTTTGTGTACGATATCTCTCTCTCCCCGATTGAATTAGTATTTAATGGGTAATATTATTAATGTACCCGATATTGTTAATTGTAGTGTTTAGTTATTTAAGGTGAAGGGAATTTTATCTCAAGTGACAATTAATTGTAATGTTTTAGAGGTTAATATACCTTAACGGAGTCACTATGTGTAACGAAATTAAATGTAATCAAGACAGTTAAATTTGTAAATAAACATATTTATTATCTAATGATTTGTGCTTCTTCCATGATAATCCATTTCCAGAGTCCTGGTAGTTAATTTGATTTATCACAACGGAACTAGTTATTATATGTACTACACTAATGACAACCAATTCGGCTTATTACTAATAATGATGATCGATATTTATAATTGATTTAAGATATTTAACATGTTTGGGCTAGAGCGCCCCAACACATGTCCCATCGAAAAGTTTTTTAAAAAATGTTATATTGGCATTTCGTGTTAGAATTTTTAAAAATCCTTTCTTAGTGGACCCCTATGATGAGCCCAAGATGAATCTATGTTCCAGATTTCATCACTCTAGGTTTTTTTGGGTATGTAAATTCCCGAAAAAGGGGTTTTACACCCCCTTAAATACGTTCGATCGGAACATTCGTGATGAGTGGCTAGGGCTTTCGCATTTATATCTATCCATCTATCCATCTATCTATCCATCCATCCATCCATATATATATATATATATATATCCATATATATCCATCCATATATATATATATATATATATATATATATATATATATATATATATATATATATATATATATATATATATATATATATATATATATATATATATATAAAGGTCCCCCCGGCTGGGTAAGGGCGGTCCTGACTGCCCCTATTATCTTGATAGTCTTCACAAATGCATTTTTTAAAGACGATGAGGTGTGCACATCCAAATATTTCTTTTGATATTTTCTAACGCAGCCCACCTTTTTGCAAGTATTTTCTCACACTGTAATTTCACAATTTTTAACCAAAAATTTTAATTCAAAGTAAACAAGTCAACGCACCCTTTCACACATTCCAGGCATAAAACACTACCTCTAAGGCTCTTTTTGACATGCCAACTCCATCGCTCAACCGGGGGATCTAATCACAAGATCTCCCGACAGTTTTATTTCGCGTTTACTTACAGAAACGAGCGATGCGCCCTCTTGTTTCCACTCGGATCGGAAGACGTATACTCCCGATACATCACCCTGTGACACATTCGTGTGACGTCATCAACATACTCCCCCTCGTTGAAATTTTTTTTTGTCTTTCTTCACTAGACGAAGAGGTTAATCCCCTGGACATTTTTTTCATTTTTTTTACTCGTAACCGTGACTCACCCGAGTTAATTTAGGTCTATTCTTCCCCCCCTTCCCGCCTAATATTAGTGTTAGCACCAAAGCGAGGGAGGGAGTATGTTCAGTTTTTTTATTTGCAGTCACACCCTTTTCGTTTGGGTGGGAGTGACAGTGAAGAAGGGAAGGTCGGCGATCACTTCTATTTTCAGTTTTAAAGTTTAAAGTTTGTTTGAAGAGCAGTTCCTGATGATAATGGAATTATATTGTACTAGGAGGTGCTACGCAATCCTCATAGGTCTGCTTTGCTCACTAAAAGGTAGGACACAATAACAATGTGTCCTAATACCATAGTCTTGCCTACCAAAAGTGTGTAATTTACTGGGTTAATACGTCATAAAAATGAAGCTTATAGAAATCTAGTTTTCAAAATTGTCAACAGATGGCGCCACCTCAATTTTCCGCTTTAAGTTTGGAAAAGCGTCTTTCAAAACTTCTATTTTTTTAATTTAATAAGGCTTCCTAATTTAAGCTGACATCATCAAAATAATTATTTATCAATCAATTGAAGGGGTTAATCGTCAAATGGCTTACATAATGGCAAAATAAAAATGCGAGCGCAACAGAATTTTGTAAACAATCTTACTGTTGCCATTCCGCGTAGAGAAAAACAGCGTTTTTCAATCACCGCGTAAGAGAATTATATATAAAGATGGCACATAGATGATTGTTAATTGTTAATGTATGTGGAATTATACAAAAAATGCTATCTTGTTGTTATTTATTCCACCCAGTCTAGAATATACTAGACTAGGTCACTCTCAGAATGTTCATCACCAGGGCAGGGTTCATCTCGAGATCTTCCCGACTCAGCCCCAACCAAGACATAATATGCTCGGGTGATGCCGGTTCTTGCTCACATTTAGTGCACAGGGCGCATGCCTTACATCTCCTGTCATAGGAGAGTGACTTAATATGTCCACTATTGAATCTTGTTAAGACGGTCTGTTCGTTTCTTTCTCCCTTAAACTCCAATGAGCTCCCGGATGGGTACCTCTGTACCAATCGTGAAGGGAAGCAATACGCCAAGTCTTGTTAATCGTGATTTTTCTTTGGGAGGATGGAACCAAAATATATATATATATATATTAATATATATATATTAATATATATATATTAATATATATATATATATATATATATATATATATATATATATATATAAATTCCAATTCGATTCATTTTGCACATTACGGAGGGCGAGTTCTGCACGGTTAACCAAAGAATTCACCTACAAGAACATCACCCAATCTCAACTTGCATGTTAGTACTCTTGACAAACATAAAACACAAACTCCATTAACATGCTCAACATTATCTAAAACAAACTTAATTTATTACCCAGATCCTTCACCCTTTACCCACCCCTGGATTCGTCCGTTTTTTTACTCCCCCCCCCCCCCTTCCCCCGTCATTCAAGAGGGGTGAGATACCCATCTCCTCCAGATACCATGCGATAAAAAGGGGAACAGGGATTTTAATTATGCGTATCTCGGGGGAAAAAGGGATTCTTGCACTATAAATTAAGCATCGACGTTTTTGTTTTCCCCGAGATTCATGTAAGATGTAATTTATTTTTTAAACTGAGATATTAGAGGAGACGAAGCGATCCGGTGATTAATTCGAGAAAATTGGGTTTAAGGAATGTTGATTGCTTTGTTCATGTAAGCTGGGTTGTCAGTTTTTGTGTTGGATAATACACATAGGTGATAATAAATCAATAGGTTTATGCATTTCTTTTTTGATAAGAGGTGTGAATTTTATTAGCGGTATTGGGTGGGTTTGGTTTGGTTAAACAGCGTCGCACTAGAGCTGCACAGTGGGCTATTGGCGACGGTTTGGGGTTTATCTCGAAGGAAAGACCCGGGAACACATACACATTCATACATGCAACTCGTTATTTTAGAACCATGGTCAGATGACGAGGAAACACCTGAACTGGCACCCAACGCCTTCAATAGACTTCGGGACTTTGGACCCCAATCAGATGTATCGTGCACCAGTATCGCATACAAGCCGTTAATTTTTGCGGATGTTCTGGACGACTTTTCTAGTATTTTGTAACGTAGCTGGCAACCCTCCGTTTACAAGATCACTACTTTTTTATTACATTTCTTTGTCAAGTCCATCGCCTAGAATCGAACAGTGAATTATCGGATTCCCATCTGACGCCTTTAAGCGCTCGGCCACGGAGGCATCGGTAATGGGTGGGATAAAATCACTGATCTCTAACTGTAACTTCTGGATTGGGCAAGACATTTTGTTAACTTGAAGCCGATGTGGAGGCAGCCATGATGTGCCCCACTTTCTTTGCTTCCGCAATATTTCGTATATTTTTCATGTTAAAATAAGCCGACGTGTATTGCTTTTGACTGAGTTTTTTTTATTTACTTTTTAAACCCATTTTAAATGCAATCTGCTATTAAAATAGAAAGTCATTTGCAAGTCAAAGTCGAAGTAGATAAAAAGCAAGAGCAAAAACTATTTGTTTGACGATATAAAAATTAATTCTATAAGAAGGAAATATAATATTTATGTACATTTAATATATCTATAATGCTATGTTAATAAAAAACACACCATCGCACTTAAAAAAATATTGGGACATAGCATGACTGCTTTCAATTGGCTTCAACGCACCCATAGAGGAAACAAGGTTTGAGGCTTCCAGCAGTTATAGTTAGAGTTCAGTGGATAAAATTGAATCGTAAGATTTGATGTTGCAGCACGGAGGAAAGAAGAAGGTGGAGATGATTTGGCAAGGTTTTACCGGCAGTAAGATGGCAACCTTAAAGTAGGTACAAACAAACACAGCTTTCAACAAGGAATGCGTTATTTAACACACGAATTTTAAAGTATAAAAACTCAAAATATAACAGTTTGTGCAGTTGTGAAGATGCAGTACAAGTTCTAAATCAATAAGGGAGGATATTATTTCCACTTCGTAGTTTAATTAAGCAATAAAATAAATTATCGCCAAATCCTGGTGTAAAGCGTCGAATTGGAATAGCGCCAAATACTTCGCCAGTATCTACTTTTTAAGCGATTGATTAATTCACATTGCAAACCGGTTTTGGACTTGATCGCACCTCCATCTTGTTCTCTCCACCATGTGTTACAACGATAAAACATTACATAAAAACATAATAATAATAATTTTATATTTTCTTTGAGAAATCAAAGATTCCATGGGTTTAAATAAATCCCTGGCCACGGCGTTTTCCCCTATGTTTGGCTGCATCTTGAGTATGCTGCACAGTTTTGGTCCCCATATCTTAAAAAAGACATTGATTTGTAGGAGAAAATTGAGCACTGGGCTACTAAAATGGTCCAAGGGTTTTCAGGCATGGGTTACGAAGATAGATAAAGAAATGTGAATATGTATACTCTGGAAGAGAGAAGGGTTAGGGGAGATTTGATTCAACTGTTCAAATTTATTAAACAAGGGAATGTGGAGGGTTTAGATTTTAATATGAGGGATAGAACGAGAGGTCATGGGTTTAAGTTAAACAAATCCCATTTTAATCGGGAAGGGAGAAAACACTATTTCTATAATAGGGTAATAGACAAATGGAAACAACTTGCCAGTGAATATTGTTAGTTGTACAGGAGTAACGGATTTTAAGAAGTTAGATATTCATTGGGGGATAGGTGATACCAGATGTATAGGTGATACCAGCTGGACCAACCTTGTTGAGCCTTGAGCCTGTTGTTGGTCGTCAATATTTGTATAATATTTTACTAACACTTAGGTGGTCTTGTTAAACGTATGAAAGTTTTATCAGGGCGGTTTAACCTTCAAACAGTACAGTGAGGCTCAAATCTGACCCCACTGTTCATTCTCTTTTTTATTTATCGTGCGACAGCGTATTTTTGAGCCCTTAAATGTTTTTAATAACTACTCAAACTAACTATATAAATAAATTACGTAATCGAACTAATATATACATATTAAGAATTAAAAAAAAATGCGGTACCTTGGCAATACATTTTTTTTAATATTGCAGTAGCGAAAAGTTTAACCATAGCTCAGTTCTCCGTATCCATTCATTTAAAAAAAAAAATAGATTTTAAGAACTATGAGCTAAGTAAAAAAATAATCTTGAAGTTAATCTAAGTTGATAAATCTAAGTTGAAAAAAAATTGAATTATTTAATATCAATTTTATACTTATTACAACTTTTCGGAAATCGGTTCTAAAATTTTGGAATATTTTTTGTATATTGGCAACAACTTCAAACTGTTGTAATAAGTATAAAATTGATATTAAATATTTCAATATTTTCAATTTGTTCGTAAAATTAAAAAAAAAATTACTTTTTAGCGCATTTTCATTTTTTTTTTTTTTTAAAAGATTATTTTATTATTTTTACTTTTTAGCGCATTTTTCTCACAGTCGGTATTCCTGTATATTCTTTTTTCTCTTTTTTTTTCTTTTTAGTTTTTAATTTAGTAAAAGGCTTCGTCCCTTACTATTATTCATCAAGAAATTCAAGTTGTTGCTCACATTTTTCCACGTCTCGGATCTAGTTTAATAAATGCCGGTCAAAAAAACTATATTGTCTCAACAATATATATCATCTGATCGGGGTCCAAAGTCCCGACGTCTATTAAAGGCTTTGGGTGCCAGTTCAGGTCTTGTCCTCGTCATCTGACCATAGTTCAAAAATACGAGGCATCGTTCCCGGGCCTTTCCTTCGAGATAGGCTCCGAACCGTCGTCAATAGCCCACTATGCAGCTCTAGTGCGACGTTAATTAACCAATCCAAACCTCAACAATATATATTGTAAAACAACCCTATCCACGCTAATAAATGCCCGGTGAATGAAATGTCATTGTTGTACAATCTTTATTTCTCAATGATGAAAATGTTTTGAAATCGGAGAAATTGTTTAAAAAAAAAAGTCCGGTTAATCGATATTTCCGGATATATAACAGATTGATAACCGATTTATTAAAAAAAAATTTCAAAAGTGGATTTTTCTCTATTTAACAAAATAACCGAATTTTTGAAAAATCGGAAAATATTTTTTTTTAATAACGGTCCGGTTAATTGCGAATTCTTGATAATTAAATGCCGGATAACCGTATTTTTGAAAAGGTGTCCAAGTGAGATATCCCCCATCCAATAAAAACACATTTTCCAAATATTTTTTTTAATTGAAACAAAAATCTTCCGCGAACATACATAACTTTTTTAATTCATAACAGTCAAATTGATAACCTCTCTCCTATTGGCGCGCTTTGATGGTTTCGGTTGGCGCGCTGTTCAGTCGATGAAAAATATTTTTCATCGTGAATTAAATATTGCTTAATGCATTTGAACCATTTTTTTTATTGTGATCCTGCGCACTACCGTTTAGGAATCACTGCTATAAACAACCACAAAATTACAATCGGAAGAAAAAGAAAGTAAAACTCTTTTATTTTATTTCAATTTATCCAAAAATATTTTTTTTAAATAATATTTTACACATATACTCACTTAATAATCTATTCCCCCCACATAAACCCAGTGGCGGCCCGTGGTCAAACATGTTAGTGCAGTCGAAATCATGTGAAACCCTCCCTATTTTCCACAACCATACATGAACGGAAATTCTTTAATATTTATTACTAAAATCAAAGTTTCCTTTCAATTTTTACGAAATGATAACATGCAAAAAATCCTCCTTTCTTTTAAACTTACGAATCTGTCAATTTTAATATTAATTTAAGTAACGAAACAACAACACACGTGTAAACTTATCAGGAAAACTATTTCCGTTTGAAAAGATTCTTGGAAATTCACTGTTTTCCCCCCAGCCGATTGTCGCACGAACCAATCAATTCATCGCAGTCGCAAGTACAGCAGATTTGAAAAAAATCCTTTAGGGCTGCATTTGTTTCGTCACAACCTCCGTTTTAGCGTGTAAGGGAAGTCATGCTAAGTAAGGTTGTCATGACAACGATGCAGCCGATTTCGAACTTCGCTTTTCGGCTGCAGTTTTCCCCCCTCCTGAATTATGTATTACGGCAACAGGTTTGCTATTTATCGGAGATTTTTTTTTACTTTCCGTAGAAATTTCGTCTTCATTTCCATTTCTAATCTTCAATTAAGAAAATTAGTAAAATGTATAATTTTAGTTTTAAAATACACTAATAAATTTAGGTGCAGCCTGGCTGTACTTGCTGTACCCTTTGGCTGTACCCCACGAGCCGCCACTGCATAAACCCCCATTATTCATTAAACTATCATAAGCCTAACCACCAATGATCTCTTCCCCACTTTAAATTGAGTTCCCCAAAAAGATATCTATATTTTAATGTGAACATAAATCTGTTAAATTGAGCCAAGCAAGTGATAAGCTTTTAGTGCCTTTACTTCATAATAATAAAAAATTCCCTCTTTCCCCTATCTGGAATTTAATCTAGGGAAGATCTTGAATCAAATCATTTAGGTAACATCGTAAAATGGGTTGGCGCTCTTCCTCTGACGCCAAGAGCTTCTTTCCATTCAACTTTTCGCCGCCAGATGCTTTCTTTTGTGTAACAAGCTCGCCATCCTAATGCCATTATGAGCGAACTCAAATGTTGCTCGCGGGGGTACGAAGATGCTGCGGGGGTCGGCTACAAATTGAGTTAATTAAATTGCGTTGAAAACAAGGTGTGATATTGACGGTTCGTGTTTAAATTTTAAGAATTGAAACTACGTGATCGCTTGTTGAGATTTAACCCTTTTAATATATATAATTTGAAAGTTGTAAAAGTTATCCTGGTCTAGTCTACACGTACGAGAGAAACGCGCGCGAGTTTTTTCAGATGGCTCTGCAGTTCGTTAATACAAAGCAAGTGGTACAATTTTTTTTTTTATATTGATTATTTTTTTTAATTGTCGTATGAATTTTCGAATCACCGGGAAGCTTGCCCGCGTTTTTAGCTCGTGTAGAATGGGCCTCAGCGTTTGTACTCTACACTGTTAAAAATAACAGTTCAACGTTCCACCATGTATTGGTGCTCTGCAGCAATTTACACCATATTATTGTGAAATCTGGGTTGAACCAAAAATCCTTTATCGCAAAAAAGCGAAGGTTTCACCAATAATTGGTTCAACTTTTTAAACTGCAACCGAAATTTTCGATGTCGTTAAATCAATGGCCCAGTGGATAAAGGCGTTCAGCTATGAATCAGGGGATTCCTAGTTCGAGCTCGGTCGGTGACATTTACAAAGAAAAGTAAAAAGTTTTAAAACAAATATTCTGTTTGTACGTTTATAAAACAAATATTCTGTTTCTCCGTTTATAAAACAAATATCTTGTTCGTACGATTATAAAAAAAATATTCTATTCGTACGTTTATACAACAAATATTCTGTACGTACGTTTATAAAACAAATATTCTGTTCGTACGATTATAAAACAAATATTCCGTTCATTTATGAAACAAATATTCTGTTCGTACGTTAATAAAACAAATATTCTATTTGTACGTCTATAAAACAAATATTCTGTTCGTACGATTATAAAACAAATATTCTATTCGTACGTCTATAAAACAAATATTCTGTTCGTACGATTATAAAACAAATATTCCGTTCATTTATAAAACAAATATTCTGTTCGTACGATTATAAAACAAATATTCCGTTCATTTATAAAACAAATATTCTGTTCGTACGATTATAAAACAAATATTCTATTCGTACGTCTATAAAACAAATATTCTGTTCGTACGATTATAAAACAAATATTCTATTCGTACGTCTATAAAACAAATATTCTGTTCGTACGATTATAAAACAAATATTCCGTTCATTTATAAAACAAATATTCTGTTCGTACGATTATAAAACAAATATTCCGTTCATTTATAAAACAAATATTCTGTTCGTACGTATATAAAAAAAGTATTTTGTTCGTACGCTTTTAAAACAAATATTCTGTTTCTCCGTTTATAAAACAAATATTCTGTTTGCACGATTATAGAACAAATATTCTGTTCCTACTTCTATAAAACAAATATTCTGTTTGTATGATTATAAAACAAATATTCTGTTTGTATGATTATAAAACAAATATTCTGTTCACGCGATTATAGAACAAATATTCTGTTCCTACATTTATAAAACAAATATTCTGTTCGTATGATTAAAAAAACAAATATTCTATTCGTACGATTATAAAAAAAATATTCTGTTCGTACGTATATAAAAATAAGTATTGTGTTAATACGTTTATAAACAATAAAGCTTCTAAAATTACAAACAGTTTAGTGCTAAGTAATTTTTTTACAAAGCCTTAACATTTCAAACGTGACCAAAATTTTATAAAAAAATTGCGTAAATGACGAATATTACAGACGAAAAGTCGGTAGACAGATGATAAAAGGTATATAAACATGTAAAAATTAACATTCTATTTCTTCTACTGCATTGAAATTTTGTACACACCTTCTGAAATATGTTTAGCATTGTTATATGCAAAAATAAATTTTTAATAATTTTTTCGTAATATGGGGCTAGTGTCTACCACCACACAGTAATTTCCATACAGTATTAATGATCCTTATGTATTTACTTAAACCTTATCCTGTCAAATCGTATTTTCTCTACCAGTAGCCGATATAGACGACTAATATCACCCCTTACGTAATCAGATTCATAGAGAGAGTATTAGCCGTAAGCGCCCTCAAACATACCGCCCGCCTATGAATGTCAAATGTCACCATCACCCAGGAACATCCGTCTTCTTCAAGAAATGTCAATCGATCTTCCGTCTTCACTTTGGCTTGCTCTCCCTTCCTTCTCAGTATAAATGGAAGACCCCATTTACTAAAGAAAGATGTGGTGTCCAATAATTTACTATAACTCCGTCGGATTTCACATGATTTCGTTTCAATAGCCGCAATCTTACATTTTAAATGTGAGAGGTTTTTATATAAGACAGACTTATGGAAGCATTTGACTTAACTTTGGAGTTTTTATTTATGTGGGCATTAACGTTTCACCGTTAACGCTCAAGGTTTATTATTATAATATATACACTGTTAAAAGTAGGCACTCAAAAATAAGTTAAAAATACTCATTTTTGAGAACGTTCGATGATGGCTCCGAATACTTAAGTTTCAGTTTTGAAAAAGACATTTACTCAAAAATCAGTATAATGAGAAAAAATAAATAAAGCAGATACTAGCCTACATAAATCCCTTTTCAATAAATATCAACAATTACAACCAAGACTTACCGGAAATCGAACCCAGATGCACAAGCATCGCATTCCAGTGCCTTATCCGTTAAATTACCAGGACGACGCCGACGTAAAGAAGTTATAAACAAAAGAAATGTTAATAAAACGTGTGCCAAAAGAATTTGAAGTCAGATAATTGAGTTGCCATTTAAGCAATCGACATCAAATGATGTGGAAAACCATCTTCTGAACAACTGTTTTAAGTGTGCCATGTCGCTTTGTTAAGATGGCTTGAACAGAAGCTGATATTAGCCATATTAAATCATACTGCTCATTTTGCGAAAGTACGATTACTTAAATTTCAGTATGTCCTCGCTCATTTGCGATGCAATTGTACTCAAATACAAGCGAGTACGTTCATCAGTGGCGTCCCGTGGTCAAAAATTTTAGTGCATCCGAAATCACGTGACCCCCCCCCCCCCCCCCCCCCCCGCTACTTTCCACACCCACACATAAACGTACATTTATTAATATTTATTACTCAAACTCAATCAGTTTTTTTTTTCAAAATTTACGAAAGATAACATGCGAAAATGTTAGTGCAGCCGAAGTCAGGAGAATCCCATCCCCCCACACTATTTTCCACAACCATACATGAACAGAAATTCTTTATTATTTACTACTCAAATCAATATTTCCTTTAAATTTTTACAAAATGATAACATGTGAAAAAACAAGAAAACACTTATTGTTTGAAAATTAAATCAATCTTCCTTTCTTTTAAACTTGCGAATCGGTCAATTTTAATATTAATTTAAGTAACGAAACAACAACATATGTGTAAACTTATCACGAAAACTACTTCTGTTTGGGGAGTTTCTTGGAAATTCTCGGTTTCCCTCCGGCCCGCCCCATTCATGCAGGAACGAATCGTTTCATCGAAATCCCAAGTACAGCAGATTTGAAAAAATCCTTTTAGGCTGCGTTTGTGTCGTCACATCCTCCATTTTAGCGTGTAGAGGAAGTCAGACTACGTAAGGTTGCCATGGCCAAGATGCAGCCGATTTCGAACTTCGCTTTTTGGCTGCAGTTTTGATTGAATGGATTTTTTTCCGCTTCTGAATTCTTCATTACGGCAACAAGTTTGCAATTTATCGGAGATTTTTTTTTAACTTACAGTAGAAATTTCATCTTTATTTCCAATTCTAGTCTTTATTTAAGAAAATTCGTAAAAAATATAATTTATTTCTAAAATACAATAATAAAATTAGGTGCAGCTCGGTTGTTGTAGTCCACGAGCCGCCACTGACGTTTATGTACTCATTTTTGAGCGACTTACAAGACATTATAAACAGAATATAAGTTTAAAAAAAAGGTGTGCCAAAAGAATGGAAAGTAAGATAACGAGTTGTAATTACTCAGTTTTTATATTAGCAATGGACATCGAAAAGTATTGAAAACCTTCTTCTGAACACTTATTTTAAGTGTGCCAGGTCGCTTTGTTAAGATGGCTTGAACAGAAACCGAGATTAGCAATATTAAATCGCACTGCTAATTTTTTAGGAAGTATGGTTACTTAAATTTGATTACATCAATGCTCATTTACGATGCAATTGTACTCGAAGAGAAACCAGTAGGTTCATGTACTCATTTTTAAGCACATTGTTTTTGCAGTGTGGGAAGGCAGTTTATCAGCTGTGCATATAAACACACTCTGACGTCACAATGGTGTCTGAATGACGTCACAATGGTGTCTGAATGACGTCACAATGGTGTCGGAATGACGTCACAATGGTGTTTGAATGACGTCACAATAGTGTCTGAATGATGTCACAATGGTGTCTGAATGACGTCACAATAATGTCTGAATGATGTCACAATGGTGTCTGAATGACGTCACAATGGTGTTTGAATGACGTCACAATAGTGTCTGAATGACGTCACGATGGTATCGGAATAACGTCACAATGGTGTTTGAATGACGTCACAATAGTGTCTGAATGATGTCACAATGGTGTCTGAATGACGTCACAATGGTGTCTGAATGACGTCACAATGGTGTTTGAATGACGTCACAATAGTGTCTGAATGACGTCACAATGGTGTCTGAATGACGTCACAATGGTGTCTGAATGACGTCACAATAGTGTCTGAATGACGTTACAATGGTGTCTGAATGACGTCACAATGGTGTCTGAATGACGTCACAATGGTGAGTTGATTTGATTTTCGAATAACAGAGATTAAATGCTATTTTTTAAAAATATTTTTTTCTTTTAATATTGTAACGCTAAAACCTAAACTAACTTTTTCCGCAAAAGTGCTTCTATTTTCCCGATTCCAATGTGATATTAAAAAAAATGTAATGATCATTCTTTTTTTGCGCAGTTGTTATCAATACCTTGAATAGATTTAATCCATACCAATTTATTCAGCTAATTAATAATACCCAATTAAAAATAACTGAATATATTCTAATAAATAAAAAAAGATAAAATTTCAAAGAAATCATTTATCTTTAAAATAAGCTCCCGAAAAAAAAAATCTTAAAGCATTGAACTTTTCTTAAGAATAAAAGATAAAGAATAGGAGTCAAGAAAAAATATCGTTTTCACTTTTTTTGGGAATATTTTGTGTTGGCCATTTGGCAACGTTTGCTCTCCAATGAATTGTGGTCAGAATGCCTAGTGCCAAATTTTTCTGGAAATCTTCCATGTTTCCATAATGGAACACAATAGATGGTTAAATTGAACCGAAATCTTGATACCAATGAACATAAGATATCTAACATGTCTTTATGCAAAATTGCTTGATGGAAGAATTACTTTTAACGTGCTTTTGTAAATTTAATCACATCATTTCCCATTCTTTTTATCATTCTCTGCATAAAAGATAATGCTGTCAGTTGTTTCGATTTTTTTTGTATGGTTATTCTCTTATTTGTGCGCCATGTTTGCTTTTATCAAAGTGCATGTTAGTGATGTGATATTTTAAATTCCTATGATCACATGATACTCTAAATAGTTTGAATAAAGTTAAGATACCCAGTCACTTTGTTTATTCGTTCTGTGACACTGAATATTCAGTAATAATATATCCACTAGAAAATATATTATATCATTATAGCTGTGGCACCTATAAAAGCTTACACATTAAAAAAAATTGTGTTTCCTCGTCGATTTTGAACTTGTGATCTATAGTTCCGAAGTCCCAAGCATTTTCGACTAATATTAAATTGTACGCATGCGCAGTTCTCCCTCGCTACGATTCTTTTTGGTTGGAAACTTTAAATATTAATTTAAAAAAAAAAACTGACTAAATGTTTTAAAGTTCTCAAAGGCACAATTAATAGTACTTATGTTTAAAATTTCGGACATTTCCGTGCAGTGGAAAATATTACTAGAAATATATTTTTTAGTTTCTAAAAAAAAAAGTTTATTTTATTACTAAGGGGATCCGCCAATCCCCTGTACCACTGACATACCTATCATTATTTATTATTTTCCAAATTTATTTTCACGCCTTCACTGCGTTTTAGCTGAATTTCTAGTATTATTGGTATTATGGCCACAATTAGCGTTAAGCTTACCATAATCTTGCCTACCAGAATTGTTTAATTTACTGAGTACTGACGTCTTTCAGAGGGAGTTTATGGGAATGTAGTTTGCGAAACTTCCAAAAGATGGCACCACTCCAATTTTTCGTTCTTTTATAGTTTTACAAAAAGCTTATTTTTCAAAAAAATATAATAAGGCTTATTTTCTTTTTAATTTAAGAAGACATCGTTAAATAAATATTCACCATGAATAACCATAAATATAAACGCAGGCGCAATAGATTTTTTGTAAACAAAGATTCATGTTGCCATTCTGCCTAAAGAAATACAACGGGCTTTTTTTAACCTCGCGTAAGTTAATTATATATAGAGATTGTAGTTTTTTTTATGGAAAAGATGAAAGAATGTCGTTGCATGTATTTTTTTAAAAAATGGTTATGTAAATTTATTGGCATTTTCTTAGAATGTGCTCGAATGAATTATACGCAAATAACGATAGCAAAGCGGGATAAAGAAAAGTACGTAGGTATAATTTGGCATCTTATCATACTTTTCATATATATAAATTATCATCTGCTGGTTCGTTAAACACGTGTTTTTTTTCCCTTCGCCAATATAATGCCGATTGCTTATTTTAGTCCATTTAATCTCGGCACAAAGACAGGCACAGTGGCTATTGTATAAGTCTTGTTATTTTTTATCACAAAGATTAATAATTAACTATTTATTTTGTTGCTTTCGATGAGAAATTTTAGTTAAGGCCCATTCATGAATATGGAGAGTATTTATAATTGATTAGTCAATTTAACAAAGAATTCATTATTTTTGACAAAATGTGAATGTTTCCTAAAACGTTACTAAAATCTGTTAATAGTCAACATTAAACTTAGAAGAAATATTCAAAACTCGAAACTGATTAGAATTTTTACTAAAAAATAAGAAATCTCTTTATTCTATAGTATGCATATAGTTTGTTCAAATTTAACTAGAAAATAAATCGACTACAAACATACCAAAAATTAGACAATAATTTTTTTTCATTCCTACGTTTTACGATATTTTAATATTTTTAAATTTACACATGACTTATACTATTTAAAAAAAAAATATTTATCAAAAACCAAAATATCAACGTTGAAAGACAAATTTTTTCGTATCTCAAAACAGTTACAATATTTTATTGTAATTTTTTTTAGTAATTTGAACCCTTTGCTGTCAAGATGTGACTATCAGTCACAAAAAATAACGACCTGTTCTTAGAAGAAGAAAAAATAAAAAAAAAGTGAAGCGTTGATTAAAATACCAACAAAAGCAGACTTTAGAATAAAACTTGTATTAAGTTATTAGAAGTTTTTTTTACGAATGCTTTAGTTGGGCAAAGATCGGAACATTGATTGAGGAAAATAACAGGAGCAGGATATAACTGTTCCCTAACAAGAACGCAAATAATAAACGTGTTAGCGAACATGTTCTTTATTGTAGTTTGTTTTATAATTCAAATTATTAAGTTTGTTAGAGAAATATTGAATAGCCTCTGAATACACTAGAGAAGAATAAAAAATTAAGAAAAAAGTATGAAGCGTTGATTAAAATACCAACAAAAGCAGACTTTAGAATAAAACTTGTGTTAAATTATTGGAACTTTTTTTACGAATGCTTTAGTTGGGCAAAGATCGGAACATTGATTGGGGAAAATAAGAGGAACATGATATAACTGTTCCATAAACAAAACGCAAATAATAAACGTGTTTTTACCTCAATGGGTCGAATGCAAAGCGAACCTGTTCTTTTTTTGTAATTCGTTTTATACTTTAAATTATAAAGTTTGATAGAGAAATATTTTAGGTAATAGCCTCTAATAGCGCTATAGAAGAATAAAAAAATGAAGAAATAAGAGTGAACGCGTTGATTAAAATACCAACAAAAGCAGACTTTAGAATAAAACTTGTGTTAAGTTATTAGAAGTTTTTTTACGAATGCTTTAGTTGGGCAAATATTGGAACATTGATTGAGGAAAATAACAGGAACAGGATATAACTGTTCCATAAAAAGAACGCAAATAATAAACATGTTTTTTGACTGCAAAGGGTCATATGAAAAACGAATACGTTCTTTTTTGAAATTCGTTTTATACTTCAAATTATAAAGTTTTGATAGAGATATATTTAAACTAAAGCAATAGCCTCTAAAAGCGCTATAGAAGAATATAAAAAATGAAGAAATTAGAGAGAAGCCTTGATTAAAATACCAACAAAAGCAAACTTTAAAAATAAAACTTGTGTTAAGTTATTCGAAGTTTTTACGAATGCTTTAGTTGGCGTCGCCACGCCAAAACATTTACTCACAGACCAGCGAGGGGTTTTACCATTTTTGGAAACATTCCAAATATTTTTATTCTATCTACATAGTGGAATAACACTTCGAATGCGAAACTTAAGATAAAATTTGTAATGGCTCACAACGACAGAATCGTTAATCATCACAAAATGTTCATACTTGAAAACTGTAGTTAAAATTCATATGCATAACTATTTAATTTCTGCACTGTTAAAAATAGGTACTCAAAAATAAGTAAAATGTACTCATTTTTGAGTACATTCGATGCTTATCATGGCTCCGAATACATAAGCTTCAATTATGAAAAAGACATTTACTCAAAATCGTTTTCTCCCTCGTTGAAAGCGATATTGTAAAAAATACAGACAAGCTAAAAATCGTAAACAAAATTTATTAAATGACTAATTAATTAAAACTGAGAAAATAAGTGTACATTGCCACAATGTGTGAGACTCCTGAGTACCCACTTACCCACTGAACTGTAACTTCTGGAATGCTCAACACTTGTTTCCTGTATGGGCGCGTTGAAGCCAATGTGGAAATAGCCATACTGTGCCCCAAGATGTTTTTAAAAGTGATTTAATGGTGTGTTTTAATACCATAGCATTGTAGAAATAATAAATGTATATAAATATTATATTTTCTTCTGATATAATTCATGTTTATATTGCCAGACAAATAGTTTTTGCTCTTGCTTTTTTAACCGCTTTGACTTGCAAATGACTTTCTATTTTAAAAGCAGATTGCAATTAAAATGGGTTTCAAAAGACAATGGAAAATTATTCAGCCAAAAGCAATACATGTCGGCTTATTTTAACAAGAAAAATATACGAAATATGCGGTAGAGTGAAAGGGCACAGCATGACTGCTTCCACATTGGCTTCAAGTAAACAAAATGACTTGCGCAATCCAGAAATTACAGTTAGAGATCAGTGAACAAATACTTTGACGAGTGTTACTCGTCTTTCTCCATTTGGGCCTGTTTCAAGCAGGAAGAGTGGTACTCGTCATTCCGTGTCACGGGGTTAAAATCGCTGATCTCTAACTGTAACTACTGGATTGGGCAAGACAATTTGCTGACTTGAAGCCAATTGAAAGGGTAACAACTGTACCTCACTTTCACCGCCATGGCATATCTTTCGTATATTTTTCATGTTAAAAAAACCGACATATATTGCTTTTGGCTGAATTTTTTCCCATTTTCTTTTGAACCCCATTTTAATGCAATCTGTTATTAAAATAGAAGGTCATTTTCAAGTCAAAGTCGAAGTGGTTAAAAAGCAAAATCTATTTGTTTGGCAATATAAAAATTAATTCTATAAGAAAAAAAGATACATAACAGTCGAATTGATAACCTCTCGACTTGGCGCATTATTTGGCGGTTTTAATTTAAAGTTTCTGGCGGTTTTATTTTGGAGTTTTGGTTGGCGCGCTATTCAGTCGGTTAAATATATAATATTAATATATATTTAATATTTCTACAATGCTATGGTATTAAAAAATACCACTAAATCACTTTAAAAAACAGTATGATTGCTTCCACATTGGCTTCAACGCGCCCACAGAGGAAACAAGTTTTGAGCCTTTCCAAAAGTTACAGTCGTCATCTGACAATGGTTCAAAAATACGAGGCATCGTTCCCGGGTCTTTCCTTCGAGATAGATCCCGAACCGTCGCCCCGCCAATAGCCCACTGTGCAGCTCTAGTGCGACGTTAATTAACAAACAAACCCGAACCGTCGCCAATAACGCATTGTGCAGCTCCAGTCCGACGTTAATTAACCAAACCAAACCAGAAGTTACAGTTAGAGTTCAGTGGTTAAAATACATCTATAAATTTATCGAAACCTTTATCACTTATTTTTTGTATAAATAACCAACTTCATTTGTTAACTTTCAAAAAATATTTCCCTACCCGATCTCCTTATGCAACAAAACAACAAAAAACAGGTTTAATGATTCTGATTCCCTCACCCGCTGAATGTAGGACATTCAAAACGATTGAGATCACAATTTTTCTCTTGCACAAAGACCTGGTTGGTAAAAAAACAACTCATTTATAAAGAGTGTCGTTTTCTGTTGTGGTTCTTTTTCAATAATGGATTCGTTGGTCAGTTGGTTGGGTCAGTCAGAGTTTTGTTGATTGTAGGAGTAGAATTGAGATCACCGAATTCCGACTTCTATGTGCTCTAGATCGGGGGATTGAAAGTCCATTTAAGGTTCACGAATCAGAAATTAAGTTTATGGGTTGTCCCAGAATGGTGGTTAAGTGATTTGATTCCTTACAATAGGGATATTCGTGATTTTTTTTTTGACGTGGATACGTCTTTAACCCGCTGGCGTTCATTGACGTGATATCACGTCTGTGGATCTCCAGTTTTCTCCAGAACAACGCCATATATTTTAAAATTCTTTAAATGATAACTTTGGCAATAAAGGTTTGGTGAGCCCCAGTTGCAACAGTTGGTAAGGCGTTCAGCTACTAATCAGAGGATTGGTGGTTCGAATCCGGGAAATGGACTTGACATAGAAAAGTAAAAAAGTAGTGATCTTGCAATCGGAGGGTTGCCAGCTTCACTACAATAGTACTAGAAAGTCGTCCAGAATATCCAACAAATTATACTGGCGTGTATACGGGACTGGTGCACGATACATCTGATCGGGGTCCAAAGTCCCGACGTCTATTGAAGGCGTTGGGTGCCAGTTCAGGTGTTTCCTCGTCAACTGACCGTGGTTCTAAAATAACGAGGTGCATGTATGAATGTGTGTGTGAATGTGTTCCCGGGTCTTTCCTTCGAGATTGACCCCGAACCGTCGCCAATAGCCCACTGTGCAGCTCTAGTGCGACGTTAATTAACAAAACCAAACCATAAAGGTTTGGTTTTGTTTTGTTAATTAACGTCGCAATAGAGCTGCACAGTGGGCTATTGGCGACGGTTCGAGGTCAATCTCGAAGGAAAGACCAGGGAACACATACACATTCACACACACATTCATACATGCACCTCGTTATTTTAGAACCATGGTCAGATGACGAGGAAACACAGGAACTGGCACCCAACGCCTTTGGCAATAAAGAACAACAGAATGAACAGATGCGAGCCTTTTTTTTGGTTGCCTACCTGTCTGAAAATTTGAAAACATTGCTCCTTAATTTAAAGAATTTACTATATATTTAAAATGTGGGATTCTTTTTTTTAAGGAAACTATACCACGGTTAAAATTGTTTTCGCTTGACGCAATAAAAAAAAATACAATGAAATTTATAAAAACAGTTTCCGCCACTGGCGTTGTGTTGGCTGCAGACTGCATTAGTCAACTCCATCTGTAGCCTTGGAAGCCTTAGCGTCATATCGGTCGAAAGTGTGCAGGGAACTCTGAAACCAAACACACGAATTTAAGTTTAATTTTACAAGTTGGACAATTTCTAATTTTCCCTTAATAACCTTGGTGTTTTTGCTTTCATTTTTTAAAAATATTAATTTTCTTCAGACTTGAATTTTCCCAACTCGGGTATATTCAAATCTTGAAATTCCCAACTTTTAGGGTTTCCAAATTATTTGGGGGGGGGGGGGGGGACTTCCTCCTAAACCCCCTCGGTGCGACGTGCTTGGCTCCAACCTATGGCTCCAACGCGCCCATAGAGGAAACAAGGTTTGAGTCTTCCAGCAGTTACAGTTAGAGTTCAGTGGTTTGTACCTTCGTCAGCTCGAAACAAAATCGTCTGTCGTTAGAAGATGTGGAGGAGGAAGAGGGAAGGACTGAAATTGTGTCACGCCCCACGCTAAAACGTGTCTGTACGTCTGACATTCGCGCCTAACTCAACCTTTAACGACCCTCCTGTCTGGAATGTTTACTGTCCAGACACTTAATAAAATCAAAATTCAACATAAAGCGATTTTTTTTATGTTGCTTCTTTGAAAGAACAGCGATAAAAAATGTATTGATTTAGGTTTGTAACTTGTTCTACATGACTGGGAATTGTAGCATCTTGAAGAATATTGCGTAAAAATCAGTGGAGGCCCGGGGTCGAAAATGTTAGTACACCCGAAGTCATGTGAACCCCCCCCCCCCCCCCCCCCCATATTTTCAACAACCCAGACATGAACGGAAATTCTTTATTATTCACTACTCAAATCAAAGTTTCCGTTCAATTTTTACGAAATGATAACATGCGAAAAAAATAGAAAACACTTATTTTTTTAAACTTAAAGCAATCCTCCTTTCTTTTAAATATGCGAATCGGTCCATTTTAATATTAACTTAAGTAACGAAACAACAGCACGCAGTAAATTTATCACGAAAACTATTTCCGTTTGGAAAGATTCTTGGAAATTCTCGGTTCTTCCACCCATTCCCGCGAATCACGCACGGGCCAATCAGTTTATCGAATACCAAGTGCAGCCCAAATTAGAAAATGCAATTTTAATATACACTAATAAATTTAGGTGCAGCCCGGCTGTACTTGCTGTAGTCCACAAGCCGCCACTGGTAAAAATCTTTACTATTTGCAATCTAGGAATGTCTATGGTATTTGCGTGCTTTTGAAGGAACAGCAACTGCTGTTCCTGTTGTTTTTTTCTTCCACAAAATCATTGGCTGTCAAAAACCACACTTGGTTCGAAATCGAAAGAACGACATTTTTCACACTGGAAAAAAAGGAACTTAAAATTGAGCATCTGAATCTACTCGTTTTTCTTTGAGTACAATTGCATCGTAAATGAGTGATGACGTACTCAAATTTAAGTGGTCGTACTTTCGCAAAAATTAGTAATGTGATTTAATATTGCTGATCTCAGCTTCTGTTCAAGCCAGCTTAACAAAGCGATCTGACACACTTAAAATAGGTGTTCAGAAAATGGTTTTCCACATCATTTGGTGTCGATGCTTATATGGAAACTGAGTTATTGCAACTCAATTATCTTACTTCCCATTCTTTTGCCTCTTTAACATATCTTCTGTTTATAACTTCTTCACATCACCCTGGCAGTTTAACTCTGGACTGCGGGACCTTAGGATATAGGTTCGATTCCCGGTAAGTCTTGGTTCTAATTGTTGATATTTATTAAAAGTGATTTATAAAGGCAGCCTGCGAAGGCAAGCAACTGCTCTT
The DNA here is from genome assembly GCA_963932185.1 of Troglohyphantes excavatus. Taxonomy (NCBI): domain Eukaryota; kingdom Metazoa; phylum Arthropoda; class Arachnida; order Araneae; family Linyphiidae; genus Troglohyphantes; species Troglohyphantes excavatus. Next base: position 7,881,325 of record OZ010677.1, on the reverse strand, counting down.
TTTATTCGTTTTTACTCATTATACTCATACCTGAGCACATGTCCTTTTCAAAAATGTAACTTATGTATTCGCAGCTATGATAAGCATTGAATGTACTCAAAAATGAGTACATTTTACTTATTTTCGAGTACCTATTTTTAACAGTGTATAATGAAGACGTTATGTTCATTTTGAAAAATAAGAGGACAAAAAAACAGATAGTTATTTTATCCTGATTTAAAAATGGTAGATTAGAATAAAGGGATCTTAACATGAAAACGGGATAAAAAAAACGGGATTTCCCGGAGCAGTAGTAACGTACTCGCGTTTCTTGAATATTAACGGATTTTTATTTTAAATGCGTTAAAAAATAATTAATTTCCAAGCAGGTTTTAAACGAGCCGTTGGTAGGGCTGCCATCAATAGATACAATTCTTTGAACATAGTGCCATCTCTGAATAATTACAACAAATGTGTGTCGGGGGGTGAGGGAGAGGTTCATGCGAAGATTATCGCCTAGACATGCTAGTATATATTTTTTCAGTAGTAAAAATCCCTTTTGCGGGTCTCGCACACTACGAATCTTGACATGTAAAGTATAAGAAAAAAACGGGATTTCCCGGAGCAGTAATATCGTACTTTTGTCTCTTGAATATTAACAGGTTTTTTTTTAAGTGCGTTTAAAAATAATTAGTTTCAAGCAGTTTTTAAACGAGCCGTTGTTAGTGCTGCCATCTATGTGGGTATGGGGAGGGTTGTTCATGCGATAATTATCACACGGAATGCTAGTTAAATACATACCAATATAAAGTATTTTTTAGTAACAAAGATAATCTACTCTCATTTATTAAGTTAAGTTTAGAAACCACGGACATACACCAAACAGAACTTAATTATTCCGCATCAATACAAATCTAATAATTATATCCATGTCCTCAGAACGAACCCAATGAGTAAATATTGCAGCCCTCTATCTTCTTCAACCATAAATTGTTTAATGATTTTGTCATTAGACGTCTTCTTAAATTTGCCGCTATCCTTCGCGTATTAATTATCATTAGGTGCGTTGCCTTGTCGTGGAAATCGTTAATAATTCTCGCTTATTAACATTTCATGCGCATGTCCCCGGCTTCTATGACACATTGCGACAGATTAGGGGAGTTTGGTGGGTTTTTTTTTAGTTGGGGGAAAATGAGTGCTGATTGTGAAAATGAGTAAGGGAATTATTATTTTAAGGAATTTTCGTTGTTTTAGTTTGTGGGATAATGGAAATTTTGAGTTCAGGTCATGGTTTGGTTGCAGGAGTTTCAATGTTCCTGTATGTTTTGAACATCGTATGATACGAGGAGCATAACCCTTTAGTATTTACGTTCTTTTAACCCTTTGCACTCCGATGTTTCTCCTGAGGCGCCAACATAACGACCCGTTCTTTTGTTTCCCTGTTCTTTAAAATAAACGAGAACAGCATGATCTTGTATTTAGAACATCAATCTTTTTTTCAACTTGTTCTCTTGCAAATACAAGACAGATTAGGATATTTTTCCTTTATGAGTATAGAAAAATCTGTTGAAAAGAACGTAAAGAGGAATACAAGACAGATTAGGATATTTTTCCTTTATGAGTATAGAAAAATCTGTGGAAAAGAACGTAAAGAGGAATACAAGACAGATTAGGATATTTTCCCTTTATGAGTATAGAAAAATCTGTGGAAAAGAACGTAAAGAGGAATGAATACAAGACAGATTAGGATATTTTCCCTTTATGAGTATAGAAAAATCTGTGGAAAAGAACGTAAAGAGGAATACAAGACAGATTAGGATATTTTCCCTTTATGAGTATAGAAAAATCTGTGGAAAAGAACGTAAAGAGGAATAACTGTTCCATTGAAAGAACACAAATCGCAAAATGTTCTTGGAGTGCAAAGGGTTAATAGAACAGTTACATCCCGATTATGTTCTATTTAAAAATGTATTTTTTTAGATTGTTCTTTTTATGCTTATTGTGGATAATTATATATAAAGATTACACATGAAGCCGATTGCTAATCCTATGCACACCGCTGTCTTTGCTCATGAGACAATATAACGACCCGTTATTTTCGTTCCCTGTTTTTTAAAATAAACAAGAACAGCATTTTTCTCTCTATGAGCGTAAAAAATTCTGTGGAAAAGAACAGAAACAGAAATAACTGTTCCTCAGAAAGAACGAAAATTTCAAAGATTAACTTTGCACACGTGGAATATGGTTCTTTTTATGAAACTGTTATATCCAGATTCCTGTTCTATTTAAAAATGTATTTTGTTAGCTTGTTCTTTTTACGTTTAGTGTGGATAATTATATATAAAGGTTATACTTGAAGCTGAATTTTAACCCTTTGCACTCCGCTGTCTCCTCTCAGGAGACAACATAACGACCAGTTCCTTTTGTACCCTGTTCTTTAAAACAAACAAGAACAGCATGACCTTGTGTCTAAAAATCAACGATCTTTTTTTTTCAACTTGTTCTCTTGCAGATCCCAAACAGAATACGATTTTTTCTATCAATGAGTATGACTTCGGTGGAAAAGAACAGAAAGAGAAATAACTGTTCCGTAGAAAGAACGAAAAGGATCTTTACTACATAAATAATATATATGATGCTTATTTTAACCAAAACTAACAAAACCCTATTACTATAAAATAATAAATTAAATATAAAAACACTATTTTTCTTTTTTACAACAACAACAAAATAAAATGAATAATTTACCCTTTAATATAATAGTAAAAAGTTAGGTCTGGTGTGTTCGTCTAACAAGCCATATTTTGCCTTAACTTAATTAGAAATTTCTTTCTATATATTTTGACCCCATCTCTAAAAAACAATGAAGAAAAAAGAACACAGCCATTTTTAACCGACTGAACAGCGCGCCAACCAAAACTCCAAAATAACTCCAGAGATTTTAAATTAAAACCGCCAAATCGCGCGCTAAGTGGAGAGGTTATAGATTCGACTGTTATGTATTTTATTTTATGAATATTCGCCCAGGATTTCGGTTCTAATTCAGATATTTGCAGAATTTTTTTGTTGGATAGGGGATGTTTCACTTGGGAGCAATTTGAAAAAAATATCCGGTTATCCGGCATTTAACTATCCGGAATTCTCAATTAACCGGACCGTTTGCAAAAAAAAATATTGTCCGATTTCGAATTTTTTTTTTGTTGGATAGAGAAAAAACCATTTAAACAAAATGTGCAAAAAAAAAATCGGTTATCCGGCTGTTATATATCCAGAAATGTCGATTAACCGGAGTTTTTTAAACAATTTGTCCGATTTAAAAATAGTTTCATTGTTTAACAGAATAGCACACCAATTACATTTCGTTTAACCAGCATTTATTGCCACGGACTTATTAGCAAAATAATGTAAATATATTTAAATAATTGTGTTCAGGTAACTTCACTACTAATCCGACCTTGTTTTGTTATGCCCCCGTATTTAACTTGATTGAAATTGTAACTCAGTTAATATGTCCAATACAAATGCATTAACCTGATGTTTCCGACCCCCATTTTACTCTTTCAAAATTCATGGACATACTCTCGTGGCAGCTATTATTATTTTAATACGCTTAATTTATTAAGCAAATCTTTTGCAATTGTTTTTTGATATACATTGTTGAGACAAAATGTAAGCACAAAATGTTGTTACTTGAATTGAAACTGAAAAAAAACCACAGCTACTTTTTGGACCTCAGTACAATATACCACCCATCTCAAACTTTTCGCGATTTGACCGATCTCCTTTCCCCAAAAAATTCCCGATTTTACAATTAAAAGATCAAATCCAATTGAACTGAGTGACGCAATAGCATCTCAGTGACATCATCAGGTTTGGAGAACACAATTTAAGGTTCTAATAATCTCAAATTAAGTCGTGTTGCACATGGAATTTCACTTCGTGAGATTATGAAAAGTAAGGAAAACTCGTGCGTCTTTGTTAATGGTGATGAAATGAGAGATTTGGGACATCGTGTATGTTTCCGCGCTGAATTGAAATCTCATGCACGTAACAATCGGGGTTTTATGTCTTTGTTAAAATGCACTGTTAAAAATAGGTACTTAAAAATAAGTAAAATGTACTCATTTTCGAGTTAATTCGATGATGCTTATCATAGCTACGAATGCATAAGTTTAATTTTTGAAAAAGACATGTCTTCAAAAATGAGTAAAAATGATTAAACATAGCATTAGCTAGCTTTCAAAGGCTGCCTTCATAAATCACTTTCAATAAATATCAAGGGTTACAACTTGGACTTACCGGGAAACGAACCCACTTCTGCAGCACCGCTGTCCAGAGCCTTAACCATTAAGCTATCAATGCGAAGCGAAGAAGTTATAAACAGAAGTAATGTTAAAAAGGCGTGCCAAAAAAAATAAGAAGTAAGATAATTGAATTGTGTGCGGATTTGGTTGAGGTCTGGTTTGGTTAATTGACGTCGCACTAGAGCTTTGGTTTTGATTTGGTTTGGTTAATGAACATCGTGCTAGAGCTACACAGTGGGCTATTAGCGACGGTTCAAGGTCTATCTCGAAGGAAAGACCCGGGAATACATACACAATCACACACACTTTCCTACATGCACCTCGTTATTTTAGAACCATGGCGCACTAGAGCTGCACAGTGGGCTATTGGCGACGATTTGGTGTCTATCTCGAAGGAAAGACCCGGGAACACAAATTGATGCGTCGGAGATGCGGATTTGGTTGAGGTTTGGTTTGGTTAATTGACGTCGCACTAGAGCTGCACATTGACGACGGTGGGCTATTGACGACGGTTCGGGGCCTATCTCGAAGGAAAGACAAGGAAACGATGCATCGTATTTTTGAAAAATGGTCAGATGACGAGGACAACACTTGATCTGGCACCTGACGCAACCTCAATAGGCGTCAGGACATTGGACCCTGATTAGATTTGGTTTTATACAATTCTGGCTGCCTATTTCTGTCCTCGAATTGAGACTTAACACAGCCACATTCACCTCGTCCGGATTTGGTTGAGTTGTATAACTCAGTTTCCATTGAAGCAATCGACGTCAAATAGGGTGGAAAACCATCTTCTGAACAATTATTTTAAGTGTCTCAAGTCGGTTTGTTAAGATGGCTTGAACAGAAGCTGAGATGAGCAAATATTAAACCACACTGCTCATTTTTGCGAAAGTACGATTGCTTTAATTTGAGTACGTCACCGCTCATTTACGATGCAATTGTACTAAAAGAAAAACGAGTACGTACATGTTCTCATTTGGAAGCACAGTATGTTTAACAGTGTAGTAATTAAACATTTTAAATGCCTGGTAATTAAACATTTTAAATAACTAGTAATTAAACATTTTAAATGCTTAGTAATTAAACATTTTAAATACCTAGTAATTAAACATTTTAAGCAACAACATACAAAATATTTCTTGATATGCCGTGCTTTTGAATGATGTGTTATGGTTCCTGAGACCCCTTATGTGGTTTATGTAAAACGAAAAAAATCCCTTACAATTTTACGAGTTAATTGTACAAAATTTATAATATCCGTACACGGTACGGACAAACCGTAAAAGTTGACAGATACAAGTGTAGTATAATACAAAATGCAAATATGTTGCTTCTTGTCTTCCTAGATGGCAATAGTTATCGTGACTTCCCCACCGGTTATAGTTTGCTGTATACTTAAAATGGCACAATACCCCGGTCTCCCCTAACCTTTCTTGTAGGTCCAATTATCCCTATTCTGAGGGGTCGACCGATCTCACTTGCATAAACATTAAATTATCCCTTCCGAAATCTTCCTTTTCTATTTAAAAATAAGAAAACCAGGGGAAAATAAACCCACTAACGCTTTCAGTCTTCGCGCTATCGATTTAAAAAACCTCAATAACAAAATCTCGTTCGTCCTAAAAGAAAGCAGGGAACTCTGAATTTTTCAAATCGCCAAATAGAAGACAAAAACTCGCCAATATGAGAAAAACTCGCCAAATGGAAGGGAAAAACTCGCCAATATGAAAAAAACTCGCCAAATGGAAGAGAAAAACTCAGCCAATATGAGCAATACTCACCAAATTATGTTCAAATCATAATAATTTTATTCTTATATTTAAAAAAAAAAACATCGGGTGTGAATGTGGCGAAGCCCGGCCAAAAGGGTTTCAAATGAAGTAATTTCATTACATAATAGAAACAAGGATTGTTTTCCAAGCAAAACATCGGGAACAGATTGAAGATAAACAACCTGTTCCGTCTAATACCGCAGACTCCCACATACGTCTCTGTACGTGATTAGCTTTATTTCAAAATCTTACTTGTACCTAATTTCCTATCGAACATTACTAAATGTATGCCAATCGAGCTATTTGTCACTAAATTATAATAAGTCACTTTAAAATAGGTCACTTTAAAAACCTCACATAATGTTTCCAAAGATGGTTTAAACAGAGAGTTGTAATATTAAATTGAGAGCGCATTCAATACCAGACTCTCATAAGGCCGCGGTGTCAACATTGAAAAGAAAAACTCACATCACGTGGTTATAGCGCTGCCACATTTGGCGTTCAGACATCTGCAGGAGTTTAAATTTGGCGCACTTTCTTCTCTTTTGGTGATAAGGAGTTCTGTCCGTATTCAACTTCTTAACATATATGTACAGCCGCGGAAAAAAAAAAACGAACCACCGATGATTATTTCGTTAGTTTTTATAGTAGAGCTAAACTTAATATACCATTTTGTAGGGAATAAAGTCTACTACACATTGATATACAAAACATTTGCATAGGGGACTATCTTCATACTCGAATCCGCACCAACTTTAAAATTTCCAATAGCAGCACCCAATTTTGATTCAATATTAAGAATCTACGACAAAATGTATCGTTGAATATCAATTTGCAAGTCATTTGGTTAAGTAGTTTTTTAATTATGAATATCGAAAGTTTAGAACTCGTAATGTTAAATGAATTTCTTAAACTTTTAATCATATCTTTCGAAATAATAATTTTATATAGCTGATATTTTTATCTGTGTTACTTCTAAACAACCCAAGCAAAATACACTAACTTTCATTACTTATATGTATATTTTTTAATTTTATTTAAATTAGGATATTAATATTCATAAAATTTATGAATAGCAACCATGCTATGTTTTGATAGTGATGGATTCAGAAAAACATTTTATATGCATATCTAAAATTTCATGATTTTCCTCTTTGTAGTTTTTTGGCTATATTAAAATGAGCATTAAATGATCATTTAAGGGGTCATACACAAATTTAAAATCTGCAGAACTTAACAGAAATCTACTAATTTTGAGAATTAAAAGCGCTGTGATCGCGTTGGCATAAAATTCTAAATTCGTATATAAAGGCGAGGGGTATACGGGAGTGGAGTAATGAATGATCACGGGAAAAAAAGAACCACGGCTAACGCCAAAACATTTTCTACCAGCGTACTTCATTTCGAAGTCTCACTAATACTTTGTCCAATGTGGAAGTAGCAACCTCAAATAAGATAGATACATATCATCTAATATATCGGCATATAAATGTAGGAAATTAACGAAAATTTATATTTAGATTATTTTAAAGGGCGGGGAACATTTCTGCGCTATCAAAAGTAGGTGTTGCTATCGAAAATTTTAAAGTTGGTGCGGATTCGAGTATGAAGATAGTCCCCTATGCAAATTTTTTTTATATCAATGTAGAGTAGACTTTATTCCCTACAAAATGGTATATTAAGTTTAGCTCTACTATAAAAACTAACGAAATAATCATCGGTGGTTCTTTTTTTTTCCGCGGCTGTACGTATTTACTTATTTTCAAATAATATGCGCTAAATATTTCCTCTTCATTAACGAAACGAAAATATGTTATTTGTGTTCAATACTCGAAGAAGCAAAACTCTTAATATTTCTCAGGTTTTATTATTCATATTTTCTTATTGAAGTATACAAAATAACAATTGAAAGAACTTCGCTTATGGTAAATTTTTTACATAAAAACATAATGCAATTATTTCAAAACTACAAAGTAAGAAAAATCTCCTTAATATATCTGTTAAACTCCCTTAAATTGTGCCACTCGTTCAAAAAAAAACTATATTTAAATACAAAATTAAACACAAAACCATATTACAATACAAAATTAAACACAAAACCATATTACAATACAAAATTAAACACAAAACAATATTACAATACTTCGATCTCGTTTTGTTCTTAAAGTCGCCAAGGCCTGCCAAGTAATATTGGCGCATGAATGAATTGGCATTTCCACATATCACGTGGTTTCAATGATGGACACACGGAAATCAGCATTTGTATTCCTCTATTTGTATCATTACTCTATGGGTTTAAAACCCAAAGCTAAACAAGCGGCCGCCAGAATAAGGAGGGCGCCAAATTTGAGTGTGAAGAATGGTTAACCGCAAATGATTAGGCTTGATTTATTGCATATTAAAATATTTATATATTTCACAGAGAACATAGAGAATTTATAGTTTATCTTATTTTATTTCCGAAAATGGGTCTACGTTAGACTAGTCTTCAAATGTAGTAGTCAAGTAATTTGGAAAATGTAACTGTAAGTTTTAAATATCTTGTTCAAATATTAAACAAATATCTAATAAAAATTGGCTAATTACCACACATTGTTACTTTGTGGAAAAAAGTTAGGGGGGGGGGGGGTGCAAAAGTATGCTTGCTTTTGACTAAAAAATTCTTTGAACCACCATACAGGCCCGTTGTACCGGGGTGGTTGGACGGGAGCACGTCCCTTAAAACCCTACAAATTGAGAATTTCTAGTTTTGAATACCCCCGAGTAGTGAAAATTTGTGTCTGAAAAAAATTAATAGTATTAGCAAATGAAAGCGAGGGAAGAGTAGAAATTGACCAAACTTGTAAGATTACATTTAAATTAGACCTCGGAACGAACACTGCGTTGGAACATGTGCAACAAATCAATGCTTGTGAGAGAACTGTTTACTATTATCTAATACATAATAAACGGTGAAAAATGTCGATATGTTGGAACTGGGAATTTTCAGCGCTATTGAGTTGGAAATTTATAACCGTTAATTTGGGAATATTGAATCGTTGAGTTGGGAAATTAATTGACCCCCCCCCCCCCCCCTCGAAATATTGTCTGACGGCACTGCCACCATGTACCTTGTTTTAAAGACATTGGACATTGAAAGAGAATTTCAGCAGCAAGTAATAATATAAAAACACGTACCTTCTGTGCTATGAGATTATAATATATATATATATATATATATATATATATATATATATTGTACAAACGATTCAAATACTCCTAATTCGCAACAACAACCCCAAAATGCGCTGCTCTAGCGATACCTCGCCAATTGTAGAATCACTGCGCTACAGGGAAAGAGCTCGGTGATCTTTTTTATTACATATATATAGAAAATAGTTTTTTCACCTTCCGTTTCCCCCCATATAATGTGAGGGGGCTCTAGCTGTTTCCCATGGGGGTTAAGAAGGGAAGGACATCTCAACTCCTCCCCCACACCTACGCGCTCCCCTCCTGCCCCCTCCGCTACCCCCCCCCCCCTTTTGGGGGAGAAGATGGGAAATATGATGGAAATTGTGTTCCATATACACACCCTATTTTTTGACTTCGCATGTCAATGGCGTGCCATTAGAGTAAGTTACAGAAATACCGGGCTTTCCTCGTCTGTTCTTTACGTCGAACGACAACCAATGACAGCTCGTAGACTACAACAAGTACACCTAAATTTATTAGTGTATTTAAAACTAAAATAAAATATTTTACTAATTTTCTTAAATGAAGAATTGAATTGAAAATGAAATTTCTACGGTAAGTAAACAAAATCTGCGATAAATAGCAAGCCTGTTGCCGTAATGCACAATTCAGGAAGGGAAAAATCCCCATTCAATCAAAATTGCAGCCAAATAGCGAAGTTCGAAATCGGCTGCATCGTTGCCATGGCAACCTCCACGTAGTATGTAGATTTACCTCCCTGCTAATGCACTGCATGTGTGCCGAGTTACAGCCCGAAATGAATTTTCTGATTTGGGTTGCACTTGGTATTCCATACACTGATTGGCTCGTGCGTGAAACGCAGGGATGGGTGGGGGAACCGAGAATCTCTCCAAACGGAAATAGTTTTCGTGATAAATTTACTGCGTGCTGATGTTTCGTTATTTAAGTTAATATTAAAATTGACCGATTCGCATGTTTAATAAAAAGGAGGATTGCTTTAATTTTTTTTTAAAAAGTAAGTGTTTTCTAATTTTGTTCGCATGTTAACATTTTGTAAAAATTGAAAGGAAACTTTGATTTGAGTAGTAAATAATAAAGAATTTCGGTTTATGTATGGTTGTGGAAAATAGTGGGGGAGGGGGATTTGTGGGGTTCACTTCATCTACCCGATACTCCCGGTTAGGCGAGAGTGATCACTTTGGCCTGACTGGCAGAGTATCGGCGTAGCAAGCCGAAGCTCCTCTGATCAGCGTGCATCGCACTACAGATTCTCATGATTTCGGATGCGATAACTGCATGATCTTGAACCTAATAAACGCTTTTCTTTCGTTTCGATTTGATTAATTAACGTCGTACTAGAGCTGCACATCAGGCTATTGGCGACGATTCGGGGCATATCTCAAAGGAAAGACCCAGGAACAATGCCTCGTATTTTTGAACCAGGGTCAGATGACGAGGACAACACCTGAGCAGTCACCCGACTTTCTATTATTTTTGTAGCCAAGCTGGCAACCCTCCAATCGCCAGATCACTACTTTTTTTTTACTTTCCTTTGTCAAGTCCATTACACGTATTCGAACTAGCAATCCTATGATTACTAGCTGAACGCCTTTATCCACCGGGCCACTGGAGGCCCCATAAAAAAGAATGTAAATATTAAACATGTTCATCGAATGCAAAAGATTAAATATATTTAATAGAACAAGACCGAATTCATGTAAATCGTGCTATTTGTCAGAAACGGTTTCAGAACTGATTACCATAAATCCGTAACCTAGTTTATATCCTGATACCCGAAAGTAGGCGATTTTAAAGACGTTTGACGAAAACTAACCCTACAAATCGTAACTATCTATCTATTCTTTATTTTCTATCTCTTATCCAATTATTTAACCATGTACAAAACGTAGTTCAATCACGAAAACCTTCATTTCTCTCGTTCACAGATCAACTAGTCTCAAAAATAAAACAAAATGGCCGAACATTCCGCCCGATTGGAACATCTACTAAAATATAGATATGGCGAGAACATTTCCATTACCAAGTGTCCAGAATGAGAGGGGGGGGGGGGAGGGGATAAAAAAAGAAGCAATAATAAAAGACTAGAACAAAAGGTTCTATATTTCTTTTCCATTAGGCAGCCACACCCAGTCGGATACTCTTGCATGCGCAGCAGCAGCAGCAGCACAGAGACACAGAAAGTCGCGGCTGATGACGTGAAAGTGACACAGGCTAAAAATACCAGAAGCCTTGACCGCGCTAGGGATTGGAAGGTCGTTTTGTCTTTTTATGGATTTAAAGGGCTTTGCTTTGATCTTTAAGAAATATGGTTTGAAGGTATGAATGATTACCTTAAATGTAGACTTTAAAGTGTGAGTATATTGTTAAAAATAGGTACACAAAAATAAGTAATGTACTCGTTTTTTAGTACATTCGATGCTTATCATAGCTCCGAATACATTTTTGAAAAAGACATAGACTCAAAACTGAAAAAAAAAGAGCAGATGCTAGCCTACATAGGCTGTCTTCATAAATCACTTTCCATAATAAAACAACAATTACAAAGAAGATTTACCGGGAATCAAATGATATCTTAAGACACCGCAGTCCAGTCCAGCCTTATCCACTGTACTACCATGAATGACGTGAATAAGTTATAAACAGGAGCAACGTTAAAAAGGTGTGCCAAAAGAATGGAAAGTAAGTTGAGTTGTAATTACTCAGTTTCCATTTAAACAATCGACCTCAAATAATGTGGAAAACCATCTTCTGAACAAATATTTTAAGTGTGTCAGGTCGCTTTGTGAAAATGGCTTGAACAGAAGCTGAGATTATCAATATGAAATCACACTGCTCATTTTTGTGAAAGTCCGGTTACTTACATTTTAGTACGTTATTGGTCATTTACGAATCAATTGTACTCAAAGAAAAACGAGTAGGTTTAAGTACTCATTTTTAAGTACCTGTATATACATTATACAGTGTACCTTTTTATGCAAAGTTATCGATATATATATATATATATATATATATATATATATATATATCTCGATCATTCTATATATACAATATATCTCTATCCTATCACACAATATATATCGATCAAGCTATCGATGTATATATAATATTAAATATTAAATATGCATCCATCAATATATTAAATATACATCGATCAATAAAATATTAAATATGCATCCATCAATATTAAATATAAAATATTAAATATACATCCATCAATATAAAATATTAAATATACATCCATCAATATAAAATATTAAATATACATCCATCAATATAAAATATTAAATATACATCCATCAATATAAAATATTAAATATACATCCATCAATATAAAATATTAAATATACATCCATCAATATTAAATATTAAATATACATCCATCAATATTAAATATTAAATATTAAATATACATCCATCAATATAAAATATTAAATATACATCCATCAATATAAATATTAAATATACATCCATCAATATAAAATATTAAATATACATCCATCAATATAAAATATTAAATATACATCCATCAATATTAAATATTAAATATACATCCATCAATATAAAATATTAAATATACATCCATCAATATAAAATATTAAATATACATCCATCAATATAAAATATTAAATATACATCCATCAATATAAAATATTAAATATACATCCATCAATATAAAATATTAAATATACATCCATCAATATAAAATATTAAATATACATCCATCAATATAAAATATTAAATATACATCCATCAATATTAAATATTAAATATACATCCATCAATATTAAATATTAAATATTAAATATACATCCATCAATATAAAATATTAAATATACATCCATCAATATAAAATATTAAATATACATCCATCAATATAAAATATTAAATATACATCCATCAATATAAAATATTAAATATACATCCATCAATATAAAATATTAAATATACATCCATCAATATTAAATATTAAATATTAAATATACATCCATCAATATTAAATATAAAATATTAAATATACATCCATCAATATTAAATATAAAATATTAAATATACATCCATCAATATTAAATATAAAATATTAAATATACATCCATCAATATTAAATATAAAATATACATCCATCAATATTAAATATAAAATATTAAATATACATCCATCAATATTAAATATAAAATATTAAATATACATCGATCAATATTAAATATAAAATATCAAATATACATCCATCAATATTAAATATAAAATATTAAATATACATCCATCAATATTAAATATAAAATATTAAATATACATCCATCAATATTAAATATAAAATATTAAATATACATCCATCAATATTAAATATAAAATATACATCCATCATTATTAAATATAAAATATCAAATATACATCCATCAATATTAAATATAAAATATCAAATGTACATCCATCAATATTAAATATAAAATATTAAATATACATCCATCAATATTAAATATAAAATATTAAATATACATCCATCAATATTAAATATAAAATATTAAATATACATCCATCAATATTAAATATAAAATATTAAATATACATCGATCAAGCTATCGATGTATATACATCAATCAAGCAATAGACATATAAAGAAAACTATTCAATGGTACTGAAACTATAAATCTCATACAAATTCATTTAATTTATTAATTACTTTACAATAAAATATAAACAATTCTACTATATAAAAATATATTAAATATAATTCACATACAAAAACCCACCCTCGAAACACCTTAAGATTTGCATTGAAACACAATTCCTCACAAACGTCTTTTCGATGTTTACATGCACTACTTAAATAACATTGCTAAAACGAGAACAAACATAATCGGTCCCCTCATATTTACGACCACCCCCCCAACGCATGTTTTATTCATAAAAGTTCGGAAGCAATGCCGAATGGCGACACAATGTTGTTTCCCCCAGTCCCATTTCTGGTTTAATAACAGGTCCATCAATGCTTCCTGGCTTGTTAGACATCGATCTAATGGAATCTTTCAATGCACGAATCAAATTTGGGTTTCTATGTTTAACATTTACGATCTGTGTACATTTTTTTTATGCATCGATGTTCTAGAATGTATTAATTTCGTTGAATGTATTCTGAAAGACTGCGAAACTTTTGGGTTATTTACTTTTGGAGACTAATCGACGAATTTTTTTTTTAATGAGTGTTACCGCCGGTTTTTTTACTGTTTTTATTTTCGATCTTCAATGCCGTGATTTTAAATATTTTGTTATATTTACTTTCTACAATGTAAAAAAAAGTACTTAGAAATGAGTACTTGAAAATACTCGTTTTTCTTTGAGTACAATTGCATCGTAAATGAGCGACGATGCACTCAAATTTAAGTAAACGTACTTTCGCAATAATTAGCTGTGTCATTTAATACTGCTAATCTCAGCTTCTGTTCAAGCCATCTTCAAAGCAACCTGACAAACTTAAAATAGTTGTTCAGAAGATTGTTTTCCACATTATTTGACGTCGATGGCTTAAATGGAAACTGAGTTATTGTACCTCAATTATCTTACTTCCCATTCTTTTGCCACAGCTTTTTAATATTTCTTCTATTTATAATTTCTTCACGTCGCACTGGTAGTATAACGGATACCAGGGCACTGGTCTGCGGTTCCTGAGGATCTGGGTTCGATTCCCGGTAAGTCTTTGTTGTAATTATTGATATTTATTGAAAGTGATTTATAAAACCTATGTGGACAAGTAAATACTCTTTTTATTCATTTTTATTACAACACAATCATCTTAGTTCCCATTCTTTTAGCACACCTTTTTAACATATATTCTGTTTATAACTTCTTTACGTAAATCTGGTAGCGTAACGGATAAGGCTCTAGACAGCGGTGCTTGCAGATATGGGTTCGATTCCCGGTAAGTCTTGTTTGTAATTGTCGATGTTTATTGAAAGTGATTTGTGAAGGCAGCCCATGTAGGCTAGCATCTGTTCTTTTTATTCATTGTAATTTTTTTTTTGTACATGTCTTTTTCAAAAATTAAAACTTATACTTAAAATTTATACTTATCCGTTGTACTACCTGGGCGACGGGGAGTTGTTATAAACAGAACAAATGTTAAATGTGTGTACCAAAAGAATGGGAAGTAGGATAACTGAATCGTAATAACTCAGTTTCCATTTAAGTAATCGACATCAAATAATGTAGAAAACCATCTTCTGAACAACTATTTTAATTTTTCAGGTCGCTTTGTGAAAATGCTTGAAAAGAAGCTGAGATTAGTAATATTAAATCCCACTGCTCATTTTGAGAAAGTACGGTTACTTTAAATTTGAATACTTCGATTATTTACGATGCAATTGTACTTAATAAAAACGTTGTAGGATCAGGTACTCATTTTTAAGTACCTTTTTATTACAACTAAACAATGACCATCGTTCAAGAATATATGGGAACCCCGTACTGTTTTTCAAACTAAAGTTGTGAAATATTTTGCGACTAATAAAACTATTATAAATAATAATGGCAGGGAGCTAACTAATATTACTATTTTATATTTATGATGGGGTTTATCTTATGGTTTAATGAAGATAAAAAATAATACTTTTTTCAATAGTTAAAATAGTAAAGCGTATTGATTTTATTTTCTTCCACTTTAACATTTTATTGGAAACTTGTATTTTTCTTCTCAGATTTTAGACGCATTGCGTAGAATTTTCCTGATGCAGAATCTGATCTATTCTCCTGACGGTTTAAAAGGCTTTGTTCGCTTTTATATTAACTTTGCTTCTGGCTACGTAACCGAAAAAAGAAATAAGGTTCTTTTCGAACGTATGCTTTTGATTTTTGGAACTGACATTTTGCAACGTTTCTTTTGTGCTCAGAAAAGTTTTTATTTCTCTTATATCTTGCATATAACTTTATGTGTATTAAGCTTCGCATTTTCACGTTTTTACATAAAACTTCGAATAAACTACATCAATAATTACAATAATTATTATTACCCAAATTTATAAATACATTTTTGAATATTTTAACAATAACCAAGTAAATATCACAAAATCAAAAAATCGCTAAAGTGAATCAGAAATCTCTAAAGTGAATCAGAAATCTCTAAAGTGAATCAGAAATCTCTAAAGTGAATCAGAAATCCCTAAAGTGAATCAGAAAGCACTAAAGTGAATCAGAAATCACTAAAGTGAATCAGTAATAACTAAAGTGAATCAGTAATAACTAAAGTGAATCAAAAATCTCTAAAGTGAATCAGAAATCACAGAAGTGAATCAGAAATCCCTAAAGTGAATAAAAAATCCTTAAAGTGAATAAAAAATCACTAAAGTGTATCAGAAATCACTAATGTGAATCAGAAATCACTAAAGTGAATCAGAAATCACTAAAGGGAATCATAAATCACTAAAGTGTAGTTCAAATATTCATAAGAATGTTTCTTATGTGACAATATACGTTATTGCGCGTTTTAGCACACATAAAAACACAACAATTTGATAAAAACTTATATGTTACGTATTTTAAATATGGTATACAACAAAGTTATACACATAGTGGCTACAACATTATGACTTCCGAACTGGTCTGTGCCTTTCATATCCCATACGCTGAAATGTACGCCAAATAGTGTGTTTGGAGATGCTTTGAGACGATCCTTGATTAAAATTTGCACTCTTAACCCTTCAGTTGTTGCTTACAGTGGGCATTCATTAGCCTCTAATGACCACAAGAGTTAAGTTAAGAGCCAGTTTTTTGGCTAACAGTCCATTCTTTAAACATTTTCACTACAGCTGGTCTTAAACATTTCACAAATGCAGCGGTTTTGCAGACTCATGAATCCTAGAACCCAGAATTATCCCATGTTCAAAGTCCGTCAAATCGCGTTTGTTTAACCGATACCTCTTCGAACAAAACGTCTCTAGTAACGTTGTAAACAAGCCTTTTCTTTTTAATACCTCTCACGCCCTCTGGTGGAAACAGTGTGATGTCATAGCTGATTGATGTAAAAACGACCAGTGGTCATAATATTTTTTCCATTTAGTGTTATATATTGCAACAACATTATATATAGCAACAACATTATATATAGCAACAACATTATATATAGCAACAATACAGATATAGTAAAATAGAAATATTCTAATGACAAGAACAACAATTTTTTACTATTGCGTCACCCTGTTGTAACACTTGCGACAAAATATTGTTACAACGACAACAAAATATTGCTACAACAACGACAGTTTAGTGCTACAACAACGATGAAATGTTGCTACAACAACGACGAAATGTTGCTACAACGACGAAAAAACGTTGCTACAACGACAAATGTTACAACGATGACAAAATATTTCTATGACGACAAAATAATTTATATACAACGACGAAAAATTTTCACCTTTTCAACGAGAAAATGCTACTATAACAACGAGAAAATTTTGCTACAATGACAGCAAAATGTTGCTACAACTAAATCAAAATATTGCTACAACGACGAAAACATGTCACCACAACAACGACGAAAACATGTCACCACAACAACGATGAAATGTTGCTACAATGACGACAAAATGTTGCTACAATGACGACAAAATGATGCTACAACATCGACAAAATGTTACTACAATGACACAAAACGATGCTACTACGACGACAAAACGTTGCTACAACGACGAAAAAATGTTGGTACAATGACGACAAAATGTTGCTACAATGACGACAAAATGTTACTACAATGAAACAAAACGATGCTACTACGACGACAAAACGTTGCTACAACGACGAAAAAAATTTCACTTCAACAACGAGAAAATGTTGCTACAATGACGACAAAATGTTGCTACAATGACGACAAAATGTTGCTACAATGACGACAAAATGTTACTACAATGAAACAAAACGATGCTACTACGACGACAAAACGTTGCTACAACGACGAAAAAATGTCACTTCAACAACGAGAAAATGTTGCTACAATGACGACAAAATGTTACTACAATGACACAAAACGATGCTACTACGACGACAAAACGTTGCTACAACGATGAAAAAATTTCACTTCAACAACGAGAAAATGTTACTACAACAACTAGGAAATGTTGCTACAATTACGACAAAATACTATTATTGTAACGAATAAATCTTACTACAACTACGACAAAATATATCTACAACGATGACGACAAAATGTTATTACAATTATATCTAACTTCAATGTATTTAATACTTGATTAAATATTTAAAGTGAAAAAACAATATTTTCGAAATTGTGGTATGACAAATTGAGTGTTTTGTAACTACTTATAAAATCGTACAATGTAAATCATGATATTAATCATAGTTGCAGTGCCGGAATGCATCCAACCCAAAATGTAACATAGTGTTTCTATATCGGTATTTTAGAGAAGTGTCACGGCCGAGGAAGATGTGCTCAAAAATGAGTACAATGAGTAAAAATGAATTAAAATAGTTACTTTCCCACATAGGTCAACTATATAAATCACGCACTTTCCATAAATATCAACAATTACAACCAAGACTTACCGGGAATCCGACCCATATCCTCAGGAACCGCAGACCAGTGCCCTGTTATCCGGTGTACTACCATGGCGAAGTGAAGCAGTTGTAAACAGAAGTAATGTAAAAAAGGTGTGCCAAAAGAATGGGAAGTGAGATAATTGAGGTTTAATAACTAAGTTTCCATTTAAGCAATCGACATCAAATCATGTGGAAAACCATCTTCTGAACAACCGTTTTAAGTTTGTTAAGATGGCTGGAACAAAAGCTGAGATTAGCAATTTTAAATCACACTGCTCATTTATGGGAAAGTACGATTATTTAAATTTGAGTACGTCATCGCTCATTTACGATGTAATTGTACTCAAAGAGAAACAAGAATGTTCAGGTACTCATTTTAAATACCCCTTTTTAACAGTGTAAAAAAGTATTTAAAAAAAAGTACCTGAAAATACTCATTTTACTTTGAGTGCAATTTCATCGTAAATGAGCTATTTTATGTTTGGCATGTCGCTTTGTTAAGATGGTTGGAACAGAAGCTAAGAATATCAATTTTAAATCACAATGCCATTTTTGGGAAAGTACGATTATTTAAATTTGAGTACGTCATCGCTCATTTACGATGCGATTGTACTCAAAGAAAAACGAGGAGGTTCATGTACTCATTTTCAATTACTATTTTTATTTCTAGTGTAGACACTGTAAATATTTTCGATTTCGTTTAAATTGACCGCAACTGCTTGAGTGAAACCAGCCGAACGTTTTATAAGGATTTTTGAATTGATTTAGTAAAATACCGCGCTTAGGTGCGATAAAACTAGCAGTCAACACTTCGATGTGCGTTTTATCCATTTCTATTTTGCTATCCATTTTACGACCCTTTTGAATATCGGTTATTGTCTTCGACACACACACGCTCCCAGTCGTATTAAGAGCCCCAGTTGCTCAGTTGGTAAGGCGTTCAGCTACTAATCAGAGGATTGGTGGTTCGAATCCGTGAAATGGACTTGACATAGAAAAGTAAAAAAGTAGTGATCTTGCGATCGGAAGGTTGCCAGCTTCGCTACAAAAATACTAGAAAGTCGTCCAGAATATCCAACAAATTATACTGGCGTGTATACGGGACTGGTGCACGATACATCTGATCGGGGTCCAAAGTCCCGACGTCTATGGAAGGCGTTGGGTGCCAGTTCAGGTGTTTCCTCGTCATCCGACCATGGTTCTAAAATAACGAGGTGCATGTATGAATGTGTGTGTGTGAATGTGTATGTGTTCCCGGGTTTTTCCTTCGAGATTGACCCCGAACCGTCGCCAATAGCCCACTGTGCAGCTCTAGTGCGACGTTAATTAACAAAACCAAACCAAAACCCAGTCGTATTAATCCCCTTCTACAATGGCGAGATAAACGCGCGCGGGTTTTGGCAGGTGGCTCTGCACTGCAAAAAAAAGAACTTAAATATGAGTACATGCACGTACTCGTTTTTCTTTGAGTAGGATTGCATCGTAAATGAGCGATGACGTACTCAAATTTCAGCAACCGTACTTTCTCAAATTGAGCAGAGTGATTTAATATTGCTCATCTCAGTTTCTTAACAAAGCAACCTGACAAACTTAAAATAGTTCTTCAGAAGATGGTTTTCCACATCATTTGATGTCGATTGCTGATTTGGAATTGAGTTATTACAACTTCATTATCTTACTTCCCATTCTTTTGGCACACCTTTTTAACACTTCTTCTGTTAATAACTTCTTCACGTCGGCGTCGCCCTGGTAGTACAACGGATGAGGCACTAGACTGCAGTGCCTAAGGACCTGGGTTCGATTTCCGGTAAATCTTGGTTGTAATTGTCGATATTTATTAAAAGGGATTTATGAAGGCAGTTTTATTATATAAAAGTGATTTAAAAAAAGCAGTGTCGCTTGCCTCCATGAGACATGCGACACTGCTTTTTTTATTCATTTGTATTCATTGTACTCACTTTTGAGTACAAACTTATGTATGAGCTATGATAAAAATCGAATGTACTCAAAAATGAGTAAATTTTACTTATTTTTTTTAGTACCTATATTTAACAGTATGTGATCGGAGTATACGAACCACGTGATTTGTATCAACCAATATCAGAGCCACTTACAAGAGTTGGCGCGTTTCCCTTGTCCGTGTAGAATGGGTGATAGGATTTAGTGTTAGGATTGTAATGATGCGAAGCTCTCTTAAGGGGAAATCCATTGAAGACAATGTTAATAAGGTTTTTTGTGACGTTTTCCTAAAAAGATACTTAAAGAACATATCACATTATTAGCTTAGTATTACTCAAATTTTTGCGCATTTTTTTTTGTTGATTTTGTATAAAATAACTTTTTTATTTAAGAAAAAAACGAACTTTAAAAAACATGCGATAAAAAGTATTTTTTTTTAAATTTTACAAAAAAGTTGAAAAAACTTATATACTTTATATCAATTTTTTACTTTTCAACGTTTCGAAATTGTCTCCAAAATTTGGTATAAAAAATTTAATTTTTTGAACTTGTTCATAAAATTAAATATAAATATATATATATTTTTATTGCATTTTTCTTAAAGTCGGTTTTCCTTTTTTTTTTAAAGATTATTTTATTTTCCCCTTTTTAGTTTGTAATGTAGCAGAGATTTCACCCCTTGCTACTATTCACCAGTAAATTTTTTTAACATTTTACTGTACGCATTTTTTTTCTTCCTGGGAAAAATGGTTGATCTCAAAGATCCAAAAGTGGATTTGAATTTAGAAGACATGATACAATTACAGAACAAATAAAAGTACGGATCAATATATATATATATATATATATATATATATATATATATATATATATATATATATATCTATATATATATATATATATATATATATATATATATATATATATATATATATAAATATATATATATATATATATATATATATATATATATATATATATATATATATATATATATATATATATATATATATATATATATATATATATATATATATATATATATATATATATATATAAATATATATATATATATATATATATATATATATATATATATATATATATATATATATATATATATATATATATATTTATATATATATATATATATATATATATATATATATATATATATATATATATATATATATATATATATATATATATATTGGAGTGTCTGTGGATTCCAACAAAACCACTCATTTTTAGTTTTTTGCATGCATTGGGATTCACTGATTCCAAAAATCACATGGAAATTTCTATTGTCTGTTTGTTTTAATGCGCTTTTAAATAAAACACAATTGAATGGGTTTTTATGAAACTTGCGTCATTTTTATCAATAATCTTCCAACTTAACATATGCACTTTGTTATACGTGGATATCTGCAAACGTTCGAAAATTATAGAACTTTTTTCCATACATTATTCCTATTAGAAATTTACATTGTAGATTTTTCCTTCCGTCTTTGTTTCTCCAGTGGCGCAGTGGCTAAAGGCGTTCAGCTAGTATTCAGAGGATTGCTATTTTGAATCCGAGTGATGGACTTGACAAAGCAAAGTAAAAAAGTAGCGATCATGTGATCGGAGGCTTGCCAACTTCGCTACGAAAATAGTAGAAAGTCGTCCAAAACATCCAACAAATTACACTGGCATGTATAAGGGACTGGTGCACGTTAAATCTGATCGGAGTCCAATGTCCTGACGCCAATTGAGGTTGCGTCGGGTTGCAGCTCAGGTGTTGTCCTCGTCATCTGACCATGGTTCAAGAATACGAGGCATCGTTCCCGGGTCTTTCCTTCGAGATAGGCCCCGAACCGTCGCCAATAACCCACCGTACAGCTCTAGTGCGAAGTTAATTAATAAAACCAAACCAAACTTCCTTCTTTGAACCCGCACCTCCTCAGCCGACTTTTTCTTTGGTCAGAATTTGACTTACTCCCCCACCCCCCTGCCAAACGATTCGCAGGGAAAGAATGGATTAATTGCCATTCTGGGCGACTCGGCTAACCTTCCTCTCCACGATGGTATGTCATTTATCGCCATAAGCTCTTTTTATGTTGCGACTTCTTGCGTAGATGTACCCGTACCGAATTTAAAGACGATATCACATCTACAAAAACTTATAATCACCCCCCACGGACAATCACAATAACTTTACCCCCCCCCCCCCCCTTCCAAGCGGTTTCAACAGCCCCGCCCCTTGTTTATCCTCCCCTCCCCACCCATAAACAAACGGTTTAGTTGAGCAGATAGACTTACTTAAAGAAAGGAGACCCCCCCCCCCCACACACACACCAAAAGAATTGGATTTATTCTAGAAGTGGAAGAAGAAGAAACCAAAAGAAATAAAGCAGCCTTGGATTATCGATTTCGGCAGACATTTCGGGGCTCTTTCCAATTTTCTCCTTTTTCCCCTTTCTGCTGACGGAGTTGCCGGATAAATGACTTTCCCCCCGCTATTTCTTTGTGTGCCGGAGCTTGCCGGACTAAATCTTTTAAGTAATTACACGGATATATCTCCGTATAGCTTCGTGTTGTTTTGACCCCGGCTGATTGGTGTGTTGTGTCTGTAGGGGCAATTATTCATTGGGTTATATTTTTGTATGGACTTGCTTGTTTTTTTTTTCGGATTATGCGATTATTTATTAATTAACCATCAATGTATTAGTGCACTGTAAAAAATAATGTACTTTAAAAAGAGTACGTGGACGTACTCGCTTTACTTTAAGTACAATTGCATCGTAAATGAGCGGTGACGTACTCAAATTAAGCAATCGTGCTTTCACAATAACGAGCAGTGTGGTTTAATATTGCTACTGTTCAGCTTCTGTTCAAGCTATTTTAACAAAGTGATATAGAAAATTTTAAATATTTGTTCAGAAGATGGTTCACCACATTATTTGATATGGATTGCTTAAATGGAAATTGATTTATTACAACTTAATAATCTTACTTCCCATTCTTTTACCACGCCTTTTTAACATTACTTCTATTTAAAACTTCTTCACGCCGCTCTGCTAGAACAACGGGTTAGGCCCTGGACTTTGGTGCTGACGCCATTAGGTAGACGGATTGGGTACGATTCCCGGTAGTTCTTGGTTGTAATTGTTGAAATTTATTGGAAGTGATTTATGAAGACAGCCTATGAAGGCAAACAACTATTCTCTTTACTCATTTGTTAGTACATGTCTTTTTCAAAAATGAGACTTATGTATTCAAAGCTATGATAAGCATCGAATGTAATAAAAAATTAGTACATTTTATAATATTTGAGTACCTATTGTTAACATTGTGTGGTCACGGATTCCAAAATAAATAAGGCTGAATACCATTGCATTAGATCGATTTTTGTTTGGGATCGAATTTTATTTATTAAGTGTACGCGTTTTGGTTCATGTTAACCTGGCTGAAGCTAGATCCGCCACTGGTCGCACACCCCTAAGGACAGCCCTGAACAGTTTAAACCATTTGTGTGTGAAACTTGTGTAATGTAGAAAGATTTGTTCGAAGATTTCACTACGAAACCGAAATATCAAACTAAAGTGCAATTGTAGGACAGGAAATAAAATCTGGTTGACATGCAGTTCAAGACTAGTAAAATGATACCAAGAAGTTTAAACTTAAAACAAATGCCGAGTTTAAACTTATGACTAGTCAAAAAACTTAAAAGTTTTCGTAAGATCATCTCTGTCCCACAATCTCTGTTTTGTTTCGCATCATAGACACATAAAAACCGATTTAAAATTCCAAATCCAATAAAATCCCCTCTTTGTCCAATTAATTGAATCTTCTACTTACAGAAGGGGATTTGTCTGTGTTTGAAAAAGCTCATTGTGAAGATTTGTTTTGATGCTATTGCCGGTTAGGTTAATGTGAGTTAAGTAACAGGTTATTTCAATCTATTGTGCTCTTTTTCGATTATTATGTTAGGTGTAGACTTCCAAAAGGTGTTTAAAAAAATATCAATAGAACTGCGTTTTAAAAACATATTTTTAAAAGTAATTGTTGTATTAAAAATGACTTATTTTTAAAGTAACTATTATTTTTAAAGTAACTATTATTTTTAAAGTAACTATTATTTTTGAAGTAACTATTATTTTTAAAGTAACTATTATTTTTAAAGTAACTATTATTTTTAAAGTAACTATTTTTTTTAAAAGTAATTGTTGTATTAAAAAAAGACTGTTATTTTTAAAGTAACTATTATTTTTAAGATAACTTTTATTTTTCAAAATAATTGTTATTTTTTAAAATAACTTATTTTATTTTTCAAAATAATTGTTATTTTAAAACATAAAATAACTTATTTTATTTTTCAAAATAACTGTTATTTTAAAACAACTGCTATTTTAAAACAACTGTTATTTTAAAACAACTGTTATTTTTTAATAACTGTTATTAAAGTTAAGTAAATAACAGTTATTTTAAATAATATTTTTTTTAAATAACTGTTATTTTAAATAAATGTTATTTTAAATAACTGTTATTTTAAAACAATTGTTATTTTAATTGTTATGTTAACAATTGTTATTTTAAATAACTGGTATTTTAAAAAAAAATAACTTATTTTTAAAAAATAACTTATTTTTTAAAAATAACTTATTTTTTAAACATAACTTATTTTTTAAACATAACATATTTTTTAAAAATAACTTATTTTTAAATTAACTGTTATTTTTTTGAATAACCGTTTTTTTTAATAACAGTTGTTTTTTAAATAACTTGTATATTAGAATAACTGCCTTTTTTAAATAAAGAAAAAAGATTTAAAAAAAACTGCTAACCCGACGAATGTTTTCTTAAGATTACAAAAAAGTGATAATTAAAAAAAAAACTTCAAATTAAATACCATATAAAAGCATCCAACGATTTTCATTCGAATAAATATAGTAATTTCGAATAAAACCGTGTACACTTGAAGTGAATGGGCTCTGTTATCAAAATGCAATTAATGGCTACCTGGTTCATAGATTATTGGTGTAAATTACCATTATTAAATTATTCATGTTCATCATTATTAACTTATATTGCTAATTGTCGTTTATTATAATCTCCAATCTAATGAAAAAGTTGTTACAAACAACAAAATTTTAAAATTTAATTTTCTAATCAATCTACTCAAAAATGTGTTAAAGCAAATCAAAATATCATCTCTATTCCATTATCCGCATTATCTTTTATTACCTAATCGATAACTAAAACTAAAAAATTAATAAAAAATTACCAAGCAATCTAAAAAAAAAATATTTTTAAGACATCTTTAAAAAAATTAATACATGCGCGTCATCGTCATTACTCCGGTAACCAGAAAAACACAAAACAATTTTTACTCAACACACACAAAAAAAACATTGTCTAAAATATCCTCAAGGCATATCACCTCATAAAAAAGCGTTTCAAAATCAATAAAGTCAAACCCACCGCACTTGCTTCGATGTCAGAGATAGCTCCAGGTTTTATTTTCAAGCACCCCTGAGATATCACACACACACACAAAAAAAAATAATAACAAAAGAAAACACCGATGAAAACCAAAACTAAAAATCACCGAACATATTGGCGAATATTATACCCCCCTCTTTTCCCCTGATAGAAACAATGGATGCGACGTGATTAATTAAAATGCTTGAACTCTTATAACGGGTGCTACACTAATTAAAAGCTAAAAATCGAAAAAGCAATGAGGCAAGAAGGAGAAAAAAAAAAAAAGGAGAGTTGAGATAAAAAGGAGAAAAATGCGACGAAAAAAAAAAGATTTTTTTTTAAAGTAGTTCCATCTCTTGGTAAGAGAAATAAACTAACTTCGCCGCAGGGTTGCTGTTTTTTTTCCCGAGCGAACTCGCCAAGTTCTCTCGTGCGACCGCGCCAAGCACCCGAGGATCATTTTGATTTAATTGGGGTTGTATAGGGACGGACGATTTATCGATTAAGGGTTTTAATGACAGGGACTGGGATTATATCACTTTCGATAATAATGCGTCATTAATATCTGTATTTTTTGTGGGGGTGGGGGGTATTACGGATCTACATCCCTACTCGCTTACATACGCTGCGCAAAGTCACCTCGCTTTCCTAGGTGGAGCGTGGTCTAAACTCCTTTAAAAAATAAATATTTTAAAGTGTAACTTCTTTAGAAAGACTAGTGAATCTGCACCGTAAAAAAAATTGTACTTAAATATGAGCTGAGCCTTCTCGTTTTTCTTTGAGTACAATTGTAAATGCGCAATAACGTACTCAAATTTAAGTAACCTTACTTTCTCAAAAATGAGCAGAGTGATTTAATATTGCTCATCTCGGCTTCTGTTCAAGCCATCTTAACAAAGCGACCTGACAAACTTAAAATAGGTGTTCAAAATATGGTTTTCCACATTTGATGTCGATTGCTTAAATGAAAACTGACTTATTATAACTCAGTTATCTCATTTCTCATTCTTTTGGCACACTTTTTAACATTTTTTCTGTTTATAACTTCTTCAAGTCGCCTTAGTAGTTTAACGGGTAAGACTGTGGACTGTTTTGCCTGAAGACTTGGGTTCGATTCCCGCTAAGTCTTGGTTGTAATTTTCGATATTTATTGAAAGGGAACAG
The DNA here is from genome assembly GCA_963932185.1 of Troglohyphantes excavatus. Classification (NCBI taxonomy): domain Eukaryota; kingdom Metazoa; phylum Arthropoda; class Arachnida; order Araneae; family Linyphiidae; genus Troglohyphantes; species Troglohyphantes excavatus. The sequence continues at coordinate 7,853,922 of OZ010677.1, read as the reverse complement.
ATGTAGTATAGGACATTTGGCGCGGTTTTTTTTTTTGACGACGAAAAATTGCCGTTAAACATAGCATAGGGTTGCCAGATTGAAAGTCGCCACAAGAATAGGAAAATACCAACAATGTCAGGTGGGGTTGCCATACTATAAATTTATAGCCCCTATAAAACACGCAAAAAAAAACCTCGCGCGCCAAATGTCCTATACTACATCCGTACCATTGAAAGTGATTTATGAAGGCAGCCTATGTAGGCTAGCATCTGCACTTTTTATTCGTTGTACTCGTTTTTGAGTACATGTCGTTTTAAAAATTGAAACTTATGTATTCGAAGCTATGATAAGCATCGAATGTACTCAAAAATGAGTACTCTACGGACTAAAATACCCTATCTCCCTCCAACAGGACTGTTGATTATATTTCTACTATTCCTAAATACTAAATACCTAGGCTAACTAAAATTACTTCTGGTCAGGTTGGCGATCTAGTTGGCGAACTTGTGAAAAATTTCACTTTTTTTTTAATGAAACTAAGAAATTTCACTTTAAAAAAACTCCCGAAGTTTCATACGTTCGGCAACTGGGTTGGAATTGCCAAGTCAATCGGAATTTACCAATATTCCCACGGTAAATGTGGTCAGGTGAAAAATGTTGGGAAAATCATTGTACAAAACTGAATTATTTGACTAAATTTTACTTCTGGTCGGGTTGGTAATTTTCTCATCTGAAACTAAATTTTCGCATCCAATCTGATTTGGTTAATTAGCGTCACACTGGAGCTGCACAGTAAGCTGTTGGCGACGGTTCGGGGAACTGAAAGGAAAGACCCGGGAACGATGTCCCGTATTTTTGAACCATGGTCAGATGACGAGGATAACACCTTTGCTGGCACCCGATTCAACCTCAATAGGCGTCAGGACATTGGACTACGATCAGATTTAACGTGCACTATTAACTTATACACGGCAGTATACTTTGCTATATCTTTTGGACGACGTTCCAGTGAAGCTGGCAACCCTCCGATCGCAAGATTACTGTTTATTTTTATTTGTCAAGTCCACCACACGGGCACGAACCAGCAACCCTCTGATTACCAGCTGGACGCCTTTATCCACTGAGGCCCGGCCCGTCCATCCAATCGGATAGAAACGGGTAAATTTTCGAACTACAAAAAAAAAAATTGTTAAGTAAGAAAAAATGTTTGGTGAATAAAACTCATATTTGGTAATTTGACTTAGCAATTTTAATATGTCCCCCCCCCCCCTCCCCAATCCTAGAGATGACCTATGCCTCTCCATAGCATTCAATTCACTTTATAATTTTAATTTTTTTAAAGTTGGCGCTCCCTTTAAGGGCGATAACTTGCCAAATCCATCCGCCCTGATGAGAGAGATGCGTCAAGATTCCTCTCTCTCCCTCCCCCCACCTAGTTACTCATATGCTATCGGAGCGAGAAATACCTTGCGAGATGCTGATGCTTTTCGGGGGAGCCGCGACTAAGTGCGCAAATTACTTTGGCGTTCTCTCTGAATGAAATGTCACTCCGCGGTGGGGGGACGTTCACAAATTGAAAGCTCTTATTCGTAGATCGCTTATCGATTAATTTCACCTGCGACTTTGAAGGAGGACATTCACAGGGCAGGATTTATGCATAGGCTGCAGCCTAGCAAGTGAACCAATAATTACCGGGAAACGAACTCAGATCTGCAGACACCTATGTCCAAAGTCTTAAGCTTACGGAAAGACGTGAAAAAGTTACAAACAGAAGTAATGTTAAAAAGGTGTGCCAAAATAATGGGAAGTATGGTAATTGAATTGTAATAACTCGGTTTCCATTAAATAATCGACATCAAATACTGTGGGAAACTATCTTCTCAATAGTTATTTTAAATTTGCCAGGTCGCTTTGTTAAGATGGCCTCATTTTTGCGAAAGTACGATTACTTAAATTTAAATACGTCATCGCTCATTTACGATACAATTATACTAAATAAACAAGTACGTTTATATACTCATTTTTAAGCACCTTTTTTTTTACAGTAGACAGTGCAGATACATGGATTTCCACACTTGCACTATAGCATATATCTGAGCTTTTAACCAGTGCCGTTACACAATTTTTTGGGGGGAGAGGGGGGGGGGGGGGCGGGGGGGGGGGGGGGGGGGCTGAAACAAGAAATTTCCCAACTTTACGATTCGAAATTATCAACTCAACTATTCGAAATTCCCAACTTAACTGTGCTGAAAATTCCCAATTCCAACTTATCGACATTTTTCATCTTTATATATATATATTTTAGATAATATTAAACAGTTCTCTCACAAGCATTGATGTGTTGCACCCATATTCCAATGCTGTGTCCGTTCAGAGGTCTAATTTAAATGTAATCTTACAAGTTGGGCAATTTCTAATCTTCCCTAGCTTTCATTTGTTAATAATATTAGTTTTCTTCAACCATAAATTTTCCCAACTATGGGATTTTAGAAGTTTAAATTCCCAATTTTCAGGGTTTCCAGATTATCCCCCCCCCCCCCAGGTGCGACGGGCCTGCTTTTGAAGTATTATATAACTTTTTAACATTAATGTAGAGGCCAACATATATATTATATAACTAAACTCAATTATTAAATTCATACTTGACAAGTGACAAAAATGAATGTTAGGGCGAAAATTAAAACTTTTTTATGGACTCTCAACATACTTTTTAATAATTACTGCTACCTTATGTATCACACAGCGGCCTTTCTAATCTTTACATTTTTTTTCAGGTTGCTACATAAAAAAAAACCTCTCGTACTTTACGGAGATACTCCCAAAGGGATAAAAATGAAACAGGTAAGATTTAAGTAAAAAAAAAAAATACGCTAAATCTAATTTCAGTTTTTTCTTATGTTTCAGGATTTTTTTGATTTTTTGTTACTGTGGAAACGGTTCTTTCACGTTAATTCTAGTTTTTTGCACGAAAAACTATTTAATATTGCTGTAATTACAAAATAGACAGTGTTTTTACTCTTGTTTCATTTTTTTTTACCTTGATGAGCATATTATATGCAACTGCTTCTCGGTTCTTTCTGGGTGTTTTAAATATTTCACGTTTTCGAAATTAAAAACAAAGTATATTTAGGTATGTTTTAAATATACTGTGGGATGAAATTAGCGGGCGAAAATAGACTTCTTAACTAATCCACTTTTAATGGGGAAAGGTAGAATGAACAGGTGAAACTAGGAAAAATGGGAGCATTTAAAATAATTTAATTAATTATTCAAATAGAATTTTCGAAGGAATGATGTCAATGTTATGCAAATGTTATTAATATTAAATTTCGAAACGCGTTAAAAATATGGGGTGGTAACTTCAAATACTCGATGCTTTCCTTCGTGTTCGAGCAATTGCTTTAGCTCGACGGTTGAAGTAGCGGCGCTTAATTCACAACGAAAGAGAACATCGCTCAGCAAATATTATTGTTTTTATACAAACTTATAAAACAAATATTAAATTGTGAAATTAAAAAAAATTGTAAAAGATATTTTTTGTCTATTATAATAGTTGAGTTTTTCTTTCAAAAATATGTAATGTGGAAAAATTATATTGGAAATTAAATATTTATAATATATTTAATTATGATATAATAAATATTTATTTAATATTTATAATATATATAATTATGATATAATAAATATTTATTTAATATTTATAATATATATAATTATGATATAATAAACATTTATTTTATATTTATATGTTTAAATATAATATAATAAATATTTATATTTAAAATGTTATTTTATTTTTTATAAAATATTAATATATTTATAATATATATTAAATATTTATTTTATATTTATAATATATATTAAATATTTATTTTATATTTATAATATATATTAAATATTTATTTTATATTTATAATATATATTAAATATTTATTTTATATTTATAATATATATAATTATGATATAATAAACGTTTATTTTATATTTATATGTTTAATTATGATATAATAAATATTTATATTTAAAATTTTATTTTATTTTTATAAAATATTAATATATTTATAATATATTAAATATTTATATTTTTATATTTATAATATATTTAATATTTATATTTATAATATATTTAATATTTATATTTATAATATATTTAATATTTATATTTATAATATATTTAATATTTATATTTATAATATATTTAATATTTATATTTATAATATATTTAATATTTATATTTATAATATATTTAATATTTATATTTATAATATATTTAATATTTATATTTATAATATATTTAATATTTATATTTATAATATATTTAATATTTATATTTATAATATATTTAATATTTATATTTATAATATATTTAATATTTATATTTATAATATATTTAATATTTATATTTATAATATATTTAATATTTATATTTATAATATATTTAATATTTATAATATATTTAATATTTATAATATATTTAATATTTATAATATATTTAATATTTATATTTATAATATATTTAATATTTATATTTATAATATATTTAATATTTATAATATATTTAATATTTATAATATATTTAATATTTATATTTATAATATATTTAATATTTATAATATATTTAATATTTATAATATATTTAATATTTATAATATATTTAATATTTATAATATATTTAATATTTATAATATATTTAATATTTATAATATATTTAATATTTATAATATATTTAATATTTATAATATATTTAATATTTATAATATATTTAATATTTATAATATATTTAATATTTATTATATATTTAATATTTATAATATATTTAATATTTATATTTATAATATATTTAATATTTATATTTATAATATATTTAATATTTATAATATATTTAATATTTATAATATATTTAATATTTATAATATATTTAATATTTATAATATATTTAATATTTATATTTATAATATATTTAATATTTATAATATATTATATATAAAATGTATTTAATATTTATAATATATTTAATATTTATAATATATTTAATATTTATATTTATAATATATTTAATATTTATATTTATAATATATTTAATATTTATATTTATAATATATTTAATATTTATATTTATAATATATTTAATATTTATAATATATTATATATAAAATGTATTTAATATTTATAATATATTTAATATTTATAATATATTTAATATTTATAATATATTTAATATTTATAATATATTTAATATTTATATTTATAATATATTTAATATTTATATTTATTATATATTTAATATTTATATTTATAATATATTTAATATTTATATTTATAATATATTTAATATTTATATTTATAATATATTTAATATTTATATTTATAATATATTTAATATTTATATTTATAATATATTTAATATTTATATTTATAATATATTTAATATTTATATTTATAATATATTATATATAAAATGTATTTAATATTTATAATATATTTAATATTTATAATATATTTAATATTTATATTTATAATATATTAAATATTTATAATATATTTAATATTTATAATATATTTAATATTTATAATATATTTAATATTTATAATATATTTAATATTTTTAATATATTTAATATTTATAATATATTTAATATTTATAATATATTTAATATTTATTATATATTTAATATTTATTATATATTTAATATTTATAATATATTTAATATTTATATTTATAATATATTTAATATTTATATTTATAATATATTTAATATTTATAATATATTATATATAAAATGTATTTAATATTTATAATATATTTAATATTTATAATATATTTAATATTTATATTTATAATATATTTAATATTTATATTTATAATATATTTAATATTTATATTTATAATATATTTAATATTTATATTTATAATATATTTAATATTTATATTTATAATATATTTAATATTTAAATTTATAATATATTTAATATTTATATTTATAATATATTTAATATTTATATTTATAATATATTTAATATTTATATTTATAATATATTATATATAAAATGTATTTAATATTTATAATATATTTAATATTTATAATATATTTAATATTTATATTTATAATATATTTTTATTTATTTTTATTAGACACCCAATGTTGTCAAGGGGCCCTAAGGCCCGTCCAGACAACTCAATAAAACTACATATACAATACAACAACATACACAATACAACATTTTAAAAACTACATGCACAATAAAATACACACATTTTAAAAACTACATGCACAAAAAAATACATACATTTTAAAAACTACATGCATAATAAAATATATACTTCATAAGTACAGATAAAGTTAAAATAAAAACAAAGACGACAAGAAAGTGTAACAGAAACATCCATTTCATATTTCAGCAAATACATTATATCAAACTTTTAAAGTTGTTTGACAGTATACAATTATATTACAAATTTAAATAAGGATTCTTCATCAATATTCAGAATATATTTCTTAATCTCTCTTTTAAATTTATTTTTATTTTCTATAGATACTATTTGTTCAGGTAATGAATTAAAAAATTTTGGAGCTATATATACAAAACTTTTGCGAAAAATTTCTTTTTTGGGTTTAGGTATATTATAAGTATGTACATTTCTAAAACAATAAGTAATCGGATCTCTATGATTGCAAACATTTTTGTTGTTATATAAATAAAGAAGTACGTTATATATGTATAATTTTCTTACTATTTTTTTTCTTACTAATTTACTTACTTTATTTAATATTTATATTTATAATATATTTAATATTTATATTTATAATATATTTAATATTTATATTTATAATATATTTAATATTTATATTTATAATATATTTAATATTTATATTTATAATATATTTAATATTTATATTTATAATATATTTAATATTTATATTTATAATATATTTAATATTTATATTTATATTATATTTAATATTTATATTTATAATATATTTAATATTTATATTTATAATATATTTAATATTTATATTTATAATATATTTAATATTTATATTTATAATATATTTAATATTTATATTTATAATATATTTAATATTTATATTTATAATATATTTAATATTTATATTTATAATATATTTGATATATATATTTATAATATATTTGATATTTATGCGTATAATATAGCAAATATTTATACTTAAATATTTATTTTATATTTATGATATGTTAAATATTTATATATAAATACTTTTATATTTATAATGTATTAAATATTTGTCCTAATTGATTCGGATAATCGAATTTCTACTGTACCTAATAAAACATACACTAAACATGATTCTATTCATGTAGTCCAACAAAACAACACCGAATAAAATCGCCTGCTCTTTCACTCGAAAAAAAAAAAGTAGATCCGTGCATATTATCGTTTGCTTTTTTTCTTTCTTTCTTCGGGAGTGAGACTCGAACGATTCAACGTCCGACCTTTTGGTGAGCTCGACGGGGTAAGGCCAGGGCGACGATCCTGAAGGGGAGGAATACGTTGACCTTGCTCTGGAATCGTCTGCCACACTCTAGAAATCGTCTGCACAGATGAACTCCTTCGATTCTCTTTCAGAAGAAAATAGTTCTTTTTTTCTCTCCCTCCTCTCCACCGAAGTTTATCGTTTTAAATGCCCTCAGCGCGTGGGAAGGTTTTTATTATTTTTATTTCTTATTTAACAAAATATTCTCTCGTTTTAACCTTAACCGAAACCGTGATTCGATGATGACGGAGGGGGGGGGGGGGTGAAAGATTTGCTTTGGTAGATATATATAATACCGCCCACTCAAATACGAGATTTCTTTTTTCTAATATCGTCTGAGATTGGAATTTGAAGACGTTTGTTTTGAAGATTGGGATCTTTTGTCTCGTGAATGAGCTTTTCTTATGTATATTTTTCTGTTTAGGTTTATCTCATTTAACCTGTTTGTTGTGTACTCACAAGGAAACAAACTTACGGATGTGTTTGGTTAGAGTATTTATATACTCGCCGCTACTTTTAACCCTCTGAACTCGGATGGCAATACCCAGTCACCAAAATAACGACCTGTTCTTTTTGTTCCTTGTTATTGTAAATTAACGGGAACTGTTTGTTCTTGAACATGTAAAACGCTTTTCTTTCGTTAGCTTGTTCCTTATCTAACTCCATTTAATCATATTGTATTAACGATCTCTGACGTCACATGAGACCCCGCAGAGCCAAAGGATGAATGTTTTCCTTTCTTCCGAATTGTATGCATCCGCAAGGCCCGGTAAAGTGATAGAGTAATGATACAAATAGAGGAATAAAAATGCTGATTTCCGTGTGTCCATCATTGAAACCACGTGATATGTGGAAATGCCAATTCATTCATGCGCCAATATTACTTGGCAGGCCTTGGCGACTTTAAGAACTAAACGAGATCGAATTATTGTAATATGGTTTTGTGTTTAATTTTGTATTTAAATATGGTTTTTTTGAACGAGTGGCACAATTTAAGGGAGTTTAACAGATATATTATGGAGATTTTTCTTACTTTGTAGTTTTGAAATAATTGCATTATGTTTTTATGTAAAACATTTACCACAAGCGAAGTTCTTTCAATTGTTATTTTGTGTACTTCAATAAGAAAATATGAACAATAAAACCTAAGAAATATAAAGAGGTTCGCTAATTCGAGTATTGAACATAAATAAAATATTTTCGTTTCGTTAATGAGGAGGAAATATTTAGCGCATATGGTTTGAAAATAAGTAAATACGTACATATAGGTTAAGAAGTTGAATACAGACAGAACTCCTTATCACCAAAAAAGAAGAAAATGCACCAAAATTGAAACTCCTGCAGATGTCTGTACGCGAAATGTGGCAGCGCTATAACCACGTGATGTGAGTTTTTCTTTTCAATGTTGACACCGCGGCCTTACGAGAGTCTGGTATTGAAGGCGCTCTCTATTTAATATTACAACTCTCTGGTATTAACCCATTGCACTCGAGTTAATTCGAAATTGCACTTGAGTAACTCGAGATAATTCAAAAAATGAGAATGTCACAGACAGAATAAATTTATTATGCTTTTAATTAACGTGGAACGTCTTTAAAATCAGTTATATGGGGTATCAGAATAGAAAAACCATGGTGCTCTTTTAGGATGTTTCATTCCGACACTTTAACTCTATGACAAATAGCACGGCTGTCATAACATATTTCTTGTTTGAATAAAATTAAGGCTTATATTTAATTTTCAATAATTTTTTTTACATAATACATAAATATTCTGTTCAAATACTGTAGCCGTATTTAACATTTGAAATAAATTGGCAATTAATAAAATAATCTCGATTGGTTTTTCAAATCTAACAAATTTATTGAGTTTATTGAAAATTTATTGAGATCTGACAAATTTATTGAAAAATCTGACAAAATTTATTGAGAATTCTGACACATTTATTGAGTTATTGAAAATTTATTGAGATCTGACAAATTTATTGAGAAATCTGACAAAATTTATTGAGAAATCTGACAAAATTTATTGAGAAATCTGACACATTTATTGAGTTTATTGAGAATTTATTGAGATCTGACAAATTTATTGAGAAATCTGGCAAATTTATTGAGAATTTATTGAGAAATCTGACAAAATTTATTGAGTTTATTGAAAATTTATTGAGATCTTACAAAATTTATTGAGTTTATTGAGAAATCTGACAAAATTTATTGAGTTTATTGAGAAATTTGACAAAATTTATTGAGTTTATTGAGACATCTGACAAAATTGATTTAGTTTATTGAGAAATCTGACAAAATTGATTGAGTTTATTAATAAATATGACAAAATTTATTGAGAATTTATTGAGAAATCTGACAAAATTTATTGAGAATTTATTGAGAAATCTGACAAAATTTATTGAGAAATCTGACAAAATTTATTGAGAAATCTGACAAATTTATTAAGTTTATTGAGAGTTTATAGAGATCTGACAAATTGATTGAGAGATCTGACAAATTTATTTAGAAATCTGATGAAATTTATTGAAAACTCTGACAACATTTATTAAGAAATCTGACAACATTTACTGAGATATCTGACAAAATGTATTGAGAAATCTGATAAATGTATTGAGTTTATTGAGCATTTAATAAGAAATATGACAAATTTATCGCGTTTATTGCGAAGTTATTGAGAAATCTGACAAATTTATCGAGTTTATTACGAATTTATTGAGAAATCTGACAAGTTTATTGAGTTTCATTCAAACTTATTCATAAGTTTATTCAAACTTATTCATAAGTTTATTCAAACTTATTCATAAGTTTGTCGATAATTAATAAGGGCCACTAAATTCTCACCGGGGCCCGCGTTTACTAAGGGTGGCCCTGCCTGTCAAAGTATCGTCTGCGCACGCCCACTACCAAACGATATGCAATTTAGTTCCTTTTTTCGGCATAAAAAACCGAAGAGTTAAGATGTCGCCTTCTTTCCCTCTGAACACGTGCAAAATAGGTCATTTACTTATTCGCCGTAAGCCAGTTCTCCGGAACAATAGCTAGTTGGATTATTCGGGCTGTATCAAGGAGCCCTTTGGATGCAAAATAAAAAAAGAATACATAACAAAATACAAAGGAAAATAGACCTCAACACTGATTTCCTCATTCTTCAAGCACCAGGCGATTGAACCGTTTTTATTTTATTTTTTATTTTTTTTTAATTCTATTTCTCGTGGTTCGTTTGTTAGTGACCACATGGAAAGATCGTCTGGTTTATTTAATCGAATGGCCGTATGAGGTTTTTTTTTTTTTAAATGGGAATAAAGTAAAACGCTGCTTAAATGGGGAGTGAATGACCTTTTGTGTGGTTCCTCTGGTTGTGAATGATTAAAAAAAGGAGTAGAAGTCGAGGTTATCGGTTCGAATCGAATGTGTTTACCGTTTCGTGTTCGCGGAAAACTTCTTTAGATGCTTCTCTGCGATTTTGAAGTACTTTAGCCGAATGGGAATTAGTTGGTTGAATGAAGGGAACACGATATCATCTTATCTGTTTCTTTTAATTTTTGAATAAAAATTTTAATGTATTTCTCTTAAATTTATATATAAAAAATACTATTTCACACAGATTCCACTTTTGTTTGTAATTTTTTTTTCTTCAAAATTTACAATTGAAGACGTAGGAACAAGAACTACACTGTAAAAAAAAAGTACTTATGAGAACCTGAACCTACTTGTTTTCATTTGAGTACGATTGCATTGTAAATGAGCTATGACGTACTGGAATTAAAGTATTCGTACTTTTGCAAAAATGAGAAGTGATATTTAATACAGCTAATCTCATCCATCTTAACTCATATTTAAGTACTTAAATATGAGTACCTGAACCTACTTGTTTTCAAATGAGTACGATTGCATTCTAAATGAGCTATGACGTACTGGAATTAAAGTATTCGTACTTTTGCAAAAATGATAAGTGCGATTTAATATAGCTAATCTCAGCCATCTTAACCCATATTTAAGTACTTAAATATGAGTACCTGAACCTACTTGTTTCATTTGAGTACTTTTGCATTATGACGTACTGGAATATAAATAATCGTACTTTTGCAAAAATAAGAAGTGAGATTTAATACAGCTAATCTCATCCATCTTAACTCATATTTAAGTACTTAAATATGAGTACCTGAACCTACTTGTTTTCAATTGAGTACGATTGCATTCTAAATGAGCTATGACGTACTGGAATTAAAGTATTCATACTTTTGCAAAAATGATAAGTGCGATTTAATATAGCTAATCTCAGCCATCTTAACTCATATTTAAGTACTTAAATATGAGTACCTGAACCTACTTGTTTCATTTGAGTACTTTTGCATTATGACGTACTGGAATATAAATAATCGTACTTTTGCAAAAATAAGAAGTGAGATTTAATACAGCTAATCTCAGCCATTTCCACTCATATTTAAGTACTTAAATATGAGTACCTGAACCTACTTGTTTTCAGTTGAGTACGATTGCATTCTAAATGAGCTATGACGTACTGGAATTAAAGTATTCGTACTTTTGCAAAAATAAGAAGTGAGATTTAATACAGATAATCTCAGCCATTTCCACTCATATTTAAGTACTTAAATATGAGTACCTGAACCTACTTGTTTTCAATTGAGTACGATTGCATTCTAAATGAGCTATGACGTACTGGAATTAAAGTATTCGTACTTTTGCAAAAATGATAAGTGCGATTTAATATAGCTAATCTCAGCCATCTTAACTCATATTTAAGTACTTAAATATGAGTACCTGAACCTACTTGTTTCATTTGAGTACTTTTGCATTATGACGTACTGGAATATAAATAATCGTACTTTTGCAAAAATAAGAAGTGAGATTTAATACAGCTAATCTCAGCCATTTCCACTCATATTTAAGTACTTAAATATGAGTACCTGAACCTACTTGTTTTCAATTGAGTACGATTGCATTCTAAATGAGCTATGAAGTACTGGAATTAAAGTATTCGTACTTTTGCAAAAATAAGAAGTGAGATTTAATACAGCTAATCTCAGCCATTTCCACTCATATTTAAGTTCTTAAATATGAGTACCTGAACCTACTTGTTTCATTTGAGTACTTTTGCATTATGACGTACTGGAATATAAATAATCGTACTTTTGCAAAAATAAGAAGTGAGATTTAATACAGCTAATCTCAGCCATTTCCACTCATATTTAAGTACTTAAATATGAGTACCTGAACCTACTTGTTTTCAATTGAGTACGATTGCATTCTAAATGAGCTATGACGTACTGGAATTAAAGTATTCATACTTTTGCAAAAATGATAAGTGCGATTTAATATAGCTAATCTCAGCCATCTTAACTCATATTTAAGTACTTAAATATGAGTACCTGAACCTACTTGTTTCATTTGAGTACTTTTGCATTATGACGTACTGGAATATAAATAATCGTACTTTTGCAAAAATAAGAAGTGAGATTTAATACAGCTAATCTCAGCCATTTCCACTCATATTTAAGTACTTAAATATGAGTACCTGAACCTACTTGTTTTCAATTGAGTACGATTGCATTCTAAATGAGCTATGACGTACTGGAATTAAAGTATTCGAACTTTTGCAAAAATGATAAGTGCGATTTAATATAGCTAATCTCAGCCATCTTAACTCATATTTAAGTACTTAAATATGAGTACCTGAACCTACTTGTTTTCAATTGAGTACGATTGCATTCTAAATGAGCTATGACGTACTGGAATTAAAGTATTCGTACTTTTGCAAAAATAAGAAGTGAGATTTAATACAGCTAATCTCAGCCATTTCCACTCATATTTAAGTACTTAAATATGAGTACCTGAACCTACTTGTTTTCAATTGAGTACGATTGCATTCTAAATGAGCTATGACGTACTGGAATTAAAGTATTCGAACTTTTGCAAAAATGATAAGTGCGATTTAATATAGCTAATCTCAGCCATTTCCACTCATATTTAAGTATTTAAATATGAGTACCTGAACCTACTTGTTTTCAATTGAGTACGATTGCATTCTAAATGAGCTATGACGTACTGGAATTAAAGTATTCATACTTTTGCAAAAATGATAAGTGCGATTTAATATAGCTAATCTCAGCCATCTTAACTCATATTTAAGTACTTAAATATGAGTACCTGAAAATACTTGTTTCATTTGAGTACTTTTGCATTATGACGTACTGGAATATAAATAATCGTACTTTTGCAAAAATAAGAAGTGAAATTTAATACACCTAATCTCAGCCATTTCCACTCATATTTAAGTACTTAAATATGAGTACCTGAACCTACTTGTTTTCAATTGAGTACGATTGCATTCTAAATGAGCTATGACGTACTGGAATTAAAGTATTCGTACTTTTGCAAAAATAAGAAGTGAGATTTAATACAGCTAATCTCAGCCATTTCCACTCATATTTAAGTACTTAAATATGAGTACCTGAAACTACTTGTTTTCAATTGAGTACGATTGCATTCTAAATGAGCTATGACGTACTGGAATTAAAGTATTCGAACTTTTGCAAAAATGATAAGTGCGATTTAATATAGCTAATCTCAGCCATCTTAACTCATATTTAAGTACTTAAATATGAGTACCTGAACCTACTTGTTTTCAATTGAGTACGATTGCATTCTAAATGAGCTATGACGTACTGGAATTAAAGTATTCGTACTTTTGCAAAAATAAGAAGTGAGATTTAATACAGCTAATCTCAGCCATTTCCACTCATATTTAAGTACTTAAATATGAGTACCTGAACCTACTTGTTTTCAATTGAGTACGATTGCATTCTAAATGAGCTATGACGTACTGGAATTAAAGTATTCGAACTTTTGCAAAAATGATAAGTGCGATTTAATATAGCTAATCTCAGCCATTTCCACTCATATTTAAGTACTTAAATATGAGTACCTGAACCTAATTGTTTTCAATTGAGTACGATTGCATTCTAAAAGAGCTATGACGTACTGGAATTAAAGTATTCGTACTTTTGCAAAAATAAGAAGTGAGATTTAATACAGCTAATCTCAGCCATTTCCACTCATATTTAAGTACTTAAATATGAGTACCTGAACCTACTTGTTTTCAATTGAGTACGATTGCATTCTAAATGAGCTATGACGTACTGGAATTAAAGTATTCGAACTTTTGCAAAAATGATAAGTGCGATTTAATATAGCTAATCTCAGCCATTTCCACTCATATTTAAGTACTTAAATATGAGTACCTGAACCTAATTGTTTTCAATTGAGTACGATTGCATTCTAAATGAGCTATGACGTACTGGAATTAAAGTATTCGTACTTTTGCAAAAATAAGAAGTGAGATTTAATACAGCTAATCTCAGCCATTTCCACTCATTTTTAAGTACTTAAATATGAGTACCTGAACCTACTTGTTTTCAATTGAGTACGATTGCATTCTAAATGAGCTATGACGTACTGGAATTAAAGTATTCGAACTTTTGCAAAAATGATAAGTGCGATTTAATATAGCTAATCTCAGCCATCTTAACTCATATTTAAGTACTTAAATATGAGTACCTGAACCTACTTGTTTTCAATTGAGTACGATTGCATTCTAAATGAGCTATGACGTACTGGAATTAAAGTATTCGTACTTTTGCAAAAATAAGAAGTGAGATTTAATACAGCTAATCTCAGCCATTTCCACTCATATTTAAGTACTTAAATATGAGTACCTGAACCTACTTGTTTTCAATTGAGTACGATTGCATTCTAAATGAGCTATGACGTACTGGAATTAAAGTATTCGAACTTTTGCAAAAATGATAAGTGCGATTTAATATAGCTAATCTCAGCCATTTCCACTCATATTTAAGTACTTAAATATGAGTACCTGAACCTAATTGTTTTCAATTGAGTACGATTGCATTCTAAATGAGCTATGACGTACTGGAATTAAAGTATTCGTACTTTTGCAAAAATAAGAAGTGAGATTTAATACAGCTAATCTCAGCCATTTCCACTCATATTTAAGTACTTAAATATGAGTACCTGAACCTACTTGTTTTCAATTGAGTACGATTGCATTCTAAATGAGCTATGACGTACTGGAATTAAAGTATTCGAACTTTTGCAAAAATGATAAGTGCGATTTAATATAGCTAATCTTATCAATCTTAACAAAGTGACTTTATAAACTTAAAATAGTTGTTCGGAAGATGGTTTCACATTATTTGATGTCGATTGCTTAAATGGAAATTGAGTTATTATATATCATTTATCTTACTTCACATTTTTTAGCACACCTTTTTAACATTACATCTGTTTATAACTTCTTCACGTCGCTCTGGTAGCTTAACGGGTAAAGCACTGGACAGCTGAAGAACTGAGTTTCCAGCTAACCTAAAAGTTTAATTATGGTAGGCAGTAATGTTCTTAAATTAGCCGGCAAATTAACCAAACGACTTAAATTGAAAACTTATAGGCTTTTATTTTAGATTATACTTATTACATTTATTTATTTTAGTGTTTTCCGCCATCATTATTATTTGTTTTGCGTACCTCCAATCGAACCATCACGTTTCGCTAGGGATACGCGCACTGATCTCTAACTGTAACTTCTGGATTGGGCAAGACATTTTGTTGACTGGAAGTCTATATAGAGGCCGCCATGATGTGCCCCACTTTTCTTGATACCGCAATATTTCGAATATTTTTCATGTTGAAATACGCCGATATATATTGCTTTTGACTAAGTTTTTTTTAATTTTATTTTTAAACCGATTTTAAATACAATCTTAGTTAATTAAAATAGTAAGTCATTTGCAAGTCAAAGTAGAAGTAGTTAAAAAGCAAGAGCAAAAACTATTTGTTTGGCAATATAAAAAATAATTCTATAAGAAGAAAATATAATATTTAATTACATTAAATATTTCTACAATGCTATGGTAATAAAAAACACCACTAAATCACTTTAAAAAAATGTTGGGGCACAGCATGGCAGCTTTCAATTGGTTTCAAGGCGCCCATAGAGGAAACAAGGTTTGAGCCTTCCAGCATTTACAGTTAGAGTTCAGTGGATACGCGTACCACATATGGAGAACCAGCGCTCAAGTCGAATGTGTAGTAGTCCTTGTGGCAGATTTAATGAAAATACCAAAAGCAATCAAATCCGCGATGGAAGCTGGAAGCGTAATATGTGACGGCCCCTAACAAGAATACGCTATCCCAGTTCTTAATTTTCCCAATTTCGTCCCCAAAGGCCACCGTGGCCGAGGGGATAAATGCGTCAGCTGGGAATCAGAAAGTTCCTTGTTCGATCCTGCGCGACGGACTTGACTAAGAAAAGTAAAAAAAAAATTGTTGTGATGTTGTGATCTGTGGGTTGCCAGCTTCAGTACAAAATACTAGGAATGTCGTCCTGAACATCCACAGAAATTATAGGCGTGTATACGGGACTGGTGCATGATAACTCTATTAGGGGTCCAAAGTCCTGATATGAGGTTGCGTCGGGCGCCAGCTCAGTTATTACCTCGTTATCTGACCATGGTTCAAAAATACGAAGCATTGTTTCCGGGTCTTTCCTTCGAAATGGACGCCGAACCGCCTATCAGTGGCGGCTCGCCCACTACAGCAAGTACAGCCGGGCTGCACCTTATTTTATTATATTTTAAAAATAAAATTATATATTTTACTAATTTTCTTAAATGAAGATTAGAATTGGAAATGGAGATTAAATTTCAACTCTAAGTAAAAAAAATCTCCGATAAATAGCAAGCGTGTTTCCGTAATGCACAAATTCAGAAGAAGAACAAACAAAAACTCCATTCAATCAAAATTGCAGCCAAAAAGCGAAGTTCGAAATCGGCTGCATCGTTGCCATGGCAACCTTACGTAGTATGACTTCCCCAGCACGCTAAAATGGAGGATGTGACGACACAAACGTAGCGCAAAAGGATTTTTTTAAATTAGCTGTACTAGGGATTTCGAATAAATGATTGGTTTATTGCTGAATCGGCGAGGCGGGGTGGAGGAAAATGATAATTTCGAATAATCTCTCCAAACGGAAATAGTTTTCGATAAGTTTGCACGTGTGTTGTTGTTTCTTTACTCAATTAATATTAAAATTGACCGATTCGCAAGTTTGATAGGAGGATTGATTTTATTTTCAAAAAATAAGTAAGTGTTTTCTATTATTTTTACATGTTATCTTTCATAAAAGTTTAAAGGAAACTTTGGTTTGAGTAATAAATTTTAAAGAATGTCCGTTCGTGTATGGTTGTGTGAAAAAGGCGAGGGGGGGAGTTACATGTTTTCGGCTGCACTAACAGTTTTGACCACGGGCCGCCACTGCCGCCTATAAAGGAAAATCAAACTGGATGTGAGTTGTTTTGGTTTGATTTGATTTGGTTAACTAACGTCGCACTACAGCTGCTCAGTGGACTATTGGAGACGGTTCGGGGACATTTTGAGGGATATTTTTGAACGGTGGTAAGATAACGAGGACAACACCTGGCACCCACGCCTTCCATTGGCGTCAGGACTTTGGACCCCGATCAGATTTATCGTGCACCATTCCCGTATACACGCCGGTATAATTTGTTGATGTTATGGACGACTTTCTAGTATTTTCGTAGAGAAGATATCGATCCTCCGATCACAAGATCACTATTTTTTTACTTTTCTTTGTCAAGTTCATCGCACTGGCTCTACAATCCTCTGATTACCGAGGCCTCCGTGGGCGAGTGGATTAAGGCGTCAGCTGGGAATCCAAGGGTCCCCGGTTCAGAACCTTGCGATGGACTAGACTAAAGAATAGTAAAAAGTAGCGATATTGCGATCGGAGGGTTGCCAACTTCGCTACCAAAATACTAGAATGTCGTCCAGAACATCCACAAAAATTATCGGCGTGTATACGGGACTGGTGCACGATCAATCAGATCGGGGTCCAAAGTCCCGACGTCTATTAAAGGCGTTGGGTGCCAGTTCAGGTGTTTCCTCGTCATCTGACCATCGTTCTAAAATACGAGGCATCGTTCCCGGGTCTTTCCCTCGAGATAGGCCCTGAACCGTCGCCAATAGCCCACTGTCAGCTCTAGTGCGACCAAACCAAACCCTTGTACTACCCCTCGGACTCAGCGCGAGCTCTACAGAGTTAACAGCGACTCATTTACAAACAATTTAACGTGTCGGGAAAGTATTATTTTTTAAACTCTTTTCTATTTGCATAACACTCTTCCCGACATTTTAACACGCTCTAAAAACGAAACGAAACTTCTATTTGTATTGACTCCCTCACACAACAATTTAACACATTTTTCCGAGATTCATTTCAAGCTAAGCACTCCCTGTCATCAACACCCGTTCTGGCTGTCAAGATCTCTGGAAGCAACTCCAGTTCAGCGCAACAGGAATCCCCCATCACCTCAAACAACTAACAGTCTATTTAAAACCCGCGCCGTCGTCGTCCTGCACCCCTAATAATTTCGCCAAGTGTGGTACCCCAAAAAGGGGTCATTCGAAAGACTTTTCTTCCGTTCCGAGTCTATTTCGACGCCAAAGTCTATTTCAGATATCGCATTTTTCTTTCTTTTTTTTCGGCTATTGGCGGAACTTGTGAGGGAAGAAGAAAATATTTGGCATCTTTCGCTGGTTTCCCTGGCGTTGGTTTGCGTCTTCATTTAGAGTGCGTTTCGGAAACTGCGTTTACCCTGCCAAATGGAAATCTTAAAAAGACAAGGGTGTTTTTTTCTTTTCTGGTTGTTTATGAGTGGAAAGGGTTTTGACGGAGAACAGGGATCACAGGCGGATTTGTATTTTTGTCGACGAGAGGCGAAACACATTTTACCACACTTTTTCCTAAAAATATCGCAGTTGCAAAAGGCTTAAACACAATAAACACAGGGGCGGTTCAATGAATATTTGTGACACAACCGAACACTATTTTGACGCTCCAGACTTCATATACCCGATACAACTGCTCGTGCTCGAATATTATTCCGTAGAGCATCGGCGTATCATGCAATAGGTCCTGGGTTCAAATCCCAGTACATTGGTGACCTCGGTCAACGAACACATCGAAATCTTCTGATCAACTCGTGGCGCCATCTGTAGTGGTTACTACATAAACCCGATATAATTGCTCGTGTTCGAGCGTTACTTTAGCCCGACCTGTAGAGCATCGACGTATATTGCGAAAGATCCTGGGTTCAAATCCCGGTAGACCGCTTGTCGTTACATTGGTTTCGCGAAGGTTTTAAGTCATAGGAATGGAGTGTCCAGAGTGTATTTTTCAAATAGAAAATAAAAATAAAGAAGAAATAATTACTAAGAAATAAGAAATCTTGTAATTTTACTAATATTAGTTAAATTAATTTGCTTATTAAATGCAATAAGCAGTTTAATTAAAAGAAATAAAAATATAAAAAATGGAAATGTCTAAGAAATTATTTACATTTTGCCTTTTTAAAGGAAATTTAGGGACTTCTTTAGTCTGACGCCTCAAGAGGGCGCTTGTGTCGCTTTAGCCTTAAACCACAAGCGACATCGAGGTCTCTGTTTCACTCGACCTTTCGGCGTATGCTTGTTACGCTATTTAATCTATAATTATCTATTTAATCTATAATTAACTATTTCATCTTTAAACAGTTTTTCCTCTACAAACTTCTATATATATTTCTCCGAAAATTTAAATGCATTTTAAAGAGATAGGTTTAATGTTATTCTCCAAGCTATTAGAATCAGAGAGTTGTAATATTCAATAGAGAGAGCCTTCAATGCCAGACTCTCGTAAAGCCGTGGTGTCAACATTGGAAAAAAAAAACCAACATCACGTGGTTTTAGCGCTGCCACATTTGGCGTTCAGACATCTGCAGGAGTTCCAAATTTAGTGCATTTTCTTCTTTTTGGTGATAAGGCGTTCTGTCCGTATTCAACTTCTTAACATATATGTAGGTATTTACTTATTTTCAAACAATATGCGCTAAATATTTCCTCTTCATTAACGAAACGAAAATATCATTTTCTTTGTGTACAATACTCGAAGAACTCTTTATATTTCTCCGGTTTTATTGTTCATATTTTCTTATTGAACTATACAAAATAACAATTGAAAGAACATCGCTTATGGTAAATTTTTAACATAAAAACGTAACGCATTTATTTCAAAAGTACAAAGTAAGAAAAATCTCTTTAATGTGTCTGTTAAACTCCTTTAAATTGTGCCCCTCGTTCAAAAAACGATATTTAAATACAAAATTAAACACAAAACCCTTTTACAATACTTCGATCTCGTATAGTTCTGAAAGTCGCCAAGGCCTGCCAAGTAATATTGGCGCATGAATGAATTGGCATTTCCACTTCTCACGTGGTTTCAATGATGCACACACGGAAATCAGCATTTTTATTCCTCTATTTGTATCATTACTCTATGATTAGAATTGATAGATATTGTTAAATGCAGTAATTTTATCAATATAAAAATTAAGTGCACACTGCTAAAACATCTAAGAGATTCCTAAACGTGTTAGCACACGCCTGTGACGTCAGAGGGGCCACTTCCTGCAAAAATGGCCGTCGCCAATAGCCCACTGTGCAGCTCTAGTGCGACGTTAATTGACCAAACCAAACCAAACCAGCAAAAGTGGAACGGCAACAAAATATTTTCCAACAACAATTATTTTAAAAATCTTTCATGGAGATATTTCTCAATGAAAGAAAGTCATTTTGATAAAACGACAATTAAAATATGCCAATTAAATTACAGTTTAGATTAACGAAAAAACTTGGATCAATATATACTGCCCTTTCTACCAAACGATCTATGGGCGCATATGTGGTATTAATAAATTATAATAGTTAACTCAAAATATATATATTACAATAGAATATTATATGAATAATAATTAGTACTAACTTAAGGGGACAATATTAGTACCGTCAGCAGGGATTACTATAATCCAAAATTTTTGCTTGAAAACCATTGGTGTTCTCTCTATGGGGGGGGGGGGGATTAAATGGGTGAAAGAACCCCCCATCCCCAGTGTAGGTAAATTCCTATAGCTTTGGTAAAATCACAAACCTACACTGTAAAAAAGGTACTTAAAAAGAGTACCTGAACAGTGAACATACTCGTTTTTATTTGAGAGTACAATTGCATCGTAAATGAACGATGACGTACTCAAATTTAAGTACTCATAATACTTTCTCAAAGAAGAGCAATGTGATTTAACTTTGCTAATCTCAGCTTCTGTTCAAGCCATCTTAACAAGGCCACGTGACAAACCTAAAATAATTGTTCAGAAGATGGTTTTCCACGTGATTTGATGTCATTGCTTAAATGGAAACTGAGTTATTACGACTCAATTATCTTGCTTCATATTCTTTTAGCATACCTTTTTAACATTACTACTGTTTATAACTTCTTCATGTCACCCTGATAGTACAACAAATAAGGCACTGGACTGTGGTGCCGGTGGATCTGGGTTCGATTTCTGGCAAGTCTTGGGTGTAATTGTTGATATTCATTAAAAGTGATTTATGAAGGCAGCCTTTATAGGCAAGAAACTGATCTTTTACTCCTTTTTACACATTTTTAAGTACATGCCTTTTTCCAAAATGAAACTTATGTATTCGGAGCTATGATAATCATCGAATGTAATAAAAAATCGGTACATTTTACTTATTTTTGAGTACCTATTTTTGACAGTGAAGTGTTTCACAAATTTGCCAACTAGGTTTGTGATTTTGCCAACTTTTCAGGAATTTACCAACATACTTACTGGTCACGTAGGCATGAAAAAAGTATTGTAAATAACTGCAAAATTTTAAGACGTTTTACTTCTGGCCGGGTTGTTAATTTCGCAACTAAAACTAATTTTTCCCATCCAAGCGGAAAGAAGCAGATGCATTCCCGGACTCTAAAAAATTTGGTATTTGACACCAAAATAGTTCGTATTTTAAATCTAAATTACTTGGTAATTTCACTTTAAAATAGTTGGTAATTTGACTCTAACATAGTTTCTAATTTCATTTTTAAAATGTTGGTAATTTAACTCTAAAATAGTTGGTAATTTGACTGTAAAAAGTTAGTAATTTGACTCTAAAAAGGTTGGTAATTTGACTCTAAAATAGTTGGTAATTTGAATCTAAAATAGTTGGTAACTTGACTCTAAAATAGTTGGTAATCTGGCTGTAAAATAGTTGGTACTCTGTCTCTAAAAGTGTTGGTAATTTGAACCTAAAATAGTTGGTAATCTATCACTAAAATAGTTGGTAATTTGAACCTAAAAAAGTTGGTAATTTGACGCTGAAATCTAAGGTTAATTGGTAATATGTCTCTAAAATAGTTGATAATTTGACTATAAAATAGTTGGTAATTTGACTCTAAAAATAGTTGGTAATTTGAATCTAAAATAGTTGGTAATTTTACTCAAACATAATTGGTAATTTGACTCTAATATAGTTGGTAATTTGACTGTAAAAAAAGTTAGTAATTTGACTCTAAAATAGTTGGTAATTTGAATCTAAAATAGTTGGTAATATGAACCTAAAATAGTTGGTAATCTGGCTCTAAAGTAGTTGGTAATCTGTCTCTAAAATAGTTGGTAATTTGAACTTAAAATAGTTGGATATCTGTCTCTAAAATAGTTGGTAATTTGAACCTAAAATAGTTGGATATCTGTCTCTAAAATAGTTGGTAATTTGAACCTAAAAAAGTTGGTAATTTGACTCTAAAATAGCTGGTAATTTGATTATAAAATAGTTGGTAATTTGACTCTGAAGTAGTTGGTAATCTGGTTCTAAAATAGTTGGTAATTTGACTTAAAAATAGTTTGTAATTTGACTCTAAAATAGTTGGTAATTTGACTCTAAAATAGTTAGTAATTTGACTCTAAAATAGTTGGTAAAATCCATATTTGACAATTTAAAGGTTCCCTTCTCTCAATCATAAGCCCCGAGTACTATGTAGTGCAGCTAAATTCGCTCTTTCAAATAATTTTTTCCACATATTGACTATTTTCTTTTCTTTGTGTGTATGTGTGGGGCGGATCCAGACCCGTCGCACTGGGGGGGGGGGGGGGTTGGTAGGGGCCCCAATAATTTTGAAAGTTGGGAATTTCAACTTCTAAAAACCCTGAGATGGGAAAATTTATTCCTGAAGAAATTTAATATTATTAACAAATGAAAGCTAGGGAAGATCAGAAATCGCCCAACTTAATCTTGCAAGATGGGCGATTTCTGATCTTACAATTAAGAAGGTTTAAATTAGACCTCTGAACAGACACTGCATTGGAATATGGGTGCAAGAAATCAATGCTTGTGAGAGAACTGTTTAATATTATCTAAAATATATATAAAAAAAAATGAAAAATGTCGATAACTTGGAACTAGGAATTTTCGTCACTGTTGAGTTGGGAATTTCGAATAGTTGAGTTGAGAATTAGAATCGTTAAGTTGCGAAATTTCTTGTTTCACCCCCCCCCCACCCCACCCCAAATATTTTGTGTGTAACGGCACTGTGCAGACCCCTATGCTGCAGCCAGGGCCTAAATCCGGCTCTGGCCTGTTCATTTAAGTTAAGAGATAGAGTATCTAGCTAAGAAGCGAAAAGTCCCGATTTCAAACTTCGCCACAGTGGAGTCTTGGGGAAACAAATTCAGGCAACCAAAGTCATAGTAGACGGGGGAAAAAAATCGTCTATTGCAAGAATCCCTGGTGACAACCCTAAATCCCACTTGGAACAGTATATCTCCAGCAGCATCAATAGTATACCTCAGGAGATATTTTGGCATCCTTCCCCTTGTAAATTCGCGTCTGTGCTAACGACTCTTCGCGAAAGAGTAGAGCGGGTGTTTATAGCCCTGCTTCCCAAGATTTGGCGGGAGAGGTCGGGTTTCCGCTTGTGTTGTCTCGCCAGACTTTATGCGCCGTTTGGCTGTAAAAAAGGTGTGACGGATCAAATGCGACGCCCGGATTTACGAGCGTGGTAATCGTGTTTGTGAAGTGCTTAGTAGGGGGTATAAAAAAAAAAACTGAGTTTGAATTGTGTAGGGGGGATAAATTGAATATGGGATGTTAAACGGGGTAAATAATGATTTTACTGTGAGAAAAAGAGGAATTTCCATGTGTATCACCTCATAGATGTATGTGTCTGTAAAGTGTTGTCTTACTGGTTTGGCATATTTGTAATCATCTTGTATATTATTTCTGTAATAAAGATCCCTTTTACGCCCCTTAGACGCAACGAATCTTATTTCTTGAGGATTCAAAAGAAAGAGAATTTCATGGACCAGTGATAAATCGTACTTTCATTTCATAAACGTCAAAGTTTCTGTTTTGTTTAAATGCGTTTAAAATAATTAATTTTATTTGGTTTTTTTTTAAACAAGCCGTTGATAATGTTGACATCTATGAGCAAACTGTTAAACTTTTTTTAATTTTTAGCTCTAACGAATGGGTGTGTGTGATGTGTATGTTTGTGTGTAGGGGGAGGGGGGAGGCTTGTTCATGCGATTATTATCGCAGGGTGGAAAGTTCCAATTGCGGCCCATGGCAACCTTTTGTCTGGGCGATAAACAAACGTTTTCTTCTTTGAGAATATGGTTAACCTGATTACCTTTGGCCGCAATAGGGGGCTATGTCTCGCAGGACATGGTAGTATATATTATTTCTGTAGTACAAATCCCGTTTACGGCCTTTAGACGCAATGAATCTTAACCAGTGACAAATCATACCTTTATCTCATGAGTTTGTACGTTTTTTGTTTGCTTTTTTAAATGTGTTTAAAATAATTCATTTCATCGGGTTTTTTTTAAACAAGCCGTTGGTAATTCTGTCATCTATGAACAAACTGTTAAACTTTTTTTAAAAATTGTTTAGCTCTGGAAGGATTTAAAATGGGTGCGTGGCGTGTGTGTGTGTGGGGGGGGGTTCATACGATAATTATCTCACAGGCATGTTAGTATATATTATTTCTGTGTTTTTGAGATCCCTTTACGACTATTGTACTCAATGGATCTTAGCACATGAGGTATCAAAAGAAAGAAATATGTCAGGAGCAGTGACGAATCGTACGTTCATCACATACTCAAAATATCAACGGTGTTTTTTTAATGCGTATAAAATAATCCATTTTATCGGATTTTTTTTTAAACAGGCCGTTTTTTTCTAGCCATGGGAAGAATTTTGAATGGGTGTGGATGTATGTATGTGAGGGAAGGGGGGGGGGGGGGGGGGTCATGCGATAATTATCGCACGGGCGTGATAAAATATATTATTTCTGTTTTAAAATCATTTTTACTGTCCTTGTCCTGAAATAATGATATATTTCTCTAAATTCAAAAACAGATTGTTCCAGTGGCGGCTCGTGGACTACAGCAAGTAAAGCCGGACTGCACCTAGAATTATTAGTGTATTTTAAAACAAAAATCAGACATTTTACTAATTTTCTTAAATGAAGGTTAGAATTGAAAATGAAATTTCTACGGTGAGTAAACAAAATCTCTGATAAATAGCAAGCCTGTTGCCGTAATGCACAATTCAGGAGGGGAAACAACTACATTCCATCAAAACTGCAGCCAGAAAGCGAAGTTCGAAATCGGCTGCATCGTTGTCATGGTAACCTCTACGTATTATGGAGATCCCCCCCCCCCCCTGCTAATGCACTAGATGTGTGGCGAGGTACAGCCCGAAATGAATTTTCTGAATTGGGCTTCACTTGGTATTCGATAAACTGATTGGACTCGTGCGTGAATCGCGGGGATGGGTGGAGAACAGAGAATTTCCGAGAATCTCTCCAAACGGAAATAGTTTTCGTTATGAATTTATTGTGTGCTGTTGTTTCGTTATTTAACTCTTTGCAGTTCGTTGGCGCCGCTTAGGCGACAACATAACGACTCGTTCTTTTGGTTCCCTGTACTTTAAAATAAACAAGAACTTGTGTTTAAAAAATATTAATATTTTTTTCAACTCGTTCGTTTTCAGATTAGGTTTCTTTTTTCTATAAGCATAACAAATTCTAGGATAAAGAACATAAGGAAGAATAACTATTCCGTAGAAAGAACGGAAAACGCTAAGCGTTCTTGGAGTGCAAAGGGTAAAGTTAATATTAAAATTGACCGATTCGCATGTTTAAAAGACAGGAGGATTGCTTTATCATTTCGTAAAAATTGAAAGAAAACTTTGATTTTGAGTAGTAAAATAATAAAGAATTTCTGTTCATGTATCGTTGTGGAAAATAGGGGGATTCAAATGATTTCGGCTGCACTTACATTTTCGACCACGGGCCGCCAATAGGTTGTTCTCGATCAATTGAAATAACAGGTAAAAAATAACAAACTGTTCTTTATCCCCAACTGTAAGCAAAAAACGTCCGAAAAAGAAACAAGTAAAAAACCGATAGACAAGTCAGCTGAAAAGCAAGACAAATGAGCACATAACATGAGATGTGAAACTTTGATTTTGAGTAGTAAATAATAAAGAATTTACGTTCATGTATGGTTGTGGAAAATAGGGGGAATTCACATGATTTCGGGTGCACTAATATTTTCGACCACGGGCCGATAATGGGTTGTTCTCGATCAATTGAAAGAACAGGTAAAAAATAACAAACTGTTCTTTATCCCCAACTGTAAGCCAAAAACGTACGAAAAAGAAACAATTAAAAAACCGATAGACAAGTCAGCTGAAAAGCAAGACAAATGAGCACATAACACGAGATGTGAAACTTTGATTTTGAGTAGTAAATAATAAAGAATTTACATTCATGTATGGTTGTGGAAAATAGGGGGAATTCACATGATTTCGGGTGCACTAATATTTTCGACCACGGGCCGATAATGGGTTGTTCTCGATCAATTGAAAGAACAGGTAAAAAATAACAAACTGTTCTTTAACTGGGGGGGGGGGGGGGGGGATTCAAATGATTTCGGATGCACTACCATTTTCGACCACGGGCCGATAATGGGTTGTTCTCGATCAATTGAAAGAACAGGTAAAAAATAACAAACTGTTCTTCATCCCCAACTGTAAGCCAAAAACGTACGAAAAAGAAACAAGTAAAAAACCGATAGACAAGTCAGCTGAAAAGCAAGACAAATGAGCACATAACATGAGAAGTGTCACACGAGTCAAGAGGAGCCACGTCTCGGAGTGAAAGATCGGGGGAACATGGCAGCTTTCTCTCTCTCTCTATCCCCACAGCCAAGAAGATTTTTTAGATCTGGAGGAATGCTAAAAGGCCCCCCCCCCCCCCCCCCATCATATCTTCCCTCCCATCTTGCAAGAAACAAAAACAAAAAAAGGGGGAGGACGAATCGAAGCTTGCGTCTTTCGCAGAAAGAAGACGACAGAAAAATGGCGGCGTCTTTTTCGTTCCGTTCTCACTCGGCGGAGTGATATGTCACGCCGAAATACGGCGATAGTAAATAAGGATCTATTTTTTGGGGATGGAATTGAGACTGAGGAATGTGTGGGGCTTCTCTGTTTTGGGATGGAGAGTTTAAATGCAGTGGCGTCCATAGAGTAATGATACAAATAGAGGAATAAAAATGCTGATTTCCGTGTGTCCATCATTGAAACCACGTGATATGTGGAAATGCCAATTCATTCATGCGCCAATATTACTTGGCAGGCCTTTCAGAACTAAGCGAGATCAAAGTATTGTAATATGGTTTTGTGTTTAATTTTGTATCTAAATGTCGTTTTTTTTAACGAGTGGCACAATTTAAAGGAGTTTAACAGATATATTAAAGAGTTTTTTCTTACTTTGTACTTCTGAAATAATTGCGTTACGTTTTTATGTAAAAAATTTACCATAAGCGAAGTTCTTTCAATTGTTATTTTGTATAGTTCAATAAGAAAATATGAACTATAAAACCGGAGAAATATAAAGAGTTTCGTTTTTTCGAGTATTGAACACAAAGAAAATTATATTTTCGTTTTATTAATGAAGAGGAAATATTTAGCGCAAATTGTTTGAAAATAAGTAAATACCTACATATATGTTAAGAAGTTGAATACGGACAGAACGCCTTATCACCAAAAAGAAGAAAGTGCGCCAAATTTGCAACTCCTGCAGATGTCTGAACGCCAAATGTGGCAGCGATAAAACCACGTGATGTTGGTTTTCTTTTTCAATGTTGACACCGCGGCCTTACGAGAGTCTGGCATTGAAGGCGCTCTCTATTTAATATTACTACTCTCTGGTGGCGTCACGGTTCTAATCAGTGTTTTGCCCATCGAGCATGAATCCTTCATAGTAGAGAAAACATAGTGTTCTAATATCGCTAACATCAAAGTAAGGCCAACATGTATGATCTCAGACACGTGGTTAATGACGTCATTCCATTCATATTTTTTCACTGTTACACATTTCTTAATTCATCAGCCAATCGCGAGTATTTTTTACTTCATAATTTTGAAAAGAAGTCACGTGCCTGAGGCCATTCGGTCTGAGATGTTGGTTTCACGATTATGACGTCATATTCGTTCTACTACAGTTCATTCACGCTCGAAGGTTTTACCTCATATAAAGAGTTAACCCTCCTTCTCCAATACAAAGTATTTATCTTTTGCAATCTACACCTTAATAATAGAACAACATCTTTTGTTTTTCTCAGTGGCGCGGCGTAGTTCAAGTATACTGTAGAAAAATATGCTTATAAATGAGTACATGGACGTACTCATTTTTCTTTGAGTACAATTGCATCGTAAAATCGTACTCAAATTTAATCAATGGTACATGAGGTCCTCATGGCACAAATGTAAGACCTCGAGACCTTAAGGACCTTTTTTACCATGAGGTCCTCATGATGAGGAGTGGCAACTACTCGGGGCCGGATTTAGAGTTAGTGAGTTCCTAGGTTGAGTATATGGTGCGGACCCCCCAACTACAGGGGGGTGGAGGGTGTATTGAATACCCCCAATAGAACAAAGGAGGAGGGGGGGCTGAATTTTTTTGAAAATATATATTCCAAAAGCAAATTAAATAATTTTTAAGTGTATAAATTAAATTGGGATACACCTATATATTTATTTATAAATGTCCTATACTGTGTTATAAAATTTCAAAGGTTCCAAGGAATCTCAAGGTTCAATGGCATTCTGGAATCTATGGAAATGAGAATAAAATATTATATTCGTCTTTGTATTACCCTCAAATGGCTATAAGCAAAATAAAAAAAAAATGCAAGAAAAATTAAAACAACTGATTAAAAAAAAAATGTAAAACAATACCATTGTAATTATCACAAAATAGCCCATTTTCAAAGTAGATGAAAGTATTAAGGAATATTTAAATTATACAAATCTGTTTAAAACATAGAATTTTTATGCATCATAAAATTGATGAATGCTATTTTCATTAGGATTTGGATTATCATCCTTCCGAATTATTTTTTCACAAGTTGATTCTTTTTCTTTGGAGTGTAGTTCAGGTCCTACGCTGCAGCCTATGCCTAAATCCGGCCCCGTGACTGCTGGAAGAAAACACATAGAAAAGACAGTAAGTGATGTCCCCACTAGTATGGCAGTATAGTAAACACCATACTAGTGTGGCAGCCCAGTAAAAAAAAGTCATCATAAAACCTTCATCAAAATTTTGAAATTGAAGGTTTTATGCAGGAAAACTGCAGTGTTTTTGAAGATCTATAAAATTAAAAGTTTTTGTTTCAATATCCTTCATAAAAACTAAAAAAAAAACAGACATAAAAACCTGCAAAAAACCTTCAATTTTTAATAATGAAGGGAAAATGCAGATATTTTAAAGGTTTTATGCAGGAAAATTAAAAACTTCAAAAAACTGCAGTTTTTTGTTTCAATATCCTTCATAAAACCTTCAATTTCACAATGTTGATAAAGGTTTCATGCTGACTTTTTTTGCTGGTAGTATAGTAAACACCATACTAGTATGGCAGTATAGTAAACACCATACTAGTATGGCAGAATAATAAATACCATACTAGTATGGCAGAATAATAAATACCATACTAGTATGGCAGTATAGTAAACACCATACTAGTATGGCAGTATAGTGAACACCATACTAGTATGGCAGAATAATAAATACCATACTAGTACGGCAGAATAATAAATACCATACTAGTATGGCAGTATAGTAAACACCATACTAGTATGGCAGTATAGTAAACACCATAGTAGTATGGCAGTATAGTAAACACCATACTAGTATGGCAGTATAGTAAACACCATACTAGATGGCAGTATAGTAATCATCATACTAGTACGGCAGTATAGTAAACATCATACTAGTACGGCAGTATAGTAAACATCATACTAGTATGGCAGTATAGTAAACACATACTTATACTTACATCACGATTTCCCATTTTATTACATCAGCCTAAACCAGAAATGAAAAGATAACATCTTTAACCCTTTCAAGACGAACTAATCCTCGACATCCTATTCACTAACCCGAAACCACGTAATCTCACCATGCAAATAGGAAACAATGTCTCTGATGATGTTCGATGCCTTTATTGTCTCCCACAAAACGTCTTTTCGTTTATTATTCCGGAAGACAGAGCAAACTGTAACCGCAGTTCCCGCGTCTTTTCCGAAGTTCACGGTTTGTGATCTAGTTTCTTTTCTGTTCTCCTCGGCGACCTGTCCCGAGGACAACTGTTTATGAGGATGATTATCATTGGGATGATAATGATTATGTTTTTTAAAGTTGGGTTTAAAAAAAACTGTTTTCTCATCTCAGTCACGATTGTCGCGTTACTGTCTTAATGAATAATACTGAATGAATGGAACCGGTGTATTTGCTTATTTCTAGCTAAGTAACATAGATATTGGGCGATGATTCGATGTGTATTGAAATTCCAGAATTTAAACGTCATCGTGATCTGGATTTTGAAATTGTCAATTTGACGATTAATCGATTTGTCAATTAAGAAGGGAACCGATGCATTTGCTTAGTTTTAGTTGAGTAACATAGAGCTTGGGCGATGATTCGATGTGTATTGCAATGCCAGAATTTAAAAGCCATTGCGATCTCGATTTTTAAATTTTCGATTTGACGAGTAATCGATTTGACAATTAAGAATGGAACCGATGCATTTGCTTATATTTAGCTGAGTAACATAGAGCTTGGGCGATGATTCGATGTGTATTGAAATTCTAGAATTAAAACATCCTCGCGATTTTGAAATTGTCGATTTGACGATTAATCGATTTGACAATTAAGAATGGAACCGATGCATTTGCTTATATTTAGCTGAGTAACATAGAGCTTGGATGATGATTCGATGAGTATTGACATTCCAAAATTAAAACATCATCGTGATCTTGATTTTGAAATTATCGATATCGAAGCATGGGTCCCGGGACTTTCCTTCGTCGGGATTGGCCCCACTTGCCCAGTGGATAAAGGCGTTCAGCTGGTTATTAGAGGATTGCTAGTTCGAGCCCGTGCGATGGACGTGACAAAGAAATGTAAAAAGTAGTGATCTAGCGATCGGAGAGTTGCTTGCTTCGCTACAAAAATGCTAGAAAGTCGTCCAGAATATCACACAAATTATACTGGGGTGCATACTGGACTGGTGCACGATAAATCTGATCGGGATCCAATGTCCTGACGTCTATTTAGGTTGCGTCGGGTGCCAGCTCAGGTTTTGTCATCGTCATCTGACCATGGTACAAAAATACGAGGCATTGTGCCCGGGTCTTCGCTTCGGGATAGGCCCCAAACCGTCACCGATAGCCCAATGTGCAGTTCTAGTGCTACGTTAATTAACCAAACCAACTCTAACGACATACAAGATATTTTTTTATTATTATTCAGGGGAGGCCTCCGTGGCCGAGCGGTTAAAGGCATCAGTTGGGAATACGAAGGTTCCCGGTTCGATGCCAGGCGATGGACTTGACATAGAAAAGTAGTGATCTTGTGATCGGAGGGTTGCCAGCTTCGCTACAAAATACTAGAAAAGTCGTCCAGAAAATCCTCTAAAATTAACGGCGTGTATACGGGGTTGGTGCACGATACATCTGATCGGGGTCCAAAGTCCCGACGTCTATTGAAGGCGTTGGGTGCCAGTTCAGGTGTTTCCTCGTCATCTGACCATGGTTCTAAAATAACGAGGTGCATGTGTGAATGTGTATGTGTTCCCGGGTCTTTCCTTCGAGATAGACCCCGAACCGTCGCCAATAGCCCACTGTTCAGCTCTAATGCGTCGTTAATTAACCAAACCAAACCAAACCAAACCAAACCAAACCAAAAAATTATTATTTAGGACATTTAATATTTTTTTCGGAAAAATTCAGAAGACATGATAAATCCACAGAACCTTTTGTTCTAAACAACATCTAACCTGCATATTTCCCATTATCTAAGAAATGGAAGAAAAAACACCATATAACAACATTTAAAAATACACTTACAGACGCTGCATTTCCATTGGTTGTCAGGCAACAACAAAAATACATTGTATCGGCACTTCCCTATCCCTTTTCCCTTTTATCCTAATTATTATCCTGTTTCCGGAAAGAAAGTCCCCCTTTTCCCATCATAAAGAATAATATTTCGCCCGGGAAGAAAGGAAACATCGGCTCAGCCGGGATTTCACGCCCCCTACATCTTGGAAAAAGGGATTTCTTTTTGCTGAAAAGTAAGACTTATTCGTTTGTTGCTTCAATAGAAAATAGGAAGGTCGATTCTTGTGTTACTGTAGGGTATGTGTAATTGGTTGACTTCTTACAATGTTAAAAATAACAGATACTTAAAAGTCAGTAATACGTACTTATTTTTGAGTACATTCGATTTTTATCATAGCTCTGAATGCATGTTTCATTTTTGAAAAAGACATGTACTCAAAAATGAGTAAAATTAATAAAAGGAGCAGTTGCTTGCCTACATAGGCTGCCTTCAGAGATCACTTTCAATAATTACAACCAGGACTTATCGGGAATCGAACCCAATATGTCTACCTGATGTCGTCCACACCGAAGTCCAGGGCCATATCCGTTGAACTATGAGAGCTACATGTGAAGAAGTGTGTTATATAAACAGGAGTAATGTTAAAAAGGCGGGGCAAAAGAATGGGAAGTTGGATAATAGTATTGGGATCGTAATACCACAGTTTCCGTTTAAACAATCGATATCATAGGATGTGGAAAACATCTGCTAAACACCTATTTTAAGTGTGTCAGGTCGCTGTTGTTAAGATGGCTTATACAGAAGCTGAGATTAGCAATATTAAACCATAATGCTAATTTTTTCGAAAGAACGATTACTTAAATTTGAGTACGTCATCGCTCATTTACGATGCGATTGTACTCAAAGTAAAACGAGTACGTCCATGTACTCATTTTTAAACACATTTTTTTTACAGTATCAGCATTGGTGCATCCAGGTGAGGGGCACAAGAGCCAGTGCACCCCCCCCCAGACCGGTTCACTTTTTTCCCTACGTACTAATGAAAGTCGTATATTGGGATAAATTTGTTGCCCAATTTTTGTCCTGTTCTACAAAATCAGTAAGTCAAGTATTAACAACTTTCGGACAACAAC
Organism: Troglohyphantes excavatus; assembly: GCA_963932185.1. Classification (NCBI taxonomy): domain Eukaryota; kingdom Metazoa; phylum Arthropoda; class Arachnida; order Araneae; family Linyphiidae; genus Troglohyphantes; species Troglohyphantes excavatus. The sequence goes on along the minus strand of OZ010677.1, from coordinate 7,819,889 downwards.
CAATAAATCAATCTAACATGCACTTGGTGTAATCTCTTTCTCCACTCAAATAATCACAATATCACAACACCTTTACACAAATGCCAAACACGGTAGCGATGACCATCAAAGTTTGGGGTAGATAGGCCGGCATGCGTCAGTCATGTATTTACAATAGGATAATGCCAACCTTGTCGGTCTCTGGTGGTCCCCTTTATACGACTAAGGAATTTCTAAATTGACAATTCCGTATTTCATCGGTAATGTTAACCAGACACAAAGGCAGATTATCGGTTAAGTACAAATTTATTTCAAAAAGCGTCCAGATGGGAAAAATGTATTAAAATTTTTCTCTATTTTAAAAAAAAAGTAAGCCCTAGGGAAAATGTTTAATTCTGTCGCTGTTATTCGGGTCGTATCTCAAAAAGATAAAACCCTAAAATTACAATATTAACATAATTTGTTCAGAAATGTTTTATAAATAAGACGAATATATTTTTGTTTCAATACGATTATTAGTTTAGAAGTTATTTAATACTACGCAATCCTCAAATCCTCTGCAAACAAACTAACTGTTGCCATTCCGCGTAGAGAAAAACAGCGTTTTTCAATCACCGCGTAAGAGAATTATATATAAAGATTAAAGTCGTCATTGCTAAAATTTCGCTTACAAGTAATTTTGTCCGAAAGAATGTAGGAATAGGTTTGAACTGGAAATCCAAGTAAGCATTTTTTAAAATTCGAATTAGTTTTGAATTAATGAAGTTTTTAAACGTTTAAAGACGCTCCACTTATTTTAAGTTTTTCCACCCTCATTTTTGCAACGTGATTTCTAAAGGTTTCCGGGGGTTAGCCCACTAGTATTTCAAATTAAAACTAAACGTATGTTGAGAATTTTACGAAATTAATGCCAATTAATTATGCATGAATTGAGTTGCCTTGAATAAATAATTAATGATATGATATTTATGAAGAAAATTTATTTGGTACGTCTTTGTACTGTGTAAAATAAGTCATCGAAATTATTATTATTTTGAGAAAAACTTGCTATTCTCCTTCGCGAAATACTCTAATGGCCACTTTTCTAAGAACCACCTCCAGTTGCACCCCCAGGTACCCCCGACGAAGTGTGCCGACAGTCAGGTAGGAGCAGACGATAAGGATGAGGGGATCGTTTGGGGGTGGTGACCTTGAGCCCACGGGGGTCACCCATTAGGCCACCCCGACCTCCGGATGGCTCCCGAGTTCGTGACGCCATCTTTGCAATCCACGTGTGAGGTCCGCTATCCACAAACAAGAATGACGCCAATCTTTGCGAAAAGTCGCCGATTTGGCGATTTAAAAGACTTAGTTATATAGATGTGAAAAACGTTAGGAGCCGGTGAATTTGGCGAAGGTCAATTTTGCAACAATAAATTTGGCAGAATCATGCGAGGGGTCGACCATACATTGCATAACACACATCTAGGAAAAAATATGTTTTGTACTGCATCGAAATATGTTGTTTATAAACTTTCTTACCTACAAATATAATTTAAGTTAAAACTCAATTTAAGTAAGAAAAAATACAATTTACTTTTTCGTGCATAAACACAGTAATTCGACTCTTTACAAGGCAAATCATTTGAGTGCGAGGTGGCACAATCGACTTCTCGAAGGTTTGCCTGTAAGCACTATAATCGACTGCTCAAAGGGGGTACCAGCAGCTATCCTGAGTTGTCGGAGGTCAAAGACCGGATACCACAATTGCCCGGAGCCTTAAATCGACGATAGGAGTCTGCGACATTAGCGCACGATACCTGCGTGAGCTTAAAGGTGTTCGTTCCAGCTCGGGTGTTGTCTATCGTTAAATCAATGCTTGTGAAATAACTGTTTAATATTACCTATTATACAAAAAAAAATGAAAAAATGTCGATAAGTTGGAAGTGGGAATTTTTAGCTCTGTATTGAGTTGGAAATTTAAAATAGTTGAGAATTTCTTATCATTTAGTTGGGGAATTTCTTTTTTCAACCTCCCCTCTCCCCCTCCCCAATATTTTATACTGTGACCGCACTGCACTACACCAATTACATGTACAATCAGTATCGATAATTTCTATACAGTCCCCATAAATTCGAACTCTTACACGGCAAGTGAACGCCAATGCCGTCGATTTCTCATGGAAAAGTTGCCTGACAGGAATGCATAATCGACCACCTCGTCATCGCAAACGTTGACCACGCCGGCTCGTGACACCTTCCTCACTTTTTCGATCGCGTACTTTCACTGATTTTTTCCCTCCCCCTCCCCTCCCCACTCATATTTTTTTTTTTTATTCCAATCATTAAAAAGAAAACAAGTAGTATAAAGGTGGTTGGACTTGACTGCACGCAAATCGATTGGCTCCACAAAAATACAAAAAAAAAAAAGGAATTAACAGTCGACTAATAATGTATTATGGTCCGGATCAACACCAAGTCTGATATCGCATCGATCGATGGCCACAAGCAATTTAGGGTTCACTTTTTAAAAAAAAAAAAATTGGTGCGGATGAGATACAACAGATGGCAGCACCGGTATTTGAATGCGATGAAATGACTTCTTTTTAACTTGAAGGAATGAGTGAAGGAGAGCGTGAATAAAACATGAATGAAGGGTTTTTAGGGAATAAAAGAGTTGTGGTAGTGGGAGTCGATGGGAATATATTGTTGATTTAAATTTCCCAAACGTTTATCGTGATGATTTGGAGTTGTTATGTAATAGCTCGGTTGTGAATTGATGCCCAATTTTATTTGTAGGTTTGGTTTTTGTCAAATAACACCGCACTAGAGCTCCACAGTAGGCTATTGGCGACGGTTCGGGGCCTATCTCGAAGGAAAGACCCGGGAACGATGCCTCGTATTTTTGAACCATGGTCAGATGAGGACAACACCTGAACTGGCACCCAACGCCTTCAATAGTTTGGTTTGGTTTGGTTAATTAACGTCGCACTATAGCTGCACAGTGGACTACTGGCGACGGTTCGGGGTCTATCTCGAAGGAAAGACCCGGGAACACATCCACACACACATTTATACATTTACCTCGTTATTTTAGAACCATGGTCAGATGACGAGGGAACACCTGAACTGGCACCCAACGCCTTCAATAGACGTCTGGACTTTGGACCTCGATCAGATGTATCGTGCACCAGTCCTGTATACACGCCGTTCATTTTTACGGATGTTCTGGACGACATTTCTAGTATTTTTGTACTGAAGCTGGCAACCCTTCGATCACAAGATCTCTACTTTTTTACTTTTCGTAGTCAAGTCCGTCGCACAGGATCGAACCAGGAACCCTTTGATTCCCAGCTGACGCCTTTATCCACTCAGCCACGGAGGCCACATTACATTTTATTTGTAGGAAACTCGACAGCCTGAGTCGTGTTTTTTAAAATTGGAATCTTTAAACTTTGTCAACTGAAAATGTACATTGGTTGTAGCACAATCCTTTTTTAGTAGGATTTAACGCAAAATGTCATTTCTGTTGATTATAGAAATAAGAGTTGATCAGCAATACAAACCAAGCCAACAGAAGGAATATAAACAAGATATTCCGTTTGAAAACAAGGGTCCCCAAACTCGCCCAATACTTGATTTGCTTTATTGAAAGATGTTGTGAAACATATGAACTACCAAATCATACAAGATCAAATTCGTGTCAACCGTGCTATTTGTTACGGAGTTATAATGTCGTAATAATAGATCTTTATAAGAGCATAACATGACGTTTCCCGTGATACACCCTACTGATTCTAAAGACGTTTCATTTAAAATTCTGTAATTTCATTTGTAAACTTTTTTTTAGCTGGTTATATTTAAATATATTTTCATTTTCGATAATTTAACATAGTTCATAGAAGTTTAAAAGAAGGCGATCCTAGTGGTAATAGAACGTTTAGTGCCGTTACACAATTTTTTTGGGGAGGAGAGGGGGGGGGGGGGGGGGGTTGAAACAAAAACAAATTTAACTTAACGATTCGAAATTCTCAACTTAACTATTCGAAATTCTCAACTCAACAGTGCTGAAAATTTCCAGTTCCAACTTATCGACATTTTTCACCTTTTTTTTTATATATATTTTAAGTATTATTAAACAGTTCTCACACAAGCATTGATATGTTGCACCCATATTCCAATGCAGTGTCCGTTTCTGAGGTCTAATTTAAATGTAATCTTACAAATTGGGCGATTTCTAATCTTCCCAACCTTTCATTTGTTAATAATATTAATTTTCTGCAGGCATACATTTTCACAACTCGGAGGTTTTAGGAGATGAAATTTACAACTTTCAGGGTTTACAGATTACTGGGGGGTCAGACCCCCCCCCCCAAAACCCCCTTTGTGCGACGGGCCTGAGAACGTTCCAAAAATGAATACCCTGGAATGGAAATCCAGTAAAATTCTCACCACACTGTAAAAAAAATAAAAGGAACTTAAACATGAGTACCTGAACTTACTCGACTTTCTTTGAGTACAATTGCATCGTAAATGAGCGACGACGTACTTAAATTTAAGAAACCGTACTTTCTCAAAAATGAGCAGTGTGATTTAATATTGCTAATATCAGCGTCTGTTCAAGATATCTTAACAAAGCGACCTGACACACTTTAAATAGGTTTTTAGATTATTGTTTTCCACATTATTTGATGTCGATTGCTTAGATGGAAACCCAGTTACTACAACTCAATAATTTTACTTTTCTTTCTTTTGACACACCTTTTTAAAAAGTAGTTTTATAACTATAAGACGCCATGGTGGTATAAGAGGACTGCGGTGCTTTAGGATCTGGGTTCGATTCACCGTAAGTCTTGGTTGTAATTGTTTATATTTATTGAAAGGGATTTATGGAGGCAGCCTATATATGCAAGCATCTGCCCTTTTTATTTATTTCTACTCATTGTACTCATTTTTGAGTACATGTATTTTTGAAAATTGAAATTTCTGTATTCGGAGCCATGAAAACCATCGAATGTACTTAAAAATGAGTACATTTTACTTATTTTCAAGAACCTATCAAAAAAAATTTCAACTTAAAAAAATAAATTACGAATACCTGCTAATCGTATGCGTTAATCAAAAAGTCGCATTGACAAATCATAGAAAGGTAATCTACCCCGAAGGGTTAATAGACAACTCGGGGTAAAACCATCCAGCAACATTCCTCTAACTTGGCTATCGCCGTTCCCAGAAATTCTAGTTTTTTCTTCCTTTTTCCCTGCTGGTGGTAACTGACGAACGTTTCGCCAATTGAAAGTCGATGAATTCCTAGCAATTTAAACACTCTTGATTTATTTTTTGAGAGCTGCCATCACTGAATACTGTGACGCCATATTTGTGAAACATCGCTGCTTTGGCGATTTTTTTTAATTTACATAAAACTTTTTTTCCATTCCAACAGACCAATAGGGCCTACGTGGCCCAGTGGATAAAGGCATCAGATGGGAATCGGAGGATCCCTGGTTCGATCCTGTGCGACGGACATGACAAAGAAAAGTAAAAAAAAAAGTACTGATCTTTTGATCGGAGGGTTTCCAGCTTCGCTACAAAATACTAGATCGATAGGAAATTAAACACCGATGTATTTAAAATCTTTATATAAAGTAAACTACGTACGAGGCGTGGATGGAGACAGGTGGCGTCAAAGGAAAATCTTGTCTATATAACTTCTACTGGAGAGGGTTTTATCGACGCCCAATCACTATTTCTATAATCTGCTAAAAGGATTTTACGTGTAAAGTCCAGGCCCGTCGCACCTAGAGGAGAGCAGGGTGGCGGGGGGGGGGGGGGGGGGGGGGGAGTCCTGCCCCCCAATAATCTGGAAACCCTGAAAGTTGGAAATTTCAACTTCTAAAAAACCCGAGTTGGGAAAATTTATGCCTGAAGAAAATTAATATTATTAACAAATCAAAGCTAGGGAAGATTAGGAATTTCCCACCTTATAGGATTGCATTTAAATTAAACCTCAGAGCGGACACTGCATTGAAATATGTGTGCAACAAATCAATGCTTGTAAGAGAACTGTTTATAATATTACCTAAAATATATATAAAAAAGATGAAAAATGTCAATACTTTGGAACTGGGAATTGTTATCACTGTTGTGTTGGGAATTTCGAATCGCTAAATTGGGAAATTTCTTGTTTCAATACCCCCCAAAAAAATATTTTTTGTGCAACGGCACTCGTAAAGTCAAACTACATTTTATTTAGGAAACCACTCTATTTTGGAAAATAATGTTTAATAGGAACGCGCGCTTCGAAGAAAAAATTGAAAATGTAGTTGGGAAAAATAATTATTATTCCTAATTTTTCTGTTATCAAGGGTCTGTTATTCTTCAATAAATAGGATTTTCTTTCTAGGACTATAACTTCCAGTGATGCCAAATGGCACCATGAAAGTTTCATGTACCTAATCAAGGATAGTGAAGACCATATATATATATATATATATATATATATATATATATATATATATATATATATATATATATATATATATATATATATATATATATATATATATATATATATATATATATATATATATATATATATATATATATATATATATATATATATATATATATATATATATATATATATATATATATATATATATATATATATATATATATATATATATATATATATATATATATATATATATATATATATATATATATATATATATATATATATATAATTGAAATTGTAACTCATTTAATATGTCCAATAATACAAATGCATTGACATGATGGTTCCGACTCCCATTTTACTCTTTCAAAATTCATGGAAATGCTCTCGTGGCAGCTAATATTATTTTAATACGCTTAATTTATTAAGCAAATCTTTTGCAATTTTTACATACTAAACACAATCCTTAAAATATAATTTAAACTCTTAAAGTTTAGCAAATTCTAAATAAAATTAACGATTATCACTTTTAAATAGTTCACAAAAAACGAATAGATGGCAGCACGTCAAGAACCATTGGTTCAAATCGATTTTGGAATATTTTATTAACGAAACGACTCTGCAAATCGATTCAAATTGTTTTTTGAAGCAAATTTTAACTGTTTTCTTTTAAATAAATTCATGATTAGTTAAAAACAAGAATTCTTGTTAAATTAAGTATTCCTTGTCAATAGCGACAATTACTCCTAAAACGACTGTACAAACTGAGAATTAGACACGCCCACGGCGGAAGGAAGGCGTCACTATGACGTAAAAAAGATACTTTTCCCCGCCCTCCGTCAGAAAGCGCGAGAACCAGCACACCTTTTATATATAGTCTCCACTATCCTTGGTACCTAATTAGGTCTCAATAGGCACCAACGATGTCAATTGGCACCATTAAAAAATATAATTAAAAAATTAGGATAATTTTTTTTGTGATATTTATGCTAATCTAAACTATAAATAGGCATAACTGCAGAAAAATTAAATATTCTACTGGTAATTAAAATTAATTTTTTTTATGTTTTAATTTAATTATATTTTTTGACAATTGAAATTTTTAAACACACAGTAAAAACCGCTTTGAGCGGTGTTTAAGGGACCGTCATATTTTGATCGTTATATCCGGAAATCGGTATATCCGAATCGTGAAAAATATCGTTTAATAAGAAAGTATAATACTCATACATATATGACAGTTGAATATAGATATATTTAATGTACTTTATAATGATTTAATCGACAACATATACTAGTTAGATAAAGTTAGTTATATAAACTGCAATTTTGATGAGGAATGGTCCGTAAATTTTGTTCGCTTAGATTTGACATTGTAATAGGACATTTTCTTAAAATTTCCTATTCTTCCTAACATCCCAGCAAAAAAAGTCAGCATGAAACCTTTATCAAAATTGTTAAAATTGAAGGTTTTGTGAAGGATATTACAAAAAACTGCAGTTTTTTTTTTGAAGATTTTAATTTTCCTGCATAAAACCTTTAAAATATCTGCATTTTCCCTTCATGATTAAAAATTGAAGGTTTTTTACAGGTTTTTTTGAAGGTTTTTTGCAGTTTTTATAAAGGTCATTGAAACAAAAACCTTTAATTTTATAGATCTTCAAAAAAAAAAAACGCCGTTTTCCTGCATAAAACCTTCAATTTCAAAATTTTGATGCAGGTTTTATGCTGACTTTTTTTGCTGGGATTGTAGAAGAACAGAGGATTTCTTCGCAAATTTCGGGAATTCTTGTTCACGTGCTATTCGCCTGATGTTTGTTTTTTGCGCCAACAGCAATCTCTCTTTCTTCATTATTATAAGCGGTTGATATCAGCATAAGACGAGGGAAACTAACTCGCTACATGCGGGTTATCGTTATAACCGGCATAGTAATATCCGGAAAAATTAACGTGGACAACTATAGAAATCCAAACTTACATTGTTATATCCGGCGTATAGTTATACCCGGCATCGTTATAAACGGATTTTACTGTATATCAATAATATACTGGAATGTGGCGATTTTTATTTAATTTGGCGCTTTTTAAAATACCAGCGTTGGCGGCCCCGTCGTGTGGGATTTCTTTTGGCTCGAGGAAAAAGACGCCTCACCGATCAACATCGCCAAGTAATAATTCCGCCGGTGATCTTTTAACTGGCCTTGATTGGCGCGGTTGGGTAATTGAAATTTATTGCGACGGGTGAAAACACGCTTCTAATTGGGTGCAGGGAATTCGATTAAAGACGAAAAGGGAGGGCGAGCAATAGACTTTTGCAGTAGTTTTTGAACAAATAGACACGGATTAACCATGGATTGGCTTCGATTCTTTGTACTTACAACAACGGTTTGGTTTGGTTTGGTTAATTAAACGTCGCACTAGAGCCAGTGGCGTAGCCAGGATTGTCCGAAGGGGGAGGGGGGGGGGGGGTTCATAAATTATTATTGGTCCGACCAAAACCAAATAATTTTTTTTATTAATAATTGATTTGAACAATTTTTAACTAATAATTTTCATTAAATTTAATTAATAATTTTAAATTAGCAATTTTCATTAATAATTTTAAATTAGCAATTTTTATTAATAATTTTAAATTAGCAATTTTCATTAATAATTTTAAATTAGCAATTTTTATTAATAATTTTAAATTAGCAATTTTCATTAATAATTTTAAATTAGCAATTTTCATTAATAATTTTAAATTAGCAATTTTCATTAATAATTTTAAATTAGCAATTTTCATTAATAATTTTAAATTAGCAATTTTCATTAATAATTTTGAATTATCAATTTTCATTAATAATTTTAAATTAGTAATTTTAAATAATCATAATAATTTTTAAGTAGTAATTTTAAATTAGTAAATTTAATTTATGATATTTTTTAATTTAAGCAGTGGTTTTAAATTAAAATTCTAATTAATAATTTTAATTAATTAAATATATATAAAAATTATAAATAAGATATAAATTAAAAGCTTAATTTTCAAAGGTTAATCTTTAGTCATTTTCTTAATTTAAATTACTAACAAACCTGGTTGACATTTTACTGGGATTTAAGTCTGTGCTAAATATTGATGGGGGGTAATAATAATAATTTTTAAGTAGTAATTTTAAATTTGTAAAAATTTCTTTATTATATAATTAAAATCATCATGCATGACTATGGCGTGATATAGGGGAGGAGGTTTCATTGGTTTCTTGACGCAGCAAAACGGCGCATTGTGGCAAAATCATAACGGAAATTGACGTTGCTTGTAAAAAAATCAAATAAGTGAATAAAAAATATATTATTATAAAAAAAACATTGATTTGTAGAATCTGTGAAGCTAGACAAAAAATGGAAAAATGCTTGTCTAATCACCAGCACAAGATGCAGCGCCGTATTTACGCGTGTTAGATAGTTTGTATTTCCCAATCACAGGGCCATCTACAAAAGCTAATGTGCTTTAATAATGTCCCCAATCTACACGGAGGTTATTTGTGCACGTTAGCTTTTGCAGATAACTCTGCGATTGGTCCACCACATGGTTTGAATGCACCAATCAGAGACTTTTGCAAAATGCAACGCGGCGTAAATAGCGTCCGTGTAGAATGGGCCTTGGAATATCTATTTTTTACTGGTTAAGTATACTTTCTCTTACCTAATGGTATAAATAAAACTGTCATATATAAAACATAGCTACATATAATATGGTCAAACAGAAATATTTATGAAACAGTGGGAAAATACATGTCTAATGGTTAGAGATGTCAACATGAACTAAAGTACATATTATAAATAATGAATAAACTTGTAAAAGTTTTATTTAAAAAAAAACATTTTATCAACGAAATTCATGCAAAATACTGAACGTTATTGGTTTTGTTTAAAATCACTCGTGACCGTCTACTCTTACGTTTGGCTATTTTAAATATGACTATCAAAGGCAAAAACTTTATTTTATCGAATTTTAAGAAATCTTTTAAAATTAAACTTTAATTAAAAAATGCCGTATGATATTTATCCACTTACCAGTACAGTTTATCAAACTCAGAAAATACCGTTCATTTAGGTTTTTTTTTACAATTTAAATATTCGCAGCTTTGCTCCACATTTAAACTGCATGTTCACAAAAACCATTCGTCCTTGCTGACTAAAATATAATATTAGTTCTTTCATTGTAACACCATTGAAATTATTTAAACTGATTCGAACCCAAATATAATAAAACACCTACACTCGCAGCGATTGGGTTCTAAAAGTTCAGTAGGCTCTCATAATATTCAACGTAGAAAAATATCGGCGCCAATATATTTCCCGCTCATTTCCATTTTTTTTTATTTGAACGATGAGTATTTTGTAATGACAGAAGTGGCTCCCAAATGTCTGTTAGCTGTCTGTGTGCTGGCAGAAGATACAAGATAATACGAGAAAATAAAATTGATTGTAAATGTAATATAAGCACCAGAAAAAATTAGGAGGTGGGTTGGGGTACGAAATTTTTCTTTAGTTCGTCAATTCTTTCTAAAATGGCATTTAGTTTTAACAAAATAAAGACTTTCATTTACAAGCAAGAGAATTTTTTTACAATTTCGTCAGCTTTTGTGTCTTGAAATCGCTGAAAATTCCTGTGACTGGGGCAGTTTTTTCCATCATATTATATATGCAAACATAATGTGATGAAAAAACTATATTATATATGTAATATAAAAATCGGAGAAAAAGAAGATTTTTTTTTTTTTTTTTTTTTTTTTTTTGGCACTTGTTATTTTTCAAAAAAATAATTTTGATCTGGCTATGGGGGGGGGGGTTCTAACCCAAAGTAACCCAATGCTGGCTACGCCACTGACTAGAGCTGCACAGTGGGCTATTGACGACGGTTCGGAGCCTATCTCGAAGGAAAGACCCGGGAACGATGCCTCGTATTTTTTAACCGTGGTCAGATGACGAAGACAACACCTGAGATGGCACACAACGCCTTCAATAGACGTCGGGACTTTTGACCCCGATCAGATGTATCGTGCACCAGTATACACGCCGTTAATTTATGTGGATGTTCCGGACGACATTCTAGTATTTTGGTAGCGAAGTTGGCAACCCTCCGATCGCAATATCGCTACTATTTTACTATTCTTTAGTCCAGTCCGCGCAAAGGATCGAACCGGGGACCCTTTGGATTCCCAGCTGACGCCTTAATCCACCCGGCCACGGAGGCCTCACTTACAATAACGAGTTTGAAAAAAAACCGTGTTTGGGTTAAAACATTGATCTCTAATTGTAACTTCTGGATTGGCAAAAGACATTTTGTTAAATTGAAGCCAATTAAAGGGGTAACAACTGAACCCCACTTTCATCGCTAAAGCAATATTTCGTATATTGTTCAGTTCAGGGCCTCCGTGGTCGAGTGGATAAAGACGTCGCTGGGAATCGAGGGTTCCTGGTACGATCCTGTGCGACGCACTTGACTAAGAAAAGTAGTGATCTTGTGATCGGAGGGTTGCCAGCTTCACTACAAAAAACTAGGAATGTCATCCAGAACATCCACAAAAATTATCGACGTGTATACGGGACTATTGCACGATACATCTGATCGGGGTCCAAAGTCCCGACGTCTATTGAAGGCGTTGGGATTTGAGCAGAATTTTCTACTTTTCTCAACTAGTCTAATTTATCATTTCTTTGACGATATAAGAAAAAAATATATATTTGTTTCTATTTGGTAAATTTCATTTAGTTATTTAAATGATTTTATTAGCAACATAAAAATGTGTCTGTCTGTGGATCGTAAGACATCTGCTTCAACCTGCGTATAACAGGCTGAAAATGTATATAGTATAAGGACACTGTAAAAAAACGTACTTAAAAATGAGCTTATTTTTTATTTGCTTATTTTTTCTTTGAGTACAATTGCATCGTCAATGAGCAATGCCGTACTCCAATTTAAGTAACCGTACTTTCTTAAAAATGAACAAGGTGATTTAATATTGCTGATCTCAGCTTCTGTTCAAGCCATCTTAACAAAGCGACCTGACACGCTTAAAATAGGTGTTGAAAAGATGGTTTTCCACATTATTTGATGTCGATTGCTTTAATGGAAACTGAGTTATTACAACTCAATTCCCATTCTTTTGACGCACCATATAAACAAATCTTCTGTTTATAACTTCTTCACTTCGCCCTGGTAGTACAACGAATAAGGCACTGCACTGCGGTGCCTTAGGAACTGGGTTCAATTCCTGGTAAGTCTTGGTTGTAATTGTCGATGTTTATTGAAAGGGATTTATGAAGGAGGCCTATGTAAGCCTGAATCCATGGCCATGAGAATCCATGGAATATGAGGCCATGGATCCTTCATAGTAGAGAAAACATAATGTTGTAATCTCGCTAACATCAAAATGAGGCCAACATGTATGACCTCAGGCACGTGGTTAATTACGTAATTCCATTCATAAATTTTCACTGTTACACATTTCCCAATTCACAAGCCAATCGCGAGTATTATTTAATTCATAATTTTGAAAAGAAGTCACGTGTCTGAGGCCATTCGGTCTGAGATGTTGTTTTCACGATCATGACGTCATATTCGCTCTACTACAGTCCATTCATGCTCGAAGATGCAAGCAAGCTACTGCTCTTTTTATTCATGTTTACCCATTGTGCATATTTTTGAGTACATGTCTTTTTCAAAATTGAAATTCGGAGCTATGATAAACATCGAATATACTCAAAAACGAGTACATTTCACTTACTTTTAAGTACCGATTTTAACTGTGTAATACTGAACTTTCTAACCCTGACCCGAACTGCGCCTTCGTGGCCGAGTAGATTAAGGCGTTAGCTGGGTATCCAAAGGGTCCCCGGTTCGAACCCTAGCGCGGACTAGAGAATAGAAAAACAGTAGTGATATTGCGATCGGAGGGTTTGCCAACTTCACTACCAAAATACTAAAATGTCGTCAAGAACATCCACATTAATTAACGGCGTGTATACAGGTTTGGTTTGGTCAATTAATGTCGCACTAGAGCTGCACAGTGGGCTATTGGCGACGGTTCGGGGTCTATCTCGATGGAAAGACCCGGGAACACATAACACATTCACACACATATTCATTCATACCTGCACCCAGGGACCGACTTACAAGCTTAGGGGCCCAGGGCAAAAGAACATTAGAGGGCCCCTCAACGTAATTCAAAATAAAACTGCTAAAGTTATGCATAAGCACACAATACAAAATGACGTAATCAGTCAGCTTTAATGCAAATATATATATATATATATTTTTTAAACTACTAATTTTCTTCTTTTGAGAATTTGAATTAACGTTAATGATCAACACTGCAACAGAGTTTTTTCATACGTTTCTAGTTCTGTTCTTTCTTCCTTTTTAGTTGAACCAGATTTGTATGTTCTACACATTTTATAGCTAGCAAATTCCTAATAATTACAATATTAGGAAATTTGGTATAGGAAAAAAGTATCCGTAAACGACAAATCTACGTGCGATTAGTAAACACAGCTTGTTTATGGTCTTGGACCTTGGTCATTAATTTAATTTTACTAGTGATCCAAAGAGCATATCTTTGAAAAACGCGATGCAAAAGGTGACATACATCATGAACGTGCTGAAAAGTGAAATTGATTTAATTGGGTAAAATAATATAAGTTTTGCAAAACAATTAACGATTTATTTTTTTAAATTTTTTTTTAACATTTTAATGAAAATAAATTTAATTTTTTTTTAAAAATTTGTAAGTAAATTTATTTTTATGTTTTTCACATATATTACACCAAAATTTCACATTAAATCATATTTAGGGGCCCTTTTAAAATGGGGGCCCTGGGAAAGTGCCCCGAATGCCCTCCCGTAAATCAGTCTTTGCCTGCACCTCGTTATTTTTAGAACCATGATCAGATGACGAGGAAACACCTGAACTAGGCGTGTATACGGGACTGGTGCACGATAAATCTGATCGGGGTCCAAAGTCCCGACGTCTATTGAAGGCGTTGGGTGCCATCTCAGGTGTTGTCCTCGCCATCTGACCATGGTTCAAAAATACGAGGCTTCATTCCCGAGTCTTTCCTTCGAAATAGGCCCCGAAACGTCGCCAATAGCCCACAATGCAGCTCTAGTACGACGATAATTAACAAAACCAAACCCAAACCTGACCGAACTGTCAATCCCCTGACTCAAAAACCCCTTTCAACCCGAGTGTCATCTTCGATTACCCAGAACATTCCAGAACAAACACTTGCGCCGCCGCCATTGTTGTGCCCGCGCCTCTCCGTAACACCGGGCCCATTGTCTTCAGTGAGAATCCCGTCCATGTGTTACTCGCAAGGCCGCTCAATCAATTAGGCCTTCCCACGTCCGCCGTGTAAGGCCTTTCAACCCCCTCTTTTTTTTTTTTTTTTGTTCTTCTTTTCTTTTAATTTTCGTTTGTTTCTTTTGAGTTACTTTTTTTTTGCATGTGTGTTTGTTGTTGTTATAAGTTACCTGGGTAAAGAACCCGTTTGTATTCGGGGTTCTCCTGTTCCACCACGGCTATTGCTCTCTGGCTGGCGCGCATACTTTACGCTGCGTTGCACCTTTTGGCCGTGTGGCTGGGATTGGCGAGGGATCGCCCTGATTGTGAATTTAAACACACAGAGAATTTTTTTAAAAAAAGTGGTTAGTTTGTGATTTTGCGTCACATTACAACTGCATAGTGTATTGGTTCGCACTGTTTAAAATAGGTACTCAAAAATAAGTAAAATGTGCTCTTTTTGATTATATTCGATGCTTATTATCATAGCTCTGAATAATAAAAATTTCATTTTTTAAAAAACATATTTCATATTACTTTCATTAGCTTAAATGATGTTTTACGTAAAACCCTTCTAGTAGTTCTTCAAAACAGCCAAACCCGATTACTTAAAAAAAAAAAAATTACATAAATTCCAATACATATTGGCATATTTATACAAAATATGCCAATATGTATTTAATTTTCGTAAAATGTTTTAAAAATAATCGGGTTTTCATAAAAAAACATTTAAGTCCATAAAGAAAAATTAAGTAATAAGACGGATATATTAAAAAATATATTAATAAATTATTAAATAATATTTCAAAAATAAAAATTAAATACTAACAAATAAATAATAATTAATTAATGAAAAGTAAATAATAATTCAATAATAATAATAATAATAATAATAAGTAGTAATACATAATAATTCAATAATAATAAATCAATAATAATAAATCAATAATAATAAATCAATAATAATGGATCAATAATATAATATTAATAATAATAATAATAAAGTAATAATTCAATAATATTAATTCACTGATAACTTTTCAATAATAATAAATAACAATTGAATAATAATAATAATAATTAAATAATAATAATTGAATATTAATAATTGAATAATAATAATTAAATAATAAAATCAGTAATAATAAATCAATAATAATAATAATAAAATCAGTAATAATAAATAATAAATCTATAATAATATTAATAATAAAATCCGTAATAATAACAATAAATCAATAATAACAATAAATCAATAATAACAATAAATCAATAATAATAAAGTAATAATTCAATAATATTAATTCACTGATAACTTTTCAATAATAATTAATAATAATTGAATAATAATAATATGTCAATAATAATAATTGAATAATAATAATAAGTCAATAATAATACATCAATAATAATAAAATAATAATAAATAATAATTTAATAATATTAATTCACTGATAACTTTTCAATAATAATAATAAACTAATAATAATTCAATAATAACAACTAATAATAATTCAATAATAATAAATAATAATTTAATAATATTAATTCACTGATAACTTTTCAATAATAATAATAAACTAATAATAATTCAATAATAATAATAAACTAATAATAATTCAATAATAATAATAAACTAATAATAATTCAATAATAATAATAAACTAACAATAATTCAATAATAATAATAAACTAATAATAATTCAATAATAATAACTAATAATAATTCAATAATAATAACTAACAATGAAATAATGATAAATAATAATAATAATTCAATAATAACTAATAAATAATAAAAGTAAATAATAATATAATTAAAAACTAAATTTATAATAACGCACGCCATTTCTTGGAATTTGGCTGGTTTCTTTCTCAAGCTTGGCGACTTCGGGTATCTCTGCAGTTGGCAGTCCTGATTGCACCTTCGAACAGATCGCGCGAACTTCATTTTTTTTTCCTATTCGAAACCGGACCTTTAATTCTTTTACCTTTTCCGACATTCTTCTTTTTCTTTTTAACTTTTCTTTTCTTTTAATCACTGTCTCATCTTGTATTATCCCCCCCACCAATAGTGTGTTATACATCGTTCTTTTGATTTACTACCCCCCCTCCCCTTTCTACACGCCCCCTCGTCGGCGATCTGTCGGTATTTTCGATTTCGTTTTGTTTTCTTTTGTCTGGAATTTATTATTTTTGTTGTTTACACTTGGGGAAGACTCTGAAGGGCAGAAGGCCGTTGGTTGCCGCTTGGGTCGTGGTGGTTCTTCGGCCATCTTGTTTTGCTAATTAATAGTTCGGGTTAGTTGTTGCGCTTTCCGCTTTGCTAATGAGATAGCGGATGGTTACCTTGTATTAGTTAACCATCTTGATAGTTAATTAAAGGATTCTGTGATTGATTTTTAAGCCATGGGGTTTCTCACGGAATGAGTTTGATTCTGTATTCAGTTCTGTACAAAGTATTAGCTTGTAAAAATATGATTTGTAGCCACTGAACTCTAACTGTAACTGCTGGAAGGCTCAAACCTTGTTTCCTCTACGGGCGCGTTGAAAAAAATTGAAAGCTGCCATACTGTGCCCCAACATTTTTTTTAAAGTGATTTAGTGGTGTTTTTTATAACCAAAGCATTGTAGAAGTATTAAATGTATATTAATATTATATTTTCTTCTCATAGAATTAATTTTTATATTGCCAAACAGTTTTTGCTCTTACTTTTTAACTACTTCTACTCGATGCCTTATGCAAGGGCCGTTGAAGAGCATCAGAATATAACTGTCATGTTAATCGTGCTATTTGCCATTGAGTTATAGTCAGTAGGTAAAAATTAAGCGTTATCGGCACCTAGCAGTTTTTTTTAGTTGCCCAAATGTTCTGCTTAGGCGAAATTTTAAAATAATTCAAGTTTCTTAGCAGAGCTGCCAAATTTTACGATAGTTTTGTAATCGTTAAAACTTCTTTTGCATAAAATTAGAAGCATTTTTCCTTTTGTACTCTAAAAATATCAACGTCATACTGACAAAATTACTGAAAATTATGAAAGCAGTTATTGAAAATCAAGACTCTAGTTGCTCAGGGGATAAAGGCGTTCGGCTAGTAATAAGGATTGCGAATCGAACCCGACTGATGGACTTGACAAAGAAAAGTAAAAAAGTAGGGATCTTACGATCGAAGGGTTTCCACCTTCGCTACTAAAATACCAGAAAGTCGTCTAAAAATATCCAACAAATTATACTGGCGTGTATACGGGACTGGACTGATGCACGATAAATCTAATCGGGGTCCAAAGTCCCAACGTCTATTGAAGACGTTGTGTGCCAGCTGAGGTGTTGTCCTCTTCATCTGACCATGGTTCAAAACTACGAGGCATCGTTCCCGGGTCTTTCCCTCGTGATAGGCGCCGACCCGTCGGCAATAGCCCACTGTGCAGCTGTAGTGCGACGTTAATACCAAACCGGTGGCGTCGGGTGTCAGCTCATGTATTGACATCGTCATCTGTGCGTGGTTCAAACATTACGAGGTGCCAGTTGGCTGTGTTAAGTATCTTAAATGAGGACATAAAAAGGCAACCAGAAAAGTTCTAAACAATGACATTTAACAACAAAACAGGTGTACAAATATAAGGAACACCTTCCCCATAAAACAATTTGTTCACAGTCCCCCTCAAGAGCATCTTGACGTTATTAACCGAGTTCAGACATTCACGGCAGGAGCAGCAATTGCACACCTCCACTCGCCTAGCTCCGCCTTTATCTTTTAGCCTTAACCACCTCCGCCTCCAAATGGAAGTTTCCAATCCCCCCCCCCCCCACCATCCACCTCCGTATTTGCCCCCCCCCCCCCCTGAACGCTTAAGATTCTCGTTTGTCCAAACTGATTTATACCTATCTAACTAAAAGCGCGACTCATGAGTGATTTTAATTACGGTTCTCTCTCTCCCTCACTGTAACCGAAACGGTTCTCGAGTAAATAGACACCTCTACAAAGTAATTTCAGCTGGGAGAGTAAGGAGGGGGATGTTGGGTATAGCTGCAATTGCTGGGGAGTGTTCGTTAAATCCTTTTGGGTCCGTGATAGCCTGGTGAGTACGCCACTGGACCTGGACAACAGTGGCGGATGGGCATATTGTTGAACTCCCAGAAATAACATAAGTCGTCCATATCATCCAACAAATTAGTGGTTTGGTTTGGTTTTGTTAATTAACGTCGCACTAGAGCTGCACAGTGGGCTATTGGCAACGGTTCGGGGTCAATCTCGAAGGAAAGTCCCGGGAACACATACACATTCACACACACATTCATACATGCACCTCGTTATTTTAGAACCATGGTCAGATGTCGAGGAAACACCTGAACTGGCACCCAACGCCTTCAATAGACGTTGGGACTTTGGACCCCGATCAGAATTATCTTGCACCAGTCCCGTATACACGTCGGTATAATTTGTTGGATATTCTGGACGACTTTCTAGTATTTTTGTAGCGAAGCTGGCAACTGGGAGAGGAAGGAGGGGAATGTTGTGTATAGCTGCAATTGCTGGAGAGTGTTCGTTAAATCCTTTTGGGGCCGTGATAGCCTGGTGGACACGCCACTGGACGTCAGTGGCGGATTTGTATATTGTTGAACTCTCAAAAATAATATATGTCGTCCAAACATTCAATAAATTGTACTGTCGTGTATACTGGACTGTTGCACGATATATCTGATCGGGGTCCAAAGTCCCGACGTCTATTGAAGGCGATGGGTGCCAGTTCAGGTGTTTCCTCGTCATCTAACCATGGTTCTAAAATAACGAGGTGCATATGTGAATGTGTGTGTGAATGTGTATGAGTTCCTGGGTCTTTCCTTTTCGAGATAAATCCCGAACCGTCGCCAATAGCCCACTGTGCAGTTCTATTGCGACGTTAATTAAACAAAAACAAAAACAAAATATCTACTCGGCCACTGGAGGCCCTACCTTATGGTTTTGTTTTGTTTGGTTAATTAACGTCGCACTACAGCTTCACAGTGGGCAATTAGCGACGGTTCGAGGTTTATCTCAAAGGAAAGACCCGGGAACGATGCTTCGTATTTTTGAACCAATCTCAGACGACCAGGAAACACCTGAACTTGCACTCAACGCCTTCAATAGACGTCGAGACCTTGGACCACGATCAGATTTATCGTGCACCAGTCCCGTATACACGCCGATAATGATGTTCTGGACGACATTCCTAATATTTTGTAGTAAAGCTGACAACCCTCCGATCACAAGATCACTACTTTTTTTTACTTTTCTTAGTCAAGTCCGTCGCACAGGATCGAACCAGTAATCCTCTGATTCCCAGCTGACGCCTTTATCCACTCGGCCACAGAAGCCCCCTACCTTATGGAGAAGCAAACTTTCAGGACAAGTACTCCATAAAGCATATGGTTCAAAAATACAAGGCATCGTTCCCGGGTCTTTCCTTCGATATAGGCCCCGAACCGTCGGCAATAGCCCACTGTGCAGCTCTAGTGCGACGTTTAATTACCAAACCAAACCATAAAGCAGAATTAGTAGATAGCTCTAAATAAAGACACTTTAATAAAGTACCTCCTTGTAAATAAGGAGGCCTCCGTGGTCGAGCGGTTAAAGGCGTCAGCTGCGAATACGAAGATTCGTGGTTCGATGCCAGGCGATGGACTTGACAAAGAAAAGTAAAAAAGTAGTGATCTTGTGATCGGAGATTTGCCAGCTTCGCTACAAAATACTAGAAAAGTCGTCCAGAACTTGCGCAAAAAAATAACGGCGTGTATACGGGACTGGTGCACGACACATCTGATCGGGATACAAAGTCCCGACGTCTATTGATTGGGTCTATTGATTGATTGGGTGTCAGTTCAGGTGTTTCCTCGTCATCTGAAAATGGTTCTAAAATAACAAGGCATCGTTCCCGGGTGTTTCCTTCGAGATAGACCCCGAACCGTCGCCAATAGCCCACTGTGCAGCTCTAGTGCGACGTTAATTAACCATACGAAACCAGCCAAACCAAACCTTGTAAATAAGATCATATTAAACTTTTTCAAAAGAAATTACGAAAAACGGTTAAGGGGCTTACCCCACGATCTACTTTTCCCACTTGACAAAAACCAACATCCTAAACCCACTGCCTAGACCCTGTGATACTCTTGAATTCCCATCTCAAATCCAATGTAGAAATCTCATCTCCCCCTCTGTGTAGATTCGTCGAGTTCAAGGTTCCATTAGTAGGATATCTTTTAGATCCTGTTCCCCTTGCAGAGGGTCCCCTTCTTGCCTCCCCCTTGTTCGATACAGAAGCATGACCCTCCCCTCCCCCAAGATTTATATGACTCCCCCTTCTTCCCTCTTCGTTCTGTTTCGATATCATTTTCAGTTTGTCTTTCTGCTCGTTGGAACTGCCTCTTTCGCGGATTTGGGCACTCGATTGGATCATGCTGTGTATGTTGGGAACTTGGAGTTTGGTTTTGGGCACTCGATTGGAAACTTTGAGTTTGGTTTTGGGCACTCGATTGGAAACTTTGAGTTTGGTTTTGGGCACTCGATTGGATCATGCTGTGTTGGGAACTTGGATTTTGGTTTTGGGCACTCGACTGGATCATGCTGTGTTGGGAACTTTTAGTTTGGTTTTGGGCACTCGATTGGAAACTTTGAGTTTGGTTTTGGGCACTCGATTGGATCATGCTGTGTTGGGAACTTGGATTTTGGTTTTGGGCACTCGATTGGAAACTTTGAGTTTGGTTTTGATCACTCGATTGGATCATGCTGTGTTGGGAACATGGATTTTGGTTTGGGGCACTCAATTGGAAACTTTGAGTTTGGTTTTTTGCAGTTGATAGGATCATGCTGTGTTGGGAACTTGGATTTTGGTTTTGGGCACTCGATTGGAAACTTTGAGTTTGGTTTTGGGCACTCGATTGGATCATGCTGTGTTGGGAACTTGGAGTTTGGTTTTGGGCACCGTTCGATTTAAAACGTTGAAACGGAACTGAGTTGTTACTAATTATTTATCTTAATTTCGATTCTTTGGCATTTTTTTAAATATAATTCTTTACTGAAACAATAATTTCGGTGACTGTTTTAAATGATAGAAGACTAGACTTTAGATAGGCTTTTTGGATAGAAGGCGATTTCATGGGGGTTTCATAATGTTAATTTTTACTCAAATTACAATTAAAGGGGTAGGTGCAAGAATCAGACAGCTCCTGGCTCGATCCTGTGCGACGGACTTAATTAAGAAAAGTAAAAAAGTAGTAATCTTGTGATCGGAGGGTTGCCAGCTTCACTACAAAATACTAGAAAAGTCGTCCTGAACATCCGCAAAAATTATCGGCGTGTATACGGGACTGGTGCATGATATATCTGACGTCTATTGAAGGCTTTGGGTGCTCTCAGGTATTGTCCTCGTCATCTGACCATGGTCTAAAAATACGAGGCATCGTTCCCGGGTCTTTCCTTCGAGATAGGCCTCGAACCGTCGCCAATATTCCACTATGCAGCTCTAGTGCGACGTTTTTAACCAAACCAAACCGCCTCTGCGACCCCACCAGGCTATCACGGCCCTAAATTCAGACGCAAACACCGGATCGGACAAGATGTAATGACAGGTGAGCATATCCCAATAGCCGATCTTGTTTGCTGCCCGAGGGCAACCCACAAGTGTTAATGAGGTTATTACGCGGCTTTGATCACCGCGATCGAGAAAGGAAGGGTTGAAAAAAAAAGAAGGGTTGAAATGATGGAGACTGGAAGGGCTATCCATCATTGTTATATCTCGTCGGCTTCTGCGGCAATGATGGATGACGTCTCGGGGAAAATGATCGGAAGTTCAAAGCGCAGGGTAAATATTTTCCCGGGGGTTTTGATGCTCTGTTTTGTCAACAATGGCTGTTGGAGATGATGTCGTTATAAGGAGGGTGGTTTGGTTAATTTACGTCGCACTAGAGCTGCACAGTGGGCTATTGGCGACGTTTCGGGGCTTATTTCGAAGGAAAGAACCGGGAACGATGCCTCGTATTGTTGGACCATGGTCAGATGATGAGGAAACACCTGAACTGGCACCCAACGCCTTCAATAGACGTCGGGACTTTGGACCTCGATCAGATGTATCGTGCACCAGTCCCGTATACACGCCGTTAATTTTTTTGTGGATGTTCTAGACGACATTCTAGTATTTTGGTAGCGAAGTTGCCAACCCTCCGATCGCAATATCACTACTTTTTACTATTCTTTAGTGTAATTCCGTTTATTTGTATTAGTAATAGATGCTTCTAAGCGGGGGAAGTTATTTTGTGGCGATCCTGTATAATTTTTATATACTATATTGTAAAATTATTGATAAACTTTAAACAATGTGTTTGGTTAAAATAAAATTTGGGACCACCACAAATGTTTTTAATTCCATTTGAATACGATACAACCCCATTTGTTTGACTATACTTTTATTTTACTGGAATACTTGTGGATAATAAAAATCTTTTGCTCAAATATTATTATTCTGCACTGTAAAAACAAAAAGATACTTAAAAATGATAACCTGAACATACTCGTGCTTCTTTTCAGTACAATTGCATTCTAAATGAGTGATGACGGTACTCAAATTTAAGTAATCGTACTTTCTCAAAAATGTGCAGTGTAATTTAATATTATTAATTTCAGCTTCTGTTCCAGCCATCTTAACAAAGCGACTTGACAGACTTAAAATATTTGTTCAGAAGATAGTTTCTCCACATTATTTGATGAAATGGAAACTGAGTTATTACAACTCAATTATCTTACTTCCCATTAATTTTGGTAAACCTTTTAACATTTTTATAGTTTATAACTTCTTCACGTCGCCCTGGTAGTACAACGGATAATACAATGGACTGCGGTGCCTTATGATCTGGGTTCGATCTCTGGTAAGTCTTCGTTGTAATTGTTATTTATTGAAAGTGGATTTATGAAGGCAGCCTATGTGGGCAAGTAACTACACTTTTTATTCATTTTTACTCATTTTTGAATACATCACTTTTTAAAAAATGAAACTTATGTATTTAGAGCCATGATAAGCATCGAAACTACTCAAAAATGAGCACATTTTACTTATTTTTAAGTACCTTTTTTTAACAGTGTGAAAAAAATATTTTTGGGCACTGCAAATACATCGTACATTAGTATCAATGAAACGGCAAAAAGAACAATTCCATACAATCAGTATACACATTAATTTTTTTGTCTGACTGACATCAAGCTACCGTATCTAAAATAACCGTCTATCCATTTCTATAATAAATTAACCTCAAAACCGCAATATTAGCGCGTGCAGAAGACAACTACTATAATTACACGAATTAAATCGCTATCGAGGGTAGTTAGACACTTAATTAATGACCAGCTGGCATCACCTCCGAATAACTGATATTTAATTTTTACCCTGAGAGTTTTTTTTGAGAGCAGCTTTTTTTTTAATGTGCAGTCATTAACGGAGAAATTTCCACCCCTTACAAACATTAGGCGCATCTAATCTTTAATCCTTCAACACAATTAACGTTCCGTTCTTAAATCAAAATGCAATAACTAATAGTTAAAAAATGGCAGTTAATTGTTTACTAGCTGATGTACCCGGCGTTGCTCGGGTTTTACGGAAAGAAGGGGATTTCTTCGCCGTGGCGCCATCTGACGGTTTTAGTAAGAAGTGTTTTCTGCTTTAAGGGGAATAGGGTGGTTTTTTGTAATCTGATGTCGACTTTGACCTTCCTTTTGGTTTGAAGGTCAAGTGGATATTTTTTTTAATCAAAATCGGAATAAAACTGTCGGTTTACTTATCTAGCAATAATGGATGCATTAGCGTAATTATTTTATTTAACTAACACAATGTTAATTGTTGAATGATATGGCTTAATTTAACCGTCTGGGGGCTAGCCACAACATCCGCCCATGCATCCACTAGCAGGGGCGGATCCAAGATTATCTCGGAGCAGTTCTCGTATGCGGGTGGGGACACTCTGGGCAATAATGCGTATATATATGATATATATACCCAGCAAGAAAAGTCAGCATGAAACCTTCATAAAAATCGTCAAATTGAAGGTTTTTTGAAGATTTTATAAAGGATATTGCAACAAAAAATGTAATTTTTATTAAAGTTATAATTTTCCTGCATAAAACCTTTAAAATAACTGAATTTTCCCTTCATGATTCAAAATTAAAAGTTTTTTTGCTGGGTTTTTTTTAATGAAGGTTTTTTTACAGTTTTTATGAAGGATATTGAAACAAAAACCTTTGATGTTATAGATCTTAAAAAGAAACTACAGTTTTCCTGCATAAAACCTTCAATTTCAAAATTTTCAAGAAGGTCTTAAGCTAACTTTTTCTGTTGGGTATATATATATATATATATATATATATATATATATATATATATATATATATATATATATATAAACTATATATATATATATATATATATATATATATATATATATATATATATATATATATATATATATATATATAAACTATATATATATATATATATATATATATATATATATATATATATATATATATATATATATATATATATATATATATATATATATATATATATATATATATATATATATATATATATATATATATATATATATATATATATATAAACTATATATAGTTTATATATATATATATATATATATATATATATATATATATATATATATATATATATATATATATATATATATATATATATATATATATATATATATATATATATATATATATATATATATATATATATATATATATATATATATATATATATATATATATATATATATATATATATATATATATATATATATATATATATAGTTTATATATATATATATATATATATATATATATATATATATATATATATATATATATATATATATATATATATATATATATATATATATATATATATATATATATATATATATATATATATATATATATATATATATATATATAGTTTATATATATATATATATATATATATATATATATACACTCGTATATGTGGGTTATGACATTTGTCAAATGTTTTTTAAAAAAAACGGGGTTGTGAGGAAGTTCAATCTAAAGAAAGCTTTTAGATCACAAGCATACTTGATGGCAAAAATAATTTCTATTAAAGTTTGCGAAAGAACAATTTTTTTTAAAACTCAAATATAATTTATTCTCTTTCATGTTGAAGAACAGAGAAGGAAATAACATGTCGTTCTTTTGGAGACTTAACTGCGACACTCGAGTGCAAAGGGTTAATAAGAAACCTTCGATACTCAAGTGTTGGCATACTTTTAAATAGAGTTGAATAATGAGCAGACTTACGAAATAAAAGCACTTTTCATCTTCAACAACTTGAAGAACAGGTCGTCATTTTGTTGACAAAGTCTCCGTCCGAGTGCAAATAGTTAATATCAAATATCTTTATACATAATTCTCTTACGCGGTGACTGAAAAACGCAGTTTTTCTCTACCCGTAATGGCAACAGTTAGTTTGTTTACAAAATTCTGTTGTGCCCCCATTTTTATTTTACCATTATCTAAGCCATTTTGATGATTGACCCCTTTAATTCATTGGTAATAATTACTTTTATGATGTCATCTTAAAGTAGGAAGGGTTGGCCGAACCTCCTAGTTAAATATATTACTGGAATGTTTGACAATGTATAACATAAATCCCCCTCCCAACAATCGATCGAGACGTTAGTGGCATCATCTCAACCATCCAAAGACAAGCATCCCCACAGAGGGAAGATGTCCATCGACGCAGGTTACCCGGATTCTCTGTTACATAACAGGTTTCGTCCCTCCCCCTACCCATCGATAGATATCGTCTGCGAGAAGCAAAAAAAAAAAAGAAAAGAGAAGAGGAATTTCGAGCGGTCAAAGACTCTCGACTTGGGTCACTTCTTTAGGAAGAAGAAGAAGAAGAGGAAAAAAAAGGGTTGGAGAGAACAGAAGAGGGAGAGAGTACTAGGGAGGGGGGGGGGGGGGTTGTGGCCACCGCGGTGTAGGGTGAGCGATCTAAATGTCGCACCTGTGTGGGGAGTGGAGGAGATGGAGGGTGACCTTGCGCACGGATAAATTATTTTCTGTTGAGTTGTTATGATTAGTTTTTCATTTTGGAATAATTATGTTGTGTTTGCGCACAGTAGGTTCACACAGATTTTCAAAAGTAAAATTTAAGTAGTTCTTAAGGACTTTTTAAGGTCCTCTCTATAATTTTTAAGGACCTCTTAAAAATTTTGGCGCCGTTAGCGGAGAATCGCACATTGTTTGGTGCAAAATTGGCACATAATCACATGTCAGTGGGGTTATGTAGCAAGTTGGCACAGGATACCACTTCCGGAAAACTCTGGCGCAGAATTCCCATCCCTTAATTTATCCCCACGGATAAAATTTTTTCTGTTGAGTTGTTATGATTAGTTTTTCATTTTGGAATAAATATGTTGTGTTTGCGCACAGTAGGTTCACACAGATTTTCAAAAGTAAAATTTAAGTAGTTCTTAAGGACTTTTTTAGGTCCTCTCTATAATTTTTAAGGACCTCTTAAAAATTTTGGCGCCGTTAGCGGAGAATCGCACATTGTTTGGTGCAAAATTGGCACATAATCACATGTCAGTGGGGTTATGTAGCAAGTTGGCACAGGATACCACTTCCGGAAAACTCTGGCGCAGAATTCCCATCCCTTAATTTATCCCCACGGATAAAATTTTTTCTGTTGAGTTGTTATGATTAGTTTATATTTTGGAATAAATATGTTGTGTTTGCGCACAGTAGGTTCACACAGATTTTCAAAAGTAAAAATTAAGTAGTTCTTAAGGACTTTTTAAGGACATCTCTATAATTTTTAAGGACATCTCTATAATTTTTAAGGACCTCTTAAATTTTTTGGCGCCGTTAGCGGAGAATCGCACATTGTTTGGTGCAAAATTGGCACATAATCACATGTCAGTGGGGTTATGTAGCAAGTTGACACAGGATACCACTTCCGGAAACAACAAACGAACTGAGATTTTCCAATGACGAAGTGTCGTGTATTATAATGAAATACCACTGACTAAAAAATCGAACAAAAGAGATCAAAAGTTCACTTTTTTTCTCTGACACTAAATACGTCCATTCATGCTTTTATCTCCTTGCCGATTTATACTTACGTAAAACGGTCAAAAGTGTGGACACGATCAACGTAAAATCCAGAATTCTACATTTCAATAATTTTAATGCACCCGGAATTCTGAGTTCGAAAATTAAAAAAACTCAGAATTTCGGGTTAGACACGGAAAAATACCACCCATGTGAATTAGTAAAAAAAAACATGTTTGACAAAAATTAAGGACCTTAGTCGAAAATTAAGAACTTTAAGGGCCCTTAATTAAGGACCTACTTAAATTAAGTAGCTCTTAATGACTTTTAAGGACTGTGCGAACCATGAGTAATAATTATAAAATCACACCGTTTAAAATTTCGGTTCAACGATGTACCACATCTTGGTGCAAAACAGAGATCTATGGCATATTATGGTGGAATCCAGCTTGAACCAGAAATCCTTTATCGGAAAAAAGCGAAGGTTTCACCGATAATTGGTACAACCTTTTTAACTGCAACCGAAATTTTCACTGTTGCTACATCAACAAGCAGCATCAAGAAAGACAACAACGAATATGGGCCTCCGTGGCCCAGTCGATAAAGGCGTTCAGCTATGAATCAAAGGATTCCTAGTTCGAACCCGATCGGTGACAAGTTGTCATATTGCGATCGGAAGGTTGCCAGCTTCGCTACAAAAATACTATTACTGAAATACTAAAAAAACTCGAATTTTAAGTTTTATGCAACGTTATGAGTTTTGGTAAAACCTTTCACCACTAAACCATTCGTGGTAGCACCGTGAAATGGAGAAACTAAGTATCAAATGTTGGTTGCAGCTAAATGGATACCAAAGTTTGGTGCAAGGTCGCAATAATTTTTAACAGTGTAGTAATTAATAGTTGTAATATATTAATTATTTATTTATGGAGGAATTTTATTACGTCACACTATTTTTCATCCTTTTGTACCCGTATAGTTTTGAATGAAGATTTTTAAAAAAATTATGCTGGAGAGCAAAAATTAAAAAAAAAATTGTTTCAATCGTGGATCCGCTCCTGACTAAAAATAGTTTAGATGCATATAGTATCTTGTTTATAAAGAACTTACTTATTTGGTAACAAAATTAATTAAATTAAAAAAGTCAAAATAGTTTTGAATGCAGATTTTTTAAGGAATTTATGCAGTAGAACAAAAATATTAAAAAAAAAAATCTCAATTATGGATCCGCTTCTGACTAAATATAGTTTAGATACATGTAGTATCTTGTTTATTTAAGAAATTACTTGTTTGGTAACAACATTTATGAATTAAAAAAGTCACAATAGCTTTTGATGCAGATTTTTTAAAGATTTTATGCATAAGAACAATTTTATTAAAAAAATGTTTTAATCCTGTTTCCGCTCCTGACTAAATATAGTTTAGATTCATATCTTGTTTATCAAGAACTTACTTATTTGATAACAAAATTTATTAAATTAAAAAAGTCAAAATAGTTTTTAATGCAGATTTTTTAAAGATTTTATGCAGAATAACAAATTTAAAAAAAAAAATTGTTCCGATCCTGGATCCGCTTTTGACTAAATAATGTTTAGATACATATAATATCTTTTTTATCAAGAACTTACTTATTTGGTAACAAAATTTATTAAATTAAAAAGTCAAAATAGTTTTTAATGCAGATTTTTTAAAGATTTTATGCAGAATAACAAATTTAAAAAAAAAAATTGTTTCGATCCTGGATCCGCTTTTGACTAAATAATGTTTAGATACATATAATATCTTTTTTATCAAGAACTTACTTATTTGGTAACAAAATTTATTTAATTAAAAAAGTCAAAATAGTTTTTAATGCAGATTTTTTAAAGATTTTATGCAGAATAACAAATTTAAAAAAAAAAATTGTTTCGATCTTGGATCCGCTTTTGACTAAATAATGTTTAGATACATATAATATCTTTTTTATCAAGAACTTATTTATTTGGTAACAAAATTTATTAAATTAAAAAAGTCAAAATAGTTTTGAATGCAGATTTTTTAAACATTTTATGCAGAATAACAAATTAAAAAAAAAAAAAATTGTTTCGATCCTGGATCCGCTTTTGACTAAATAATGTTTAGATACATATAATATCTTTTTTTATCAAGAACTTACTTATTTGGTAACAAAATTTATTAAATTAAAAAAGTCAAAATAGTTTTGAATGCAGATTTTTTAAAGATTTTATGCAGAATAACAATTTTTTTTTTAAAAAATTGTTTAAATCCTGGATCCGCTCTCGACTAAATATAGTTTAGAGACATATAGTATCTTTTTTATTAAGAACTTACTTCTTTGGTAACAAAATTTAGGAATTACGAAAGTCAAAATATTTTTTTAATGCAGAGTTTTTAAAGATTTTATGCAGGAGGACAAAAATTAAAAAAAAAAATGTTTCAATCTTGAATCTGCTCCTGACTAAATGTAGTTTAGATACATAAAGTATCTTGCTTATTAAGAACTTACTTATTTGGTAACCAAATTAATTAAATTAAGAAGTCAAAATAGTTTTTAATGCAGATTTTTTAAAGATTTTATGCAAGAGAACAAAAATTAAAAAAAAAAATTGTCTCAATCCTGAATCTATTCCTGACTAAATGTAGTTTAGATACATAAAGTATCTTGCTTATTAAAAACTTACTTATTTGGTAACCAAATTAATTAAATTAAATAGTCAAAATAGTTTTTAATGCAGAGTTTTTAAAGATTTTATGCAGGAGGACAAAAATTAAAAAAAAAAATGTTTCAATCCTGAATCTGCTCCTGACTAAATGTAGTTTAGATACATAAAGTATCTTGTTTATTAAGAACTTACTTATTCGGTAACCAAATTAATTAAATTAAGAAGTCAAAATAGTTTTTGATGCAGATTTTTTAAGGAATTTATGCAGCAGAACAAAAATATTAAAAAAAAAAATCTCAATTATGGATCCGCTTCTGACTAAATATAGTTTAGATACATGTAGTATCTTGTTTATTTAAGAAATTACTTGTTTGGTAACAACATTTATGAATTAAAAAAGTCACAATAGCTTTTAATGCAGATTTTTTAAAGATTTTATGCATAAGAACAATTTTATTAAAAAAATGTTTTAATCCTGTTTCCGCTCCTGACTAAATATAGTTTAGATTCATATCTTGTTTATCAAGAACTTACTTATTTGATAACAAAATTTATTAAATTAAAAAAGTCAAAATAGTTTTTAATGCAGATTTTTTAAAGATTTTATGCAGAATAACAAATTTAAAAAAAAAAATTGTTTCAATCCTGGATCCGCTTTTGACTAAATAATGTTTAGATACATATAATATCTTTTTTATCAAGAACTTACTTATTTGGTAACAAAATTTATTAAATTAAAAAAGTCAAAAAAGTTTTTAATGCAGATTTTTTAAAGATTTTATGCAGAATAACAAATTTAAAAAAAAAAATTGTTTCGATCCTGGATCCGCTTTTGACTAAATAATGTTTAGATACATATAATATCTTTTTTATCAAGAACTTACTTATTTGGTAACAAAATTTATTTAATTAAAAAAGTCAAAATAGTTTTTAATGCAGATTTTTTAAAGATTTTATGCAGAATAACAAATTTAAAAAAAAAAATTGTTTCGATCTTGGATCCGCTTTTGACTAAATAATGTTTAGATACATATAATATCTTTTTTATCAAGAACTTATTTATTTGGTAACAAAATTTATTAAATTAAAAAAGTCAAAATAGTTTTGAATGCAGATTTTTTAAACATTTTATGCAGAATAACAAATTAAAAAAAAAAAAATTGTTTCGATCCTGGATCCGCTTTTGACTAAATAATGTTTAGATACATATAATATCTTTTTTTATCAAGAACTTACTTATTTGGTAACAAAATTTATTAAATTAAAAAAGTCAAAATAGTTTTGAATGCAGATTTTTTAAAGATTTTATGCAGAATAACAATTTTTTTTTAAAAAAATTGTTTAAATCCTGGATCCGCTCTCGACTAAATATAGTTTAGAGACATATAGTATCTTTTTTATTAAGAACTTACTTCTTTGGTAACAAAATTTAGGAATTACGAAAGTCAAAATATTTTTTTAATGCAGAGTTTTTAAAGATTTTATGCAGGAGGACAAAAATTAAAAAAAAAATGTTTCAATCTTGAATCTGCTCCTGACTAAATGTAGTTTAGATACATAAAGTATCTTGCTTATTAAGAACTTACTTATTTGGTAACCAAATTAATTAAATTAAGAAGTCAAAATAGTTTTTAATGCAGATTTTTTAAAGATTTTATGCAAGAGAACAAAAATTAAAAAAAAAAATTGTCTCAATCCTGAATCTATTCCTGACTAAATGTAGTTTAGATACATAAAGTATCTTGCTTATTAAAAACTTACTTATTTGGTAACCAAATTAATTAAATTAAATAGTCAAAATAGTTTTTAATGCAGAGTTTTTAAAGATTTTATGCAGGAGGACAAAAATTAAAAAAAAAAATGTTTCAATCCTGAATCTGCTCCTGACTAAATGTAGTTTAGATACATAAAGTATCTTGTTTATTAAGAACTTACTTATTCGGTAACCAAATTAATTAAATTAAGAAGTCAAAATAGTTTTTGATGCAGATTTTTTAAGGAATTTATGCAGCAGAACAAAAATATTAAAAAAAAAAATCTCAATTATGGATCCGCTTCTGACTAAATATAGTTTAGATACATGTAGTATCTTGTTTATTTAAGAAATTACTTGTTTGGTAACAACATTTATGAATTAAAAAAGTCACAATAGCTTTTAATGCAGATTTTTTAAAGATTTTATGCATAAGAACAATTTTATTAAAAAAATGTTTTAATCCTGTTTCCGCTCCTGACTAAATATAGTTTAGATTCATATCTTGTTTATCAAGAACTTACTTATTTGATAACAAAATTTATTAAATTAAAAAAGTCAAAATAGTTTTTAATGCAGATTTTTTAAAGATTTTATGCAGAATAACAAATTTAAAAAAAAAAATTGTTTCAATCCTGGATCCGCTTTTGACTAAATAATGTTTAGATACATATAATATCTTTTTTATCAAGAACTTACTTATTTGGTAACAAAATTTATTAAATTAAAAAAGTCAAAAAAGTTTTTAATGCAGATTTTTTAAAGATTTTATGCAGAATAACAAATTTAAAAAAAAAATTGTTTCGATCCTGGATCCGCTTTTGACTAAATAATGTTTAGATACATATAATATCTTTTTTTATCAAGAACTTACTTATTTGGTAACAAAATTTATTAAATTAAAAAAGTCAAAATAATTTTTAATGCAGGGTTTTTAAAGATTTTATGCAGAAGGACAAAAATTAAAAAAAAAAAAATGTTTCAATCTTGAATCTGCTCCTGACTAAATGTAGTTTAGATACATAAAGTATCTTGCTTATTAAGAACTTACTTATTTGGTAACCAAATTAATTAAATTAAGAAGTCAAAATAGTTTTTGATGCAGATTTTTTAAAGATTTTAATGCAGGAGAACAAAAATTTAAAAAAAAATTGTCTCAATCCTGAATCTGTTCCTGACTAAATGTAGTTTAGATACATAAAGTATCTTGCTTATTAAAAACTTACTTATTTGGTAACCAAATTAATTAAATTAAATAGTTAAAATAGTTTTTGATGCGGATTTTTTAAAAATTTTATGCAAGAGAACAAAAATTTTTTTAAAAAATTGTCTCAATCCTGAATCTGTTCCTGACATAAAGGAAGTTTAGATACATAAAGTATTTTGCTTATTAAAAACTTACTTATATTTGGTAACCAAATTAATTAAATTAAATAGTCAAAATAGTTCTTGATGCAGATTTTTTAAAGATTTTATGCAAGAGAACAAAATTTTAAAAAAAAATTGTCTCAATCCTGAATCTGTTCCTGACTAAATGTAGTTTAGATAACTTAAAGTATCTTGCTTATTAAAAACTTACTTATTTGGTAACCAAATTAATTAAATTAAATAGTCAAAATAGTTTTTAATGCAGAGTTTTTAAAGATTTTATGCAGGAGGACAAAAATTAAAAAAAAAAATGTTTCAATCCTGAATCTGCTCCTGACTAAATGTAGTTTAGATACATAAAGTATCTTGTTTATTAAGAACTTACTTATTCGGTAAC
The DNA here is from genome assembly GCA_963932185.1 of Troglohyphantes excavatus. Classification (NCBI taxonomy): domain Eukaryota; kingdom Metazoa; phylum Arthropoda; class Arachnida; order Araneae; family Linyphiidae; genus Troglohyphantes; species Troglohyphantes excavatus. The sequence continues at coordinate 7,785,849 of OZ010677.1, read as the reverse complement.
CAAATTAATTAAATTAAGAAGTCAAAATAGTTTTTGATGCAGATTTTTTAAGGAATTTATGCAGCAGAACAAAAATATTAAAAAAAAAAATCTCAATTATGGATCCGCTTCTGACTAAATATAGTTTAGATACATGTAGTATCTTGTTTATTTAAGAAATTACTTGTTTGGTAACAACATTTATGAATTAAAAAAGTCACAATAGCTTTTAATGCAGATTTTTTAAAGATTTTATGCATAAGAACAATTTTATTAAAAAAATGTTTTAATCCTGTTTCCGCTCCTGACTAAATATAGTTTAGATTCATATCTTGTTTATCAAGAACTTACTTATTTGATAACAAAATTTATTAAATTAAAAAAGTCAAAATAGTTTTTAATGCAGATTTTTTAAAGATTTTATGCAGAATAACAAATTTAAAAAAAAAAATTGTTTCAATCCTGGATCCGCTTTTGACTAAATAATGTTTAGATACATATAATATCTTTTTTATCAAGAACTTACTTATTTGGTAACAAAATTTATTAAATTAAAAAAGTCAAAAAAGTTTTTAATGCAGATTTTTTAAAGATTTTATGCAGAATAACAAATTTAAAAAAAAAATTGTTTCGATCCTGGATCCGCTTTTGACTAAATAATGTTTAGATACATATAATATCTTTTTTTATCAAGAACTTACTTATTTGGTAACAAAATTTATTAAATTAAAAAAGTCAAAATAATTTTTAATGCAGGGTTTTTAAAGATTTTATGCAGAAGGACAAAAATTAAAAAAAAAAAAATGTTTCAATCTTGAATCTGCTCCTGACTAAATGTAGTTTAGATACATAAAGTATCTTGCTTATTAAGAACTTACTTATTTGGTAACCAAATTAATTAAATTAAGAAGTCAAAATAGTTTTTGATGCAGATTTTTTAAAGATTTTAATGCAGGAGAACAAAAATTTAAAAAAAAATTGTCTCAATCCTGAATCTGTTCCTGACTAAATGTAGTTTAGATACATAAAGTATCTTGCTTATTAAAAACTTACTTATTTGGTAACCAAATTAATTAAATTAAATAGTTAAAATAGTTTTTGATGCGGATTTTTTAAAAATTTTATGCAAGAGAACAAAAATTTTTTTAAAAAATTGTCTCAATCCTGAATCTGTTCCTGACATAAAGGAAGTTTAGATACATAAAGTATTTTGCTTATTAAAAACTTACTTATATTTGGTAACCAAATTAATTAAATTAAATAGTCAAAATAGTTCTTGATGCGGATTTTTTAAAAATTTTATGCAAGAGAACAAAAAATTTTTAAAAAAATTGTCTCAATCCTGAATCTGTTCCTGACATAAAGGAAGTTTAGATACATAAAGTATCTTGCTTATTAAAAACTTACTGATATTTGGTAACCAAATTAATTAAATTAAATAGTCAAAATAGTTCTTGATGCAGATTTTTTAAAGATTTATGCAAGAGAACAAAATTTAAAAAAAAAATTGTCTCAATCCTGAATCTGTTCCTGACTAAATGTAGTTTAGATACATAAAGTATCTTGCTTATTAAAAACTTACTTATTTGGTAACCAAATTAATTAAATTAAATAGTCAAAATAGTTTTTAATGCAGAGTTTTTAAAGATTTTATGCAGGAGGACAAAAATTAAAAAAAAAAAATGTTTCAATCTTGAATCTGCTCCTGACTAAATGTAGTTTAGATACATAAAGTATCTTGTTTATTAAGAACTTACTTATTTGGTAACCAAATTAATTAAATTAAGAAGTCAAAATAGTTTTTGATGCAGATTTTTTAAAGATTTTAATGCAGGAGAACAAAAATTAAAAAAAAAAATTGTCTCAATCCTGAATCTGTTCCTGACTAAATGTAGTTTAGATACATAAAGTATCTTGCTTATTAAAAACTTACTTATTTGGTAACCAAATTAATTAAATTAAATAGTTAAAATAGTTTTTGATGCGGATTTTTTAAAATATTTATGCAAGAGAACAAAAATTTTTTAAAAAAATTGTCTCAATCCTGAATCTGTTCCTGACATAAAGGAAGTTTAGATACATAAAGTATCTTGCTTTTTAAAAACTTACTTATATTTGGTAACCAAATTAATTAAATTAAATAGTCAAAATAGTTCTTGATGCAGATTTTTTAAAGATTTTATGCAAGAGAACAAAAATTAAAAAAAATATTGTCTCAATCCTGAATATGTTCCTGACAAATGTAGTTTAGATACATAAAGTATCTTGCTTATTAAAAACTTACTTATTTGGTAACCAAATTAATTAAATTAAATAGTCAAAATAGTTTTAATACAGTTTTTTTAAAAATTTTATGCAGTATAACAATTTTTTAAAAAAATTGTTTCGATCCTGGATCCGCTCTTGACTAAATATAGTTTAGATACATATAGTATCTTTTTTATTAAGAACTTACTTATTTGGTAACAAAATTTATAAAATTAAAATGTCAAAATAGTTTTGAATGCAGATTTTTTAAAGATTAAATGCAGGAGAACAAAAACTTTTTTAAAAAAAAATTCAATATTTTTATAAAATATTCAAAACAATCTTCAATTTCACAATATAACAATGAAGGTTATATGCTGACATTTACTTCTGGACAAGGATAGTTCTCGAACCGTTTACCAACAGCCCATTTTGTATCCCTCTTGAAACGTTAACTCAACACCAACCAACACATTACGAGCAACGATATGCTTGCATTCCGATTTCAATTAAGCCGCCTGTAAATGTGCTTTCCTTGCAATAGCTGGTTTTCCTGCCCATTAGTACGCTATGGGCGCAGACACCCGCCTTGCCCCCCTGACTCCTCCCTTGATGCAGATTCTGGAAGCTCCTCTTCTCCCTTTCCTTTCATTAATTACCAGTTAATTAACTCTTCACCTCTTATTTATGATTCGCGATCGAAGGCAAAAGCCGTATCGATTAAAGACGGCTATTGGGTTTTCGCTTTCATCGGTTAATCGCTATCTTTTGAGTTTTCCGCTTTCTGACGTAATTGATGCGTCGGTTTTGGTTTGGTTAAATAACGTCGCACTGCACAGTGGGCTATTGGCGACGGTTCGGAGTCTATCTTAAAGGAAAGACCCGGGAACACAAATTTTATGCGTCGGAGGTGCGGATTTGGTTGAGGTCTGGTTTGGTTAATTGACGTCGCACTAGAGCTTTGGTTTTGATTTGGTTTGGTTAATGAACATCGTGCTAGAGCTACACAGTGGGCTATTAGCGACGGTTCAAGGTCTATCTCGAAGGAAAGACCCGGGAATACATACACAATCACACACACTTTCCTACATGCACCTCGTTATTTTAGAACCATGGCGCACTAGAGCTGCACAGTGGGCTATTGGCGACGATTTGGTGTCTATCTCGAAGGAAAGACCCGGGAACACAAATTGATGCGTCGGAGATGCGGATTTGGTTGAGGTTTGGTTTGGTTAATTGACGTCGCACTAGAGCTGCACATTGACGACGGTGGGCTATTGACGACGGTTCGGGGCCTATCTCGAAGGAAAGACAAGGAAACGATGCATCGTATTTTTGAAAAATGGTCAGATGACGAGGACAACACTTGATCTGGCACCTGACGCAACCTCAATAGGCGTCAGGACATTGGACCCTGATTAGATTTGGTTTTATACAATTCTGGCTGCCTATTTCTGTCCTCGAATTGAGACTTAACACAGCCACATTCACCTCGTCCGGATTTGGTTGAGTTGTATAACTCAGTTTCCATTGAAGCAATCGACATCAAATAATGTGGAAAATCATTTTCTGGACAACTATTTTAAGTTTGTCAGGTCGCTTTGTTAAGATGGCTTAAACGGAAGCTGAGATTAGCTATATGAAATCACACGGCTCATTTTTACGAAAGTACGGTTACTTAAATTTGAGTACGTCGTAGCTGATTTACGATACAATTGTACTGAAAAAAATGACAACCTAAACCTACTCGATAAAGTACCTTTTTTTTATTTACAGTGCAGGAGGCATAGAGCCGAACTCTGCAGTGTTAGGAACAGGTAACCAAAATATTCTATTTAAGCAATAGACATCAAATAATGAGGGAAAACCATCTTCTGAATAATTATTATGTTTGTCAGATCGCTTTATTAAGATTTCTGGAACAGAAGCTGTGATTAGCAATGTTAAACCACACTGCCCATTTCTGAGAAAGTCTTTACTTAAATTTGATTACGTCGTCGCTCATTTGCGATACAATTGTACTGAAAAAAAATGAGTACCTAAACCTACTCGATAAAGTTCCTTTTTTTTATTTACAGTGCAGGAAGCATAGAGCCGAACTCTGCAGTGTTAGGAACAGGTAACCAAAATATTCTATTTAAGCAATAGACATCAAATAATGAGGGAAAACCATCTTCTGAATAATTATTATGTTTGTCAGATCGCTTTATTAAGATTTCTTGAACAGAAGCTGTGATTAGCAATGTTAAACCACACTGCCCATTTCTGAGAAAGTACTTTACTTAAATTTGATTACGTCGTCGCTCATTTGCGATACAATTGTACTGAAAAAGAATGAGTACCTAAACCTACTCGATAAAGTACCTTTTTTTTTGTTTACAGTGCAGGAGGCATAGAGCCGAACTCTGCAGTGTTAAGGAATAGGTAACCAAAATATTCTATTTAAGCAATCGACATCAAATAATGTGCAAAACCTTCTTCTGCATAATTATTAAGTTTGTGAAAATATGAGTACCTAAACCTACTCGATTAAGTACCTTTTTTTGTTTACAAAGCAGGAGGCATAGAGCCAAACTCTGCAGTGTTAAAGAACTGGTAACCAAACTATTTTATTAAGCAATCGACATCAAATAACGTGGAAAACCATCTTCTGAATAATTATTAAGTTTGTCAGGTCGCTTTGTTAAGATGGCTTGGACAGAAGCTGGAATTAGCAATATTAAAGCGCACTGCTCATTTTTGAGAAAGTACGGTTGCTTAAGTTTGAGAACGTCATTGCTCATTGCTAATGCAATTGTACTCAAAGAAAAACGAGTGCGGTCATTTTTAAGCAAATTTTTTTACAGTGCTCCGTCTCTTCGTCGCGTAAGAAAAACATTAATTTCCTTCCGTCATACCTGACAGAGCCCAAAGTGAACATGAGTCCAAAAACCTTTCTCTCGGAGTGAAAACTTCTTTTAAGGAAAAAAAACCCGGAGGTTGTCATAATTTCTTGTATGCGGAAAATTACCCCTTCTCTCATCGGCCGTGTTCCTCGCATGATTGTACACCAGGATTCCCTTCCCAGTGTACCCAAGCGGCGGAAAGGTCGTATTTTATGGTGTGTTTTACACGATCTCTCCTTGTCAAATCATTATGGGAGCATACCGATGAGGGCAATCGGCAGACCATGGCATCTCAACACTTGGCGCGGGGATCTTTCGGAATGTGGCGAATTCCTAATCAAAACTAATGCAAAATCAAACTTTCCTTTTAAGTGAAATTTCTCCAGCAGGGTTAATGAATCTGAATGACCTTGACACGGGAATCAAACATGAAACGTTTATGAGTAGCTAATGCGAAACAGTCAACTAGTTGTAACTCATTCTAGTCAGGAACATCGCTAGGGCTTATGATTTGGGAGGGGGGCAATAGCCAACCTGGTTGACACGATCACTTTCTTCTACAATTGAAAAATGTAAATTCCCATTCAAAATTATGCAAATCACCCTTTTTTTAAGCGAAAATTCTTCAGCTAATGAATCTGAATGACCTCGACACGGTAATCAAATTTGAAAAATTTATGAGTAGCTAATACGAACAAGTCAACTAATTGTAACTCATTCTAGTCAGGAACATCGCTAGGGCTTATGATTTGGGAGGGGGGGCAATAGCCAACCTGGTTGACACGATCACCTTCTTCTACTATTGAAAAATGTAAATTCCCATTCAAAATTATGCAAATCACCCTTTTTTTTAAGCAAAAATTCTTCAGCTAATGAATCTGAATGACCTCGACACGGTAATCAAACATGAAAAATTTATGAGTAGCTAATACGAACAAGTCAACTAATTGTAACTCATTCTAGTCAGGAACATCGCTAGGGCTTATGATTTGGGAGGGGGGGGCAATAGCCAACCTGGTTGACACGATCACTTTCTTCTACTATTGAAAAATGTAAATTCCCATTCAAAATTATGCAAATCACCCTTTTTTTTAAGCGAAAATTCTTCAGCTAATGAATCTGAATGACCTCGACACGGTAATCAAATTTGAAAAATTTATGAGTAGCTAATACGAACAAGTCAACTAATTGTAACTCATTCTAGTCAGGAACATCGCTAGGGCTTATGATTTGGGAGGGGGGGCAATAGCCAACCTGGTTGACACGATCACTTTCTTCTACTATTGAAAAATGTAAATTCCCATTCAAAATTATGCAAATCACCCTTTTTTTTAAGCGAAAATTCTTCAGCTAATGAATCTGAATGACCTCGACACGGTAATCAAATTTGAAAAATTTATGAGTAGCTAATACGAACAAGTCAACTAATTGTAACTCATTCTAGTCAGGAACATCGCTAGGGCTTATGATTTGGGAGGGGGGGCAATAGCCAACCTGGTTGACACGATCACTTTCTTCTACTATTGAAAAATGTAAATTCCCATTCAAAATTATGCAAATCACCCTTTTTTTTAAGCGAAAATTCTTCAGCTAATGAATCTGAATGACCTCGACACGGTAATCAAATTTGAAAAATTTATGAGTAGCTAATACGAACAAGTCAACTAATTGTAACTCATTCTAGTCAGGAACATCGCTAGGGCTTATGATTTGGGAGGGGGGGGGGGGGCAATAGCCAACCTGGTTGACACGATCACTTTCTTCTACTATTGAAAAATGTAAATTCCAATTCAAAATTATGCAAAATCACCCTATTTTTTTAATTGAAATTTCTTCAGCGGGGCTAATGAATCTGAATGACTTCGACACGGGAATCAAACTTGAAACGTTTATGAGTACCTAATGCGAACAAGTCAACTAGTTGTAACTCATTCTAGTCAGGAACATCGCTAGGGCTTATGATTGGAAGGGGTGGGGTGGGGGGACATAGCCTACCTGGTTGACGCGACCACCTTCTTCTACTTTTAAAAAAATGAAAATTCCTCATCAAAATTATGCAAAGTTACCTTTTTTTTAAGTGAAATTTATTCAGCTAATGAATCTGAATGACCTCGACACGGGAATCAAACATGAAACTTTTATGAGTAGCTAATGCGAGCAAGTCAACTACACTGTTAAAAATTATTATGCAGAACTTTCCTTTCTTTACTACAAATATAATTTAAACTAAAACTCAATTTAACTAATAAACAAATACTAATTACTCTTTCGTGCGTGAACAGAGTAGATCGACACACATTGCTCTTTAAAAGGCAAATCATTTGAGTGCGAATCGACTGCTCGAAGGTTTGCCTGTAAGTACCATAATCGACTGCTCGAAGAGGGTACCAGCTGCTATCCTGAGTTGTCGGAGGCCGTAGACCACAATTGCCCGGAGCCTCAAATTGAAGTTAGGAGTCACTGACATTAGTGCACGACGTGCGTGCTCTTAAAACTATTGGCAAGTTGCCGCGTATGACACAATTTTAATAAAAAGAAAATTTTGGCCATAGTGCCAGTTTTTCGAACCGTGACAAAAAGTAGAAGAATCGCAACAATCGCGAAAAAGAGTATCGTAAGTTAGATATTGAATATAAATCCATACAGGACAGAAAAATCCTCACTTTATTTGCATTATGCAATATATGGACAACCCCTCTTACGATTCCTCCAAATTTACCGTTGCCAAATTTAACTACATCTCAAAATCCTATGCGCCGAACACTATTTAATTCTGACCTACAAATAAATCGCGCAATTTTATCCCGACCCCCGAGACTTCATCACTGAGTGAAGGAATAGAGGGAGAAAGAAAAAAACCCTCATCTCTTGTGCTTCTCTGTTTGTGTACAAAACGCTTTCTCCCCCGAACCGAAAGACGCACGGAGCCCGGCGATTGGTTGGGTCGACGACACGCTCTTTCTTTCGTCTTTTTCTCGCTCTCTTCTTTTCGAGATGGAAGAAGAAGAAATAAAGGCATTTGGCATCATCCTTTAGTTAGATGCTGGGAGATGGTTCTTTTACGTTATTCTTACGGAACAGTTATTCCGTGTACCTGTTCTTTTTTTATTTATTTATTTATTTATTTTTAGAAAAGAACAGTTTTGTGGTGAATCCATTTCTTTATTGAATTATTAACTTTGTTCACGCAATTTAAAACAACGTTTTGGGTGGGACTTTGTAGAAGTACGGTCAGAAGTGTGTTACGGCAGATTCGTCAAAAAAATAAAAATCGTCAATAGAAGGAAGACACTTAATCGAGCGGTTAAAATAAAAAGGCAATAATGTAAAGTTTTCTCTGCAAAATGGTTTACTTTAAATTTTACTTTATATCCAAATCCTATATATTCTTTATATTAAAAATATCATAGATATTATATACGTATTTTAATTTTTATTATTTTATAATAGATATAACTTTCATCCCGGAAAAATATATCAGCATAAAATATTTTCATAAATTTAAAATGTTTCTGCATTACTAGAAAAACTACTTGCAACGATTTAAGTTATTCAGCTCCGTCAGAGAGTTAATTTGTTATGCTTGATTCCGCAGGCCTTCATCCACGTCCCGCACGTGCTTTGCTTCATTTCAAGATTATTCATGCACGTCAGCGCCTAATTTTCTGTCTGCGAAAATAAATTACATAATAACTGAAAATTAAATAAATTACATAATAACTGAAAATTAAATAAATTACATAATAACTGAAAATTAAATAAATTACATAATAACTGAAAATTAAATAAATTACATAATAACTGAAAATTAAATAAATTACATAATAACTGAAAATTAAATAAATTACATAATAACTGAAAATTAAATAAATTACATAATAACTAAAAATTAAATAAATTACATAATAACTGAAAATTAAATAAATTACATAATAACTGAAAATTAAATAAATTACATAATAACTGAAAATTAAATAAATTACATAATAACTGAAAATTAAATAAATTACATAATAACTAAAAATTAAATAAATTACATAATAACTGAAAATTAAATAAATTACATAATAACAAAAATTAAATAAATTACATAATAATTAAAAATTAAATAAATTACACAATAACTGAAAATTAAATAAATTACATAATAACTAAAAATTAAATAAATTACATAACTAAAAATTAAATAAATAATATAACTAAAAATTAAATAAATTACATAATAACTAAAAATTAAATAAATTACACAATAACTAAAAATTAAATAAATTACACAATAACTAAAATTTAAATAAATTACATAATAACTAAAATTACACAATAACTAAAATTACATAATAACTAAAATTTCACAATAACTAAAATTACATAATAACTAAAATTACACAATAACTAAAATTACATAATAACTACAATTACACAATAACTAAAAATTAAATAAATTACATAATAACTAAAAATTAAATAAATTATATAACTAAAAATTATATAAATTACATATTAACTAAAAAATTAAATAAATTACACAATAACTAAAAATTAAATAAATTACTCAATAACTAAAAATTAAATAAATTACATAATAACTAAAATTACACAATAACTAAAATTACATAATAACTAAAATTACACAATAACTAAAATTACATAATAACTAAAATTACACAATAACTAAAAATTAAATAAATTACATAATAACTAAAAATTAAATAAATTCCATAACTAAAAATTAAATAAATTACACAATAACTAAAATTTAAATAAATTACACAATAACTAAAAATTAAATAAATTACACAATAACTAAAAATTAAATAAATTACATAATAACTAAAATTACACAATAACTAAAATTATATAATAACTAAAATTACACAATAACTAAAATTACATAATAACTAAAATTACACAATAACTAAAAATTAAATAAATTACATAATAACTAAAATTACACAATAACTAAAATTATATAATAACTAAAATTACACAATAACTAAAATTACATAATAACTAAAATTACACAATAACTAAAAATTAAATAAATTACATAATAACTAAAATTACACAATAACTAAAATTACATAATAACTAAAATTACACAATAACTAAAATTACATAATAACTAAAATTACACAATAACTAAAATTACATAATAACTAAAATTACACAATAACTAAAAATTAAATAAATTATATAATAACTAAAATGACATAATAACTAAAATTAAAATTACATAATAACTCAAATTAAATAAATTACATAATAACTAAAAATTAACATAATAACAATGCTTGTGACACATTGATGTGCTTCCGAAAATAAAAGGATAAAATGACAAGTATATATAACAAGTTAGCGCGAAAGTACCGAGTATTTTCCAATCCTAAGAACACACTGTTCTTTTTGAGATGTGAGAACAGGTGACAAAGAACGGATCGTTCCTTTTCCACCTCACTGTATGAGATGCTCCTTTTAAAAGATCCGTCTTATTTGGGTTGGTTAAAGGCGGTATTTTTGCTTAATCGAGCGGCGGTTCGTTCACTGCTTTTTCCGTGAATATCATTCCGAGTGCAATACTCGGAAAATGTCATTCCCCCTCCCCCCAGTTTTATGAGTAGTTTGCGCATGCGTGGGAAGGGTATTTCTATTTTGTATAAAACTTATTAATTTCTTTTTGCGTCGGTTAAAACGATGTTATTGTGAGATGGAATCGTCGAACGATTATCTTTTTTTTTTATTATTATTATTATTATTATTTTATAGATGGGTGCGCGGTTCCGCGTTTCTTGGGAATCCGAAGTTTGTAGAACTCTGAATTAAAAAAAAAATATATTATTTATAGGCAGATGAGGGATGAAACTAGATTTTCCAGTTGTTACCTGCGTTTTTTGTTCGCGTAGTATATTTCGACTGTTCAACACTGAGAGGGGATTAATTGTCATAGCACAATGCGATTATGACTTTTTTTCAGAAAATTTTAATGAATGGTGGTTGTTGATGGAACAAATTAAATATTTAAATTAAAGTAATGTTTTTGGATAAATGAAAATAGGATATTTTAAATTTTATATTAAACTAACTTTTTTAACTATTTATATCTTTTCAGCAATTTTTTTTTCTCAGATCCTTTGAGCTAAAACACATAAGAATTGTCGTTAATAATTTGCATATTACATGCATTTAATTATTTATATAAATAGTTATTAATAAGGACACAAAAAATTTCCTTAGACCCCATTTTTTTTACTTTAGTAATTAAAAAGAAACATATACTCATAGAGTTCAATCGCATGTGAATTTATAATACACACGTTTCACAATATGCTTTAAATTTATACATTTTTCCGTTTATGATAAAAAATGCATTAGCGTTGGAAAAACCTAATACCGAGAAAAGGTCGATGTTTGTAAATCATATCTGTCATTCATCATAAAATCTCAAATAATTCATTGAAAAACCAAGATATAGTTCTAGAATTATGCAAGCATATTTAAGAAGTTCAAAATTATAATTTTAGCAAATAAAAAAAATTAGAGAATTTTACAAATTTCGGGTTGTTAAAAATAGGTACTCAAAAATAAGAAAATGTACTAATTTTTTAATACATTCGATGCTTATCATATCTACGAATACATAAAATTTATTTTTAAAACGCACATGCACTCAAAAGGAGTAAAAATTACTAAAGTTGATTGTCTATATAGGCTACCTTTATAAATCGCATTTAATAAATATCAACAATTACAACCAAGACTTACTGAGAATCGAACCCATATCCTCAGGCACCACCGCAGTCCAGTGCCTTATCCGTTGTACTACCAGGGCGAAGTTAAAAAGGTGTGCCAAAAAATGGGAAGTAAAATATTTGTAATAACTCGTTTTCCATTTAATAAATCCACATCAAATATTGCGGAAAATCCTCTTCTGGACAACTATTTTAAGTTTGTCAAATCGCTTTGTTAACAGCAGCTGAGGTCAGTAATATTAAATCACACTGCTCATTTTTGCGAAAGTACGATTACTTAAATTTGAGTGCGCTTCGCTCATTTACGATGTAATTATACTCAAATACAAATGAGTACGTTCATGTGCTCATTTTTAAACGATCATCAAAGCGACACGAAGAACAGAAGTTATAAACAGAAGTAATGTTAAAAAGGTGTGCCTTGTGCCAAAAAAATGGAAAGTAAGATAATTAAATTGTAATAACTCAGTTTCCTTTTAAGCAATCGACCTCAAATAATATGAAAAGACATCTTCTGAACAACTACTTTAAGTTTATCAGGTCGCTTTGTTAAGATGTCCTAAACAGAAACTAAGATTATCAACATTAAATCACACTTAATTTTTTGCACATTTTTGAGAAAGTACGAGTACTTAAATTTGAGTGCGTCATCTCTCATTTACGATGTAATTGTACTCAAATAACAATATGTTGGTTATTCATTTTTAAGTACTTTTTGTTTTTGTTACAGTGTTATGTATCTCCTAACACATTAGAGGCCATGGAGTCCCCCAGTAACCAAGGGTGTCACTTTAAATACAGAAGCCTATCCAAATTAATCTAATTACATATAAGCCCTCCCCCCACCCCCCTTTTTTTTACATCCGAAAAAAATCCCCTTTTTGCAAGCAGCTGAACGGAAAAGCGTGTGTCGGCCACCCTGTAACATCCTGTCCGCCAGTGAAGCCAAGGTTGTGGGAAAATCGCCAATACGGCGATTTTTAACACCTTTTTTAACTCAAATACGCGTAAAATATATATTAGATTTTTAATTTTATTTATTGTTATTTTTAATCGCGCTACGTAAAATATAATACAAAATTGTCTTGGTGTTTAAAATTGAGATGTTTTTTTTTTTGTCATTTCTATAAGTCTTTTTTTGTTTAATTACCAAACGGCATATTTTTTTTAAAAGTCATGTGTTTGAAAATTGGGTGTTTTTTTGAGAATATGGTAAACAAAAATATGATTGTGTATTAATTAAAAGCAATATATAGAAAAATTATGTTACAATTAGAACATTATATAGATTAATTATGCATCAATTTAAAGCATAGATCAGTTACGTATCAATTAAAATCACTATATTGATCAATTTTGTATCAAAATCAAAATATTGATCAACTGCGTATTAATCAAAAGCGATATATTGAAAATTTATGTATAAATTAAAATCATGATATAGATTAATTATGTATCAATTAAAAGTAATAAATATATCAATTTATCAATTAATATCAATATGTAGATCAATTATGCTTCAATTAAAATCAATATATAGATCATTTATGTATTAATTCAAATCAATATATAGATAAATTATATATCAATTAAAATCAATATATATATCATTTATGTATCAATTAAAATCCTTACATAGATCCTTTATGTATCCATTAAAATCAATACTTATTGATCAATTATGTATCAATTAAAAGCAATATATAGATCAATTGTGAATTAATTCCAATCAATATTTAGATCAATTATATATCAATTAAAATCAATACATATATAATTTATGTATCAATTAAAATCATTATATATAAAATTTATGTATCAATTAAAAGCAATATATAGATCAATTATGTATCAATATATAAATCAAGTATGTATCATTTAAAAATATACATACATTAAAATTCAAACCCAGATAGATCCAAATTTTCGCAAAATCGTTTTTTTTTAAAATTTATTTTAAAAAAAATATATAACTTTTTAATTCATTACATCACTTTGCAAAGCGGCATTGACCAAAAGCGTTTGAATCCAGTCCAGTCTAAAAATGCCTTCAAATTCTCACGCGTTCAAATCCAAAAGCACCCGACTGTCAATCTTTTTCTAGTTTCTCCCGTAAAATTCACGAAAAACAGATCTACCTGGTTCTGAAACTACAGTTCTCATATATCATATCAAACAAAAATTGGCGATTATCTTCTCATTTTGGCGGCTAATAGAGCCTCCCAACCGACGCCATCTTCAAAGAGACATAGAGGGGGGCCTCAAAAAGCAAAAACCGCAGCCCCAGTGGCCCCTTCGCCTCATAAATCGTGAGCAACTTCTGACCTTCCCCCCTATAAAAAGACGCTTCCGTTTGCGGTCAAGATCTACCTATTCTTCGGCAATGCCCTTGATTTAGGAGTAGGGGGGGGGGGGGGGGGGGGGGAGAAGGTTTTTATGATTTTTACCCAGAAGATTGTGTCTCGCACCTCGGTGGCCAGTTTGGAGGTTTTATGGGCTGGGTAGTGGGGGAATGGGTTGTTGACATTGTGGATCGCCCTGTTTAGGGGTGGTGGTTCACGATAAATAAGGTTTTGGGAAGACTTTGGTATTGGAAGATATTTATTTATTTTTAAAGAATTTTTTAGTGCTTTTTTTCTGGTGGGTAATGTATTGTAAGTATGAGGGATTGCTAGAAGTAAATGAATTTTAAAATTGTCATATTTTATTTTTTATATTAAAAATTAATATTTAAAAGAAATCCCGATAAAACCGTTTAAAAATATATATTCGGTATATTCAATAAGTAAATTTGTAAATGTTATTGTTTTGAACATATATCCTTTTGGAAAAAGAAAAAACTGATATTATATAGGAAAAAAAGCTTAAACTTTTGAAATTTATAATTTCTATTTGAATCTCCTGATTAACGACGCCGGATAATCTCAATAAAGTTGTCTTGGTTATTTTAAACAAATTCGTTTGAACTCTTTGAGACTATAGTGTAAGTTCTAAAAAGGGAAAAAAAAGTCCAATACTGTCTTTGGTCTAAAACTAGTAGAATTTGGACTGTCACATTGTATAGAGCATAGTCACTGTCTCATACCTACACTGTGAAAAAAATGCATTTAAAAATGAGTATATGAACATACTCTTTTTTCTTTGAGTACAATCGCATCGTAACTGAGCAATAACGGACTGAAATTTAGTAATCGTACTTTCTCAAAAATGAGCAGTGTGATTCAATATTGCTAATCTCAGCTTCTGTTCAAGATATCTTAACACAGCGATCTGACAAACTTATAGTCGTTCAGAAGATGGTTTTCCACATTATTTGATGTCGGTTTCTGAAATGGAAATTAAGTTATGACAACTCAATTATCTTACTTCCCATTTTTTTTATCACACCTTTTGAACATTTCTTCCGTTTATAACTTCTTGGCATCGCCCTGGTAGTACAACGGATATAGCACTGGACGGTGCCATAGGATATGTGATCGATTCGCGGTAAGTCATGGTTGCAATAGTTGATATTTATTGAAAGGGATTTATAAAGGCGGCCTACGCTGGCAAGCAACTGCTTTTATTCATTTTTATCCATTGTACTCATTTTTGAATTCATGTATTGTTCAAAAATGATACTTATGTATTAGAAGCTATGATAAGAAACGAATGTACTCAAAATGAGTACCTATTTTTAACAGTGTAGAGTTTCTCAATCAATTTGTCTTTGGTTATTTTAACAAAATTGTTTGAACTGTTTGAGGCTTTATAGTCTAAGTTCTAAAAAGTAAAATAAAAAAATATAACACTATCATTGGTCTAAAATTAGTATAATTTGGACGGTCTCATTGAACAGTTCATAGTCACTTTCTTAAGGGGAAGTTATAGTCCAGGTAGCCGAAAATTGCCGGTAATGTTATCTCTACACTGTAAAAAAAAACCGTAATTTTTACGGGGAAAAACCGTATATTTGACGGTTTAAATCCGTAACACTAACTTTACGGGAAAAAACTGTTTTTCTATACCAACTTACTGTTTAAAACCGTATTTCCTGAAACTTGTTTCTCATGACGTCAAACCACAGTCGTTCTCTCGCTGTGATTGGTTGACTGGTGTTGCTCATTTTGATTGACGTTTGTCTTTTTAGAACTAGTTTCGGCTCGCGTCCAGGGCGAGAAATTTTTTTCAACCGCTGCTAAATATTTGAAAAGCAGCTGTCACTTAAAATTTTTTTAGTTGTTGTTGGAAAATGGGTCTAACTGTTCAATGTGGTATATATGTGTTTTGGTATATATCGAACAAATTTTTGGGTTAAATTTATTTCTTTAAAGCATTTATTGATAATGAATTATTTAAACTTATATGTACATTTTGATTAATTAATGAATTATATTAAATAACATTTATTATTAACTCTATAGCAGTTGTTTGTATACAAATAATGGACTATTGATGGAACACAGCAAGGCTCATTCTATGCGAACGAGAAAAACGCATGCAAGCTTCTCAGTGATCCGAAAATAAAAAACACGTAGTGGAAATCTCGCGCGTGTTTTTCTCGTCCGTGTAGAATGGGCATCTGAATATTCTTTTTTCGTAAATTCTCTTCCACCAAATTAATTATAGGTGTGCCACTATACCCAGAGCCGTAAAGTTATCAAAATTGTTGGGGACTTATGGCTCTAAATTAATAAAAGACATAAACTTTAGGGAATTTAAGCCAAAATTTCAAAATATTATGGGTAACTTCTCGTCTAACATTGCACACAAACAAAAAATCACTTTTGAGTTGTTCTATTTAAAATGATATCTCATTTGTAGTTATCCGTAACTTGGAAATATTTTTTAAACATATATATTTTTTAAAATACAGCCACGTATCGAATCACATTATTATTCGAGATATGTTACTCGGATTTACGCGAGATGTCTCCCACGCTTGAGAGCGCATTACTTAAAAACTACTTTAAAATTGTTCCCGATTGTTTAGTAACACTTTAACACAAGGAATAAAATATTAGATGCATGCTTTAAAAAAAAAAAAAAACTTTGTCTAGATAATTTATTTGATGGGCAATTTTTTAAAAATTGATAATTTTCAGATTTTAAAAAAGTATAAAAAATTATATATATAAAGTCTTAAAAACTTTTGAAATATTACTCCACTAGAAATTGCCGCAATTTCTTTAAACACGTGTGAACGGGGCTTTTTGAACATGCGGGAAGGGGCTCATCATGTTCACATAGTTAAATGTTTGCCATGATTGGTAAGAAATGACACATACTACGAGTGTACCGGGTTGGCTTTTGTTATTTCTGGTAGCCCTAAGTTTAAGATAAAAAGGACCTCATCGCCATCTTTGGAAAACATGTTATTTTTATTTCAAACTAAACTTAATATGAGGTCATCGTGTTTCTGTCCCAATACAGAGAATTATAATATTAAATTATTAAATTTTGTATTATTACTCTATGTCCCAATACCCCCCATGTTCAATGTATTCTCCCCCTTCCCCCCCTCCCTCCCCCACAAGCAGTAATTCGGTTTGTAATTTACAGTAATTCGGTTTGTAATTTATTTACTTGACTTTCAATGGGAGGGGTTTGAACTCCCCCCCCCCCCTACCTACGTGCATGGTGTATACACAGTGCAGTTTTTTTGTTTTTGCAAACGACGAAAAGCGATATTGAAAACCTTCCGATTTTACTAGATCGCTGTCTTTAAAGTTTAAACCTGCAATACCATCAGGAATCCTTCCAAACACGAACTCAGGCCTCCGTGGCCGAGCGGTTAAAGGCGTTCAGATATTAATCCGAGGATTGGTGGTTCGAACCCGTGCGATGGACTTGACAAAGAAAAGTAATGATTTTGTGATCCGAGGGTTGCCAGCTTCGCTACAAAATATTAGAAAAGTCGTCCAGAACATCCGCAAAAATTAACGGCGTGTATACGGGACTGGTGCACGATAAATCTGATCGGGGTCAAACCAAAGTCCCGACGTCTATTGAAGGCGTTGGGTGCCAGTTCAGGTGTTTCCTCGTCATCTGACCATGGTTCTAAAATAACGAGGTGCAGGTATGAATGAATGTGTTCCCGGGTCTTTCCTTCGAGATAGACCCCGAACCGTCGCCAATAGCCCACTATGCAGCTCTAGTGCGACGTTCTTTAATGAAACCAAACCTTCGAAGTGTTGCTTCTTTCCTCCGCGGTTGGAACCGACCAAGCCAAGCTGTGTGAAAAGGCCTTGATTCAGCGATCGCGGCATTTATAAACGAAGTAAGTGTACATTCTTTTTGTTTTGCTAATTACTCTGTATTTAGATGTATGAAATGATATTTCTGTAAAAAAATTCCGATGACTGATCAACTTTGTTGTGAACTGTGTAGTTTCACTACTACACTTTATAAATCTTATGTGAAGCATTGGCATTTGCATCGTAATGTTCACCGTGTTTCGTTTCCATGTGGAGTTCCGTCTTGTTCTCGGCGGTTCAAAATGTATTCATCTTTTAAGAGCCACGTATTTAGAGATCATAAATTGATGAAAAAATTGCCTCAATTGCCAGTTATCGATAGCATGATTTTGAAATGCAACTTAATTTCATGTGAACAGACCATTATAAAAGATTTGCCAACTCTTGTATCCCATATCAAGGAGCACATAGATGCAGGGATGAAAATGGTATGTCCATTTATTAAATGCAATCTGAAATACGAAAAAATATCGTCCTTTACCAGCCACCTCAGTCGTTGCCATTGGGATTCACTCAACGTTCTGAAAAATATTGGAGTTAAAGATATTTACGTGGCCAATAGCGATCTCAATCGAATTGAAAGCGAATCTAATTACATCGGTATTAGTGAAGAAATTGAGGATTGTTTATCTGATGACAATATTTTAAGCGACCCTACATTAAAGGACAATATCCTCAAGTGTTTGGGGCTATTTTATCTTAAATTAGAATCCAAGAACTTGTTGCCAGCTGTTGTAATTCAAAAGATATGTGAAGAAATTTTAAATTTAAGTAATTTAAATAATGAATTAATTTGTGAAAAAGTAAAGGATAAACTTTTGTCATTTTCAGTATCTACAAGTGATATTGGACATATTGTAAATGAGATAAAAAATAATAATTTCATGAGTTCCTATAATTCAGAATTTTTTAAAACTGACTATAAAAGAAAATGTTTTTATAAGAAACATTTTTATAATTACGTTGAGCCAGTAAATATATATTTAGGTAAAAATAAACTAAAGCGACCTTCTTATTGTCAGTATATTCCTATAGGTAAAACATTACAGAGTTTATTAAGTAATAAAGCAGTGAAAAGATTAAGTAACAAGTACTTAAATGAAAAAATTGATGATGGAATATTAAGAGATATTTGGGATGGTGAAGTGTTTAAACAAATTGCACTTTTTAAGGATCCCACTGATACTTTACCAATAATACTTTACCAAGATGCATTTGAAGTTGTTAATCCTCTTGGCTCAGCAAAGAAAACACATAAAGTAATTGGTGTGTATTTTTCTTTAGCAAATTTACCGCCATTTTACAGGTGTAATAGTGATAATATCCAGTTGCTTCTTTTATGTAAAGAGTCAGATTTCAGGTATTTTGGTCAGTCAAAAATATTTTCTACTTTGATTAGTGACCTTAAAGATCTAGAATTAAGAGGTATAATGATAGACAACAAGATCTTCAAGGGTACAGTTTGTTGCATTGTTGGAGATAATTTGGGCTCCCATTGCATTGGTGGATTTCTGGAAAGCTTTAATGCTGATTACATGTGTCGTTATTGTTTGATAAGAAAACATGAATTTCATAGCAAACCATATTCTGTTGGCCAAGTACGTACCGCAGACAGTTACAATAATAGTGTCAGTAATATTGTAGATGGTGAGAGCTGTGAGGGCATCAAATTTTCTTCATTGTTTAATGATTTGACATACTTTCACGTTTGTCAACCAGGTTTGCCACCATGTCTTGGACATGATCTCTTTGAAGGTGTAGTCTCTTATGACTTGAAATTATACATAGACTATTTTGTAAAGCAAAAAAAATGGATTGATTTCAAGCGCTTAAATTTTATTTTGTCTAATTTTGTATATTTGGGAACTGATTGTCGCAATAAACCAAATGAGATTGATGCGAAAAATAATAAAGTTACAGGTCACGCAGCTCAAACTTGGTGCTTACTGAGAATGTTCCCTCTTTTATTTGGTAGTTGTGTGAAGGATTATGATGATGCTGTGTGGGAGTTGTGTATTCTTTTACGAAGAATTGTAGAAATAGTTTGTGCACCACAGATTGCTAGAGGACAAATTATTTTTCTACAAACTATAATTGAAGAGTATCTCTTTTTAAGGGCAAAAGCTTTTCCGGCAGTTCCTCTTAGGCCAAAGCATCATTACCTAAACCATTATCCCACACTAATTGTGCAATTTGGCCCATTAATTAGATCTTGGACTCTTCGATTTGAGAGCAAGCACAGTTATTTCAAAAGATGTGCCCGTCAATCAAGAAATTTCAAAAACATTTGTGCTACATTAGCATTAAGACATCAGCTGCTACAAACATATATTCATGCAGATAATTCTGTGTATTGCGATTTAATAATTAACAAAAGTAGCGAGTTTCATTTAGAGTTGTACAGTGATGAAATTAGAAAGGCAATTCCTATAGATCTCTTTACTCCAAACGATACAGTTATATCATATGATGTAAATATAAAAGGTACCGACTATAAAAAAGGCTACTTTTTATCTCTATTTCGAAATGAAAATATAGAATTTTCTAAAATTTTGTTAATTCTAGTAAAAGATAACTTAAAAGTTTACTTTGCTGTTGAGGTTTTCTCAACATATTTTGTAGCTGAACTAGGCATTTATGAAATAGGCCATTCTAAACACGAGATCATTTTGATTGATGTTAATAATCTTTTAGATTACTATCCATTACCTTTATACGAGATAGGGAACTTAAAATATATTTCTTTACACCATTCCCTTGAAGACAACTTTTCTGCCTAGAGTGCCAACATAGAGAGAGAGAGAGAGAAGAAAATTGATTAGTTAACGTCGGACTACAGCTGCACAATGGGCTATTGGCGACAGTTTGGGGTCAATTTGGAATGTAGGTTCCGGGAATTCTGCGTATTTTTGAACTATGGTTAGATGACGAGAACAACACTTAATATCTTGCACTCGACTCACTCACAATAGGAGTCGGGACATTGGACCCCAATCGGATTTAATGTTCAGACATACTTTGCTGATGGTAATTGAGTAATATTTTTAGATGGCTTTTGTAATTTAGATTAAGAATGCTTTTATTAATTATTTTAGTAGTAGTTAGTACCATAAACAGATGTTTTGTATAGATTTTGTGTCTATCTTTTTCTAGGGATATATTATGGAAGTGATACGTTCAAAGA
Source organism: Troglohyphantes excavatus (assembly GCA_963932185.1). NCBI lineage: Eukaryota > Metazoa > Arthropoda > Arachnida > Araneae > Linyphiidae > Troglohyphantes > Troglohyphantes excavatus. Next base: position 7,764,572 of record OZ010677.1, on the reverse strand, counting down.
TAAAGGATGTGTTACCAAGTTTGGGTACACAATTGTTAGAATCAATTGTGAAGCTGTTAAATGAGATAGGGGTTACGGTGGATGAAGATCTACAGTATGTGCGGGAAACTGATTTGTCTGCACTGCTGCTGCCAATACAAGTCCGAAAACTAGTGCAGTCTTGGCAAATATCTGGTATGTAAAATTCCACAATTTATTAATTTTTAATTATCCAGTGTTCACTCTAGAAATAAAAAGGGGCATAGCACTGTTGGCAGAAAAAGGGCATCCCATTTTTGAATGGACATTTCAGGGCACTTTCAAAAAAATTATTTCTTCCGAGAAGACCCCGAACCTTCGCCAATAGCTCAATGTGAAGCTGTAGCATGTCGTTAGTTGGTTAATTAACATTGCACAAGAGCTGAACAATGGGCTATTGGTGATGGTTCGTGGGTCTATTTTGAAGAAAAGGCCCTGGAACAAGGTACAGTTGAACCATATTAGCTCAACGTCAATTAACCAAAATATTGGAATTGTTTGGTTAGTTGATGAATTAACATCGCAGTACAGTTGTGCAATGGGATGTTGGTGACGAAAATTGTGGATATTTTAGACTCCATAGATAGATTGTTAAGTCCACATAGATATTGGAGACCCAGTGGCCTCAAGGTCAACATCTTGCCAATCAGAGGATTGGGAGTTCGAATTGACATGACAAAAGAAAATATGTAGTGATCTCGTGACAGAAACAGTATAATTAATGCTCTATGTGACTAACATTTTGTCAATGCCAATAAAAAGTAAAATGACCCAGAAATTAGTTAAAAATTACTGTAATTTTTTTTTATATAGGGGAAGTAGCAGAACCAACGCAAGAGAAACCAGAACAACCGGCATCAATACCACTGGTACTACAAAATTCGGAGGCAGCAATATCTACAACTGAAAGTTTGCCTTCGTCATCAGCTACTGACTGGGTTGACAAATTTCAGATTCCGTGGAAAAAGATGCCCTCCCAACTTATGACATCGTTAAAGCAAGGTGTTAAACCAAATCCTGGAGACAGGCGTGAGTTTGTGAACATTGTGTGCAAACAAATTTTTAAAATTTGTCAAAAGCCTGGGAAAGCAAAACTTTCTCTAATAGCCAAGAAAGCAGTTGAAACTTATTCAAATTCACTGAGTGACATTTGGTGTGGTGAGAAATTGGCAGGTGGACACGAGTCCTTATTAAGGAGCTTTACAGTGAAATTTGAGAATTTGAACAGACACAGCCCCTTTACTGGTCTGAAGAGGCAATTGAAATCCTCAGCTGATGTGGATGAGCCAGCTGCTAGAAAAGTGAAGTCTTCAGACCAGTATGGTTGCATAAATTGGCAGCCTATATTGCCAGAAGATGAAACTGCTGTCACCCAGCTTGAAAAGAAAGAGCAGATGAAAGGGCTGTCACCATTGGTTCAACCTGGAACCATTGGAGAAAATGGTATCAAATTAATGAGTTCTACCTTTTATAGTCAAAGAGAAGAAATAAATATTTTAACTAACATTCAAATTTTGTTAAACTCATGGCCGCTGCTTTTTACAGAAGAAGGTATTTTTTTGCATTTCAAAATATTAGTTGGGGTTGATTTAGTAAAGATGGCAGAAAACTCGGTAAAAGAGAAGGCCAGAAAGGTTGTATCATATTTCAAAACACAAAATAATCCAAAGATGGCAGAAACTTTTATAAATTTCACGGGAGACAATTTGGAGTTGGTTATTCATTTGTTGATGGATTACTTCAGAGAAAAGCCTGATTGTCTCTTTGTTAAAGTTGATGTAAGTATTATGATTAATTTAAATAATTTTAGTTCTTTTTTTATAGAATATTTTTGAAAAATTTTAACTTATCATCCAATATATTTTTGAATTCAAGTTTTAATAGTTAAACAATTTAATAATTTAGATGGCTTTAGCAGCCTAAGGATACTATTTTCGACCATAAAAGTCTGCCAACTATTTTTAGCCAAATGCACCTATTGTATGAAGAGGCTTCTTAATTTTCCCTCCAATTTAGTATTTTTGTTAGGTAAAACTCGTATATTTTATTACTTAAAATGTCTTTCATATATAATTCATTTAGATTTTTGTTTTCAGTTGTTTTGAATCTTGTGTATAATTTACTTTAAAAAAAATATTGTTTTAAATCTTTTAGTCTTCCTCAACTCGGACTGATGTGGAAAATTTAAATATCCTGCCCACTACCCCATGTTTAGTTATTTGTGGTAAGCTCTTTTAAGTACAAGTATTTTAATAGTAAAAAATGTATAGGTATGTTTCCCTGCTATCAAATTTTAATTCTTTATTACTTTTAAGCAGCAGACAAATAACAAAGGAATATTTAGTTATTTTTTTCTTCAAATGATTACTATAAAAGATATATTAAATTTTAATTAATAAAAACACTTAACGGGACCTTTTTATGATAAATTTTAAACTGTTATTTGCAATTATCCCTGGGAGGTGAGAAAGTTTTTTGTTCTGTCATTAGTCTATATTTTGTTTTTCGTGTTAAAAACAGGTACTCTTGCTAGTAGACTTATAAAATTAGAATTGCTATTGCTACCAGAAACAGAATATTATAAAATATTTGGAGTAGATATGGGTAGGTTTGCATTACAATTAACTTAATTAAAAACAATTATATTCTTTTCTAGATGATGATCTTTCTCCCCATACCTATATGGTTGCCGTTGACAAAAAAATTATCAATGAAGATATCAAAACATTTGATATTGGTATTTTGATGATGTTTTCTGCGTTCTACGTATTAAACATAGAATACCCTGAAAATGCTGCCTCTACTCTCGAGTTTATACAGAGGTAACATTTTTATATATTCAAGTGTAATATGTGTTTTAGAGTATTCATGAAATTGCCTGATAAAATTATGGAAGTCTTGTTTATTAACATTATTCTGCACTATATTCTTTCCATTTTCCAGGTGTTTTTTTGGCATTAATCCTGATAAAGGGTCAAAATCAGGCAAACGAAAGAAGAGTATAATGGACCCAAAAGTCTTAACACTATTCAACAAACTTATGCACTTTGAATGGTGTTAAAGCAGCATTTTATGCACTTTTCGCGGCAGATTTTCGACTTTAGCAATAATTTTTTTCCCTCTTGGTTTTTTTTTCCTCTTTGCCCATTTTTATCTAATTATTTGATAGTCAACAGGTATCAAGGTTTTTCAACTCCTATTTTGGTAACTAAATAATTTTTTTAGAATTTATTACTATATCTCTAGCATTTTATGTCCGTTTTTTCAATTTTGATTGAGTTTGTTCGGTATTTGATTATTTTCAACTAACCACAATTGAAAATTTTATCAAAAATCTGCATTGTAGCACAATGATTTTTCACTTTTTTCAAATACATTTTTTTTTTCATCAGATTTAAAGCTCTTTTTCTTGTTTTGAAAAGTGTTTCTTTGAGGTTTAATTTATTTTCATGTATATCTTTTTTACTATTAAGATCCAATTGTTGTACAAAGTTTCCCAAAAATCGGGACTTGAAAAATTTCTTCATTTTATAAATTGGAATATTTTAATATTCTTGAGGGTATTGTGTGAATTCTAGTATTTTAAAATAAACTTATCCTGCAAAATATTCGATTTTATTTTTTTGTCATGGTTTTTTATTTTCATTTAAGATGACAGTTTGTACTTGCTCTGTTATTTTTCAATGATAAGTAAACAGGGTGTCCACAAACAGGGAATTTGACCATACTGGAAATATCAGGGAATTTAGAATTTTTTTGAAAAAATCAGGGAATTGGTAAAAAATAAATATTTTTAACTTGATTTCTGGTTGTGAAACATTGTTGATTGTTTACAAATATTCAAATAATTTTTAAATCCAATCAAAAAGAGGGAAATTGCGTATAAGACTTTTAAAAGTGAAAATTTTCTCTTTCAAAGTCGTAGAAACCGCACCAGAATGCTGATGTTTAAAATTTGACAAACCAATTGGCTATCTATAACTAGGTACTTGCCCGCCCACTCAATTTATTTTAGAAATAAATCATTCAAATGTTTAAAATTTGCTAAGTTCCTAGTAAAATCAAATTTCTTTTGAACGTCCCCTAAAATGATTTTTTTTTCTGTTGAACTTGACGAAACTGTTGTTGCCTTTATTATGTTTTGGGTACATTTCAGATCTTAGGAAATATATTTTGTGTACCAGCTGTATATCTAAAGATACTGGATTAGATTTAATAAATTAGTTTTATTATTAGGGATAGGGATGCATTGAGTTTCTACTTTTTGAGTATATTGGATTTCTTTTTTAATATTGTGATTACTTTAGACTTTGATCTTAAAGTACAATCACTAATAATCTAAGAGATATATTGCACTTACTTGGACTTTTATGATTTTTAATTAGCATTTTGAATTATTGATACATATTTGGTAAATGCTCTGGAATTTTGCATTAAATTTGTATGCATTGATTTTTGGATGTTAAACTTTGGTTCCACTTTTTTGGGAATTAGAAAATCAAGCGAAATAGTTAGTAAACTTATATATTAAAAATAAATATATTTTTGGGAAATAATAAGATAATGGCAAAGCATATCTTGCATAATAAGGAACAATAATAAATTTTTAAAATATTGCCGTAAAAAAAAGTACGGCTTGCAGGGAAATTCAAAATGCTTTCCCTGTGGACACCCTGGAAAACATGATTTATTAGACTTGCCTGTTGCGAATAAAAATAATTTAAATTGCTTTAGAAGTTAATTTTTTGCAATTTCAGACTTGCACATTAAAGTACTAGCAGATAAAGAGATGCATTCTTTTTGCACCCTTCCGTTTTTGTATCTCTAGTATAAACTTTGTAATTTCATTAAGTTACTATAATTTAAAGTTGTAATTGCAATATTAATTTACCAACAAAATTCGAAAAATAATCTTTTTTTTTGTTTCATTTATAAATTTTAATTTGTATTCCTTTCATTTGAAAATATTGTCAATAAAGGAGTTTTTGTTTTAAATCCCGTTGGGAGTCCCGTTTTAAATGTTGAAACTATTTAATAAATGGGTATGTGTGTTCATAAAGTGTGTTAAATATTAAAAAAATTAATACTTTATTATGTAAGTGATGACAAGTTATAATTTACCAATGAGTAAACATCGCATGAAAAAAAATTGAATATTAAAATTGCTGAAATTTTTTCTTTAATCATCGCTGTTACACTTGCTCATGAAAGGTATACCAATAGTTATATAATAAATGAAGTTGCAGACAAATCTTACTTACTAAAATGTTGTCGCACACCGTTAAGAAATTTTCTGCTACTGGGGATTCAATTTTTAGCTGGCTAATTTAATCTTTTGTGTATACATTGAAATTTAAATATTGGGCATACATTTAGAGTACATTATAAATTTATTCTTTCATTATGTAAACTTTTTTACATAATTTTTTTCATTATGTAAACTTTGAATTTTGGAGTTATTGTATTCACTAAATATAATATACAGTTATTTATATAGTCCTCCATTAAACACATAACCCTGAAATGTAAGGATTTTTTTTTTTAACTTGATGTATTTTGTATGTAAAATTTTATTAAACATGTAAAAGATTCCTCCCATGTGTAAATATGTCGGATTCTTGCTTTATGTAAAATATGTCAAATACATTTTGAAATGTATATGTTTCATAGATTTGTGTATGTTATTTGAATTGTATAAGTTATAATTATAATTTTATGTTCCATTTAAATTTGTTTAATTATATCTTGTTTAAGAACACAAGAAAATAAATTTGCATTAAATACATAATAGTCTCACATTTTTTTTTATTTAAGTATTTTGATATTTAGTAAATTGTATATTTTACAACTCTGAAAGATCTTGTAACACAGTGGTTCTCAACCTTTTTTCTCTTAAAATAAATCCTGATAAATAATCTCCCTGATAAAACTTTTTATTTTTGTGTACCCTTTATGCAAAAAAAGAAAGTTTGTTTTTGTTATGCAGCTCAACACAACAACTCAAATTGATGACTTGTAGGCTTCCATTTTAGATTTTACTTATATTAATTTATTTTAGGTATTTTCCGCCAATGCTAATATTGTTTTCGCATACCCCCAACCAGATCGTACACATACCAAAGGTTTAGAACTGCTGCTGTAACCAATTAAATTTATTATGATGGTTTAAAACTGTTAAATAATGTCTATTTGTGATTGTTATGGGTCAAATCTGTTAACTATAAGGGAGGGGAAAGCAGTTTAACATATAGCAGAATTCCTTTTAATATGTATTTTTTACCTTTATAATTATTATTTCCACTCTAAGAATGTCAAACATAAGTCAATTGGCATAGGGTTATCAACTAAGACAACTGAATGTTGTATCTAACATGGGTAAAAATTACGAACAGCATTCGTCATTAATGTGATTTGAAGTATATATTAAGTTTAGTTATTTTCACATGGTTATCAGTATTATTTACTGTTAAAAGCTGTTACTGTAATATGACCAATATGCCATAAAAGGTATATTACTATAATTATTATAGTCCTAGTAAAATGTTATGCAGTTTTCAGTAAATATTACATTTGAAAGTTGTTACCATGAAACGGGAAATACCAATTCTGATTGAGTTGATGTAAATCGTATGATATTTTTTACAGATATAATAATATTATATGTCAATACATATTAAAATCACTTCAGGTTAAGAGAATACAAATAAAATCTTTTATATTAATGGGAGAATTCCTGTTAATAACGGTTATGTAATTATTTTGAATAAAAACCATATAAGATTAACGGAAGAAACCTTGTTGCTTAACGGTTATATGTCATTATTACGGATGAAAACCGTATAAGTTTAACGGGAGAATACCTGTCGCATAACGGTTACATATCATTATTACGGATAAAAACCGTTTTAGATTAACAGGAAATACCCGTCACATAACGGATATGTCTCATTATTACGGATAAAAACCGTTTTAGATTAACGGGAAGTACCCGTCACATAACGGATATGTCTCATTATTACGGACAAAAACCGTAAAAGATTTACGGGAGAAAACCGTCCACTTACAGTTTTAAACCGTTTGCATTTACGGATTTTAACCGTCAATTTTACGGTTTAAAACTGGCAACCCAGCTGCCAGTTTTAAACCGTTTTTTTTTACGGGATTTTTTTTACAGTGTATTGGACACTTTATTCCTTCTACTGACTTTAATTTTTAATTTATTTACTCGCGATTTTTCGCATATAGTTCAAAAGGTCCTCTAAATAGTTACAATTTTTATTTTTTCATTGGTCCATTAATTAAAAAAAAAATTAAGGAAAGATTGCGCTTCAATTTAAGATAATTTTAAAATATCTAAAACATTATATTAATAAAATAAAACAATAAACCCATTTCGAAAACATTTTTTTTTTATAAACTGCTTCAAAATCCATCTTGAAAAGTTAGTTTGGACTCAGGTTATGAGGAATTTAATTGTTAGATGCTGAGACAAGTTTTGGAAAGTTTTTTTTACCCATTGTATGGTGGCGCCCTCTTGTTCACCCCACTGCTAATTGCCATACGAAACTAGCCAGAAACATATTAAGGTTTGGTTGGTTTTGTTAATTAACGTCGCACTAGAGCTGCACAGTGGGCTATTGGCGACGGTTCGGGGTCAATCTCGAAGGAAAGACCCGGGAACACATACACATTCACCTCGTTATTTTAGAACCATGGTCAGATGACGAGGAAACGCTTGAACTGGCACCCAACGCCTCCAATAGACGTCGGGTCTTCGGACCCAGATCTGATTTATCGTGCACCAGTCCCGTATACACGCCAGTATAATTTGTTGGATATTCTGGACGACTTTCTAGTATTTTTGTAGCGAAGCTGGCAACCCTCCGATCGCAAGATCACTACTTTTTTACTTTTCTATGTCAAGTCCATTTCCCGGATTCGAACCACCAATCCCCTGATTAGTAGCTGAACGCCTTACCAACTGAGCAACTGGGGCTCGAAACATATTAAGGAAGTTGTGTCTTCTAAGGACTTTGGAAATATGGGGATACATTTTTTATTAAAAAAAAATTGTATTTTCATAAACTAGCAGGACCGTGCAATTATTATCGCATGATCAACCCCCCCCCCCCCCCCCCCACACACACACACCAGCAAATATCATGGAATTTTTATGGCCTAAAAATCAAGAACGTTTAACGATCTGCTTATAGAATGCAGCATTATCAACAGCTTGTTTGAAAATACCCATTAAAATTATATATTTGAATCACATTTAAAAAAAACGTTTATATTTATGAGATGAATTTACGGTTCGTCAGTGGTCCATGAAATTATCTTTCTTTTGATATCTCATTTGTTAAGATTCGGCGCATTTAAGGTGTATAAAAGGGATATTTACTAAAAATATATATATGTGATTTATGAGCGTGCTGAAGCATTCGTAACTCCATCTATGAATCTAAAACTATTATTTCAATATACTACTATATTGCAATGTAAAAAGTAATAAAGTAGTACTACAAACAACACCTTTAAAATATCGTAAGGGACCGTTAATAATTGTGGGAATGCGTGACTATCATCCTTGACTGTGGTGTGACATAAGGAGAGGGGTGGGGTTCTCAGTAGTTGTGTGACGTAGAAACCCTTTATATAAAAAAAGCTAACGTTTATTTCACAAACTTCGATATAAGTCATTTTTTTTAAAACAAAAATCACTCTTTCTAATGGGATATTGGGAAGAATACAGAGGACAAAAGTTTTAATTACTGTTTTTTAAATGAAAAAATAAATAAATTGTTATGTGACATGGGGAGAGGGGTACGGCTAACGTAACAATGCGTGACATGGGGGAAGGGGGTGTGCAAAATAATAAAAAAATATATAGCGTGACGTAATAAATAAACGATCCCAAAGCACGGGCAATCCCTCCTCCTAATCAGCAATCGGATCTGACTTATGCCTTTGAATTACTCCATTTTCGTTCATTGATTCGCCCTCGATTGGCTGAACTGAACTGAACTGAAGACTCGAGAAGAAGGCCTCTCTTTGGGCAAATGGAAAGTTCCCCTCGGGGGGGAGGAGAGGAAGGGAGGTTGACCTTGAAGGCGCAGGGGGGGGGGGGGGGGGGGAAGAAAGAAGAGGTCGTTCGAGTGCGACGCCCACCCCAACGGCCTCGTAAATGAAGACCCTCCTTGCATTTATCTGCCTCCATTTTTGGCCACAACTGTAGATTATTTCATCAATAATAATAATGAAAGAAATTGTTTGTCTGTGGATTGCAAAACACTTACTTCCTGTGAGTACAACAAGCTGAACATTTATATATTCTTCCTCCAGATGTGCACCTGGGGCTCGGATTTGCAAAACTCCATTTAATTAATTTTTAAGGGGGGAGGGTAGGGTGTCGAACACCAATTTTAAATTTATCATAATTATGCATAAAGTTAACACAATTTTTATGATATATGTATTATGTTATTAGTGATAACTTTTGAAATTTTTGAAACACAATCTCTATTTGGAGTTGAGTTGTAACAATTTTAACATTTTAAATTTAAAAAGTTTAAGGTACACTTTTCTTGTAAACTATTATGAATATAAACAATTTTTTTTCTGAAATACAAATTAGAAAATTAGACTGCATGTTTAACTTATGGAACCTCAAAAAATAGACAAAATGTATACTTAACGTTTTTAAAAAAATTAATTTACTTTTGTTTACATAAAAATTTTTAGTTATAAAATGTATATAATGTATATATTTTTTAAATATATTTACCCATACAAAAGTATAAATTTTGTTGGTTCCACAAGTTGAACATGCAGTCTAATTTGTATTTCAGAAAAAAAATTGTTTATATTCATAATAGTTTACTAGAAAAGTGTACCTTAAACTTTTTAAATTTAAAATGTTAAAATTGTTACAACTCAACTCCAAATAGAGATTGTGTTTCAAAAATTTCAAAAGTTATCAATAATAACATAATACATATATCATAAAAATTGTGTTAACTTTTGAGTAGTAGAAGCATAATTATGATAAATTTAAAATTGGTGTTCAACACCCTCCACTCCCCCCCCCCCCCCCTTAAATGATTTGTTACAATTTTAGTAAAAAATTATTTCCAAGATCTTAGACCGGACCTTTGTAGCTCAGTCGGCAGCGCGAGGGACTTGGGAACAACAGGTCACGGGTTCGAATCCCAAATGAGTTTTTTTAATGTATATGCCTTAAGGTGTTCCCCAGCAATAGTTTTAAATATTTTAACGTGAAAAGTTTGTAAAAGCAGCTACAGGAGTCCCAGGATCGAAATATTATAGTGCGCTTTTAAGGGGACTCATTTCGACGCTGTTACTCCACGACAAATAGCTTGATGAACATGATTTCGCCTCGGTGCGATAGAAATAAAGCGCCTATGCGTTTAACATATTAAAATAAAGCAAAGCACGTTCGGGGCGTGAACGGAATTGTCTGAGAAGTCAGCCGCAGCCCGCATTGAATGGCGTAAGAGGTTGCGTATCTTCCTTCGGTAGGCGAGTTTTTGTTGACGATCTGTTTCTTCATAAATGATATTTTACTTTAAATCTTTCTTACCGTCACCCGACACAACCGCACAAATTTTTTTAATGCATTTTTATTGACAAATGGTAAGAAAATGGATAAAACAGAAGGGATTTATGTTTGTCATTCAATACTAAAATATTGTAATCAATATTTTATTATTAAAATGTCTTGCTTGTATAGATTCAAAACATTTTATTTAATCCGAGTAGAAGTTAATACTGTAAGAAGTTTTGAGAACTATTATAAGGAATAGAAAAGTATATGTACTATTATTTACATTTACATTTCTCGTAAACTAATTTTCAGTATCCATAATAAAAAAAAAGAAAGAGTTTGTCCGTCTGTCTGAATGTGGCACACAAAACGCCTACTTCCTGTACACGGAAATGTCTGAAATTTTAAATATAAATACTATTCAACCTCTAATTGTGCACTTAAGAACCGGAATTAAAAAAAATATATATGTTTTAATTAATATTTAAAGTTTAAATCTAATAGAAATCGTAGTGCCGTAGTGAGGAAGGCAGGGCCGTAGTGACTACCCATGTGTTATATAGGGATCAGGAAATAAACGAACTGGGAGGGAAACTAACCAAGCTTCTGCAGTTTAGACGGTAGAGTGTTGCAATTCGAAACAAATAGTCGACGGTTCAAAACCCAACGGGACCATACAAATTTGCCCCCGGTGGGTTTTGAAGACGTTATATTTTAAATACAGCTGGCATAAACTAATTTTTATTATTTTAAATCCGAAATATTATATTTAAATTATTTATTAGCTTTGTACCGCATAATAAGAATAACTTTACATAGTAATGGGTTAGCCTAAATAATTCATCGGGCTATGGATGGCTGAAATATACGACAAATCATTTAAGCTAACCTTGTATTATTAAATAAAAATATCTTGATAATTATCTTTAATTTAATCGGAATGTAACACACCCAGAACGTCAATTAAAATGTAGGAAATATTCATTTGCAATACAACTTTTGGCTTGTTAAAAAAAAATCTGACCAAAAATGGACGATCACCGAGGGATTTTCCCCCACACACATTTCACACTCTCCTAATCACGCCAACAAGCCATGATCCCACCATTATTTGGCAACTTATCGCTCAGCACGATGATTTTAAACGCCAGCAGAGAAATTTGAAGTGGGTTATCAACTATTCTCAACGTCAGGGTAGCGAAAGATAAATGATCAAGCAGCCAAGAGGTTTTTATTCCGGCTGTAAAATCATAAACCTCAACACTTTGGCGCGATTTTTTATTTATTTGCTTTGATCGAGTAAGACAGCTCGTAAATGCAGCTATGTTAAATTGGGCTTGAGTGAGATCGACGTTTGATAGGAGGAAATTACAAGATATAACTATGGTTGCTGGTTTGATTTTGAGATAGTCAGTTTTACTTTTCCGGTATTATTATTAGTATTTTTATATAATTCAAGAAATCAACATTGCTTTGTTGTTATCTTTAAATATGGATATATATGTCTTTTTTTTATTATTTATCGATCAACTACCTGTATCCTACCTAAATTATTTTTAGACACTTGTAAAATATTCTAAATATACGATTTTTTATGGCAAGTTTTGATGGCAAATTAGAATTTTCGGTACAGCTGCAATATAAATTTCGTGCGATTTTTTGGAATTTTGGCTGCTTATTAAGATTTTTTTTAAAATTTCATTTGATTTTCCACACATCTAAAAAGGTTTTTAATATTTTTGTAATATATAAAAACGTCATGCATTAGATCAGATATAGGGTTACTGTTTGACAAAAAATTTTAGAATAATGGTATGTTTTCCCTATATTTGCTTAACACAAATTTTGAACTTTTAAAAGTTTATAACTATTTTAATCTAAAAATTAATTTTTGTTTTCAAAATCAAAAAACGGTTCGTATTATATCAGTTACATGGATACTATTCAACAAAAAATTAGAATTATGGAATATTTTTTTCTATATTTCTATTTTTTTTTTGCTTGACACAAGGCGCAAATATGTAAGAGAAAAAATGGTTGTCCATTGTCAGCGGCAGTTACTTTAAAAAAAAATAATAAGTTTCTTGACAATATTTAAACACGTCTTAGCTACACAAACGTTCTCTTTTAAAATCTTTAAGTGAAAGTAGCACAGCTGTAACCAAATTTATGTTGAATTTTTTGTTGTTGTTGTATACCTTGCTTTTATATTTGTTCGTACAACTTTTCTCTAAGTGAACATATTTGGATTTGGATTCTTTAAAACAATGGTTCCCAACCTTTAGATGGTTTCGGGACCACCAAATTAAAAGTTAGGAAATCGCGGACCACCATTTTCTGAAAGTACTAAATAAAATTCACTTGTCAAATGTTACTTTGCAACTGAATATAATTCAGGTTTTAAATATCGTATTTTTGCAGATACAATATATTTACAGACTAAGTTCTTTTCAACAAAATACAATGCTTCCTTTTCAAGAATTGTTTTAATACAAACAAACATATGAGTATTGAATATGAGTATTTAGTTTATACAAAAAAAAAGTTTTTTTCCAATTTAGCTTTTTTTTTGTATAGATATATTAAATAGTAAAAAAATGCCTTAAAAAATTATCAAAAATATTTTGATGATTAGACAATAGCTCTGTGGATCATTTTAGAAATTCTCATAGACCACAAGTGGTCCGCGTACCACGGACGGGGAACCACTGCCTTAAAATCGTTACGGCGTGAAAGATCCATGCAGGGCAAAGATTGGTTTGGTTTTATTAAAAAACGTCGCACTAGAGCTGCCTAGTGGGCTATTGGCTACGGTTCGGGGTCTATCCCGAAGGGAAGACCCGGAAACGATGCCTCGTATTTTTTAACCATGGTCAGATGACGAGGACAACACCTGAGTTGGAATCCAACGCCTTCTATAGACGTGGCAAAGAGGACTGTAACAAAAACATGACTGTAACGAAAACATGACTGTAACGAAAACATGACTGTACGGAAAACATGACTGTAATGAAAACATGACTGTAACGAAAACATGACTGTAAGGAAAACATGACTGTAATGAAAACATGACTGTAAAGAAAACATGACTGTAATGAAAACATGACTGTAAGGAAAACATGACTGTAATGAAAACATGACTGTAATGAAAACATGACTGTAATGAAAATATGACTGTAACGAAAACATGACTGTAACGAAAACATGACTGTAACGAAAACATGAGGCCCGAAAGAGCGTTGGAGAAGTTGGATATATGTCATTCTCGTCTGACGCTCGTAAACTTTATTCTAAGCAAGATACACAATGAAAAAGCGAGCAGCGGTTCGTACTGAATCCAAAAAGGTGCCACTCTCTTAAGTGTGACATTACACTCCTTTAAACGGTTGCGACCGTCTGATGCTCGCAAACGTTACTCTACGTCGTTGAAAATAGGTGCTCGAATATAAGTGAAATGTACTCAATTTTGAGTAAATTTGTTGCTTATAATGGCTCCGAATAAATAAGTTTCAATTTTAAAGAATACATGTTCTCAAAAATTAGTACAATGAATAAAAAGAGTAGATGCTAGCCTAAATATCCTGCCCTCATAAATCGCTTTCATTAAATATCGGCAATTATAACCAAGTCTTACTGGGAAACGAACCCAGATCCTCAGAACCGCAGTTCAGTGCTTTATCCGTTAAGCTACTAGGGCAACCTTAAGAAGTTTTAAACATAAGAAATGTTAAAAAAGAATGGGAAGTAAGATAATTGAGTTTTAATTACTCAGTTAATATTTTAGCAAGCGACATTGAAAAATGTGGAAAACCATCTTCTGAACAAGTATTTTAAGTTTGCTAGGATTTATTAAGATCGCTTGAACAATAGCAGAGATTAGCAATATTAAACCACACTGCTCATTTTCGAGAAATTACAGTTACTTAAATTTGAGTACGTCATCGCTCATTTACGATGCAATTGTACTCAAAGAAAAACGAGAAGGTTCAGACACTCATTTTAAGTACCTTTTTTTACAGTATAGGAACGAAGCACAACGTAGAAAGCGTGCAGTGGTTTGTCCATAATCCAAAAAGCTACCACTCTCTTGAGTTTGGCCGACGTTAAACCCTTTAAATAGTTGCGGCCGTTTCGATAGAATCAATCTACCTATTTTTGGGGGAGAGGGAGGGGGTTATAAATGGCAATCCCAAGATCGTACAATTAAATTGATTATCCATATAACAGCATAGTTTTATATACCATTATTAAACGAAAGTTCGACACTTTTTCAACTATCTCTCGGTAGGGACTTCTACCGGAGAATGTAACGAAGTTAATAATGTAACAAACAGCAACAACCTCACTCTTCCTGTAAGCCCTGATTGCCTGGAAACAATCGAACTAATGAAATGGCGCCAAGGAAAGAGACCACAAACAACAGACCGCCTTGTCGGGTCAATAAGTCTTTCCCCCCTTCCCCTCTAATCCTTGATGCCTTGGCGAGGAAATCCTAGAAAGACACACGCTTCTTTTGCCACACCTCGATGCAGGGAAAAAAAGGGATTATCCTTAATCCTGTGCTAACAATACGAACATTGGCGAGTTTTCGGGAACTTCGTTGGATGTGCGGTGGCCATTGGGCAATGTGTCATTTCTGTTTGTGAAATATAAGGTGTCATTTTCGTGTTAAAATGTCAATATCTAGAATATCGGTACTTAATGTTTGGTACGCATATACGTAGACAGGGATGATTCAAGGGATTTTTGTGACATAAGATAACGTTATTTTGGCTCCCCAGTTTTGCGCAAATTGTTTTAAAGGCGATTTTGTAACTTGAGTCAATTTCTTGATATCCTCATATATATAACTTTTGTAGTAAAAAACCCTTTTACAACCCTTAGACACAACCGATCTTTACACATGAGGTCTCAAAAGAAAGAGAATTTTTCATGGACCAGTGGAAAATCGAGCCTACATAGCCTGCCTTTATAAATCCCTTTCAATAAATATCAACAATTACAACCAAGACTTACCGGGAATCGGACCCAGATCCTCAGGCACCGCAGCCCAGTGCCTTATCCTTTGTACTACCAGGGCGACTTGAAGAAGTAATAAACAGAAGAAAGGTTAAAAAGGTGTACCAAAAGAATGGGAAGTAAGATATTTGAGTTCTACCAGTGAGATAACTCAATTTCCATTTAAGCAATCGACATCAAATAATGTGGAAATACATCTTCTGAACACCTATTTTAAGTTTGTAATTTTGCGTTATTAAGATGGCTTGAACAGAAGCTGAGATAAGCAATTATAAATCACACTGCTCATTTTTGAGAAAGTACAGTTACTGAAATTTAAGTACGTCATCGCTCGTTTACGGTGGTTTGGTTTGGTTTGGTTTGGTTAATAACGTCGCACTAGAGCTGCACATTGGGCTATTGACGACGGTTCGGGGCCTATCTCGAAGGAAAGATTCGGAAACGATGCCTCGTTTTTTTTAACCATGGTCAGATGACGATGACAACACCTCAGCTGGCACCCAACGCCTTCAATAGACGTCGGGACTTTGGAACCCGATCAGATTTATCGTGCACCAATCCCGTATACACGCCGTTAATTTTTGTGGATGTTCTGGACGACATTCTAGTATTTTGGTAGCGAAGTTGGCAACCCACCGATCGCAATATCACTACGTTTTTACTATTCTTAGTCAAGTCCGTCGCACAGGTTCGAACCTGGAACCCACGGATTCCCAGCTGACGCCTTAATCCACTCGGCCTCGGAGGCCTGTATTGACGATGTAATTGTACTCAAAGAAAATCGAGTATGTTCAGGTACTCATTTTTAAGTACTTTGTTTTAGTATGCTCTTATTATCAACCTGACACTCCCTCAACGCACCTTATCTTCACAATTTTCTAATCAAGCTCTCTTAAAGATAATCGCAAGCACCCCATACCTTCAGGAATTCAATAACAATATCCCTTCTATTAATACAAAACCGCCTACTCCCTCAATTACACAACCAAGTAACTCCAAGCCTTGAAGTACACGTCAGGGTTTCTCAGCAGCCTTAAGTATTAATGTCAGGCTGCGATTTCGTATGTCCAAGCCCAGATTAATAACTACCAATGCAGACTGTTCTCTGGGCGGTGTCTGCAGCGGGACATGTCAGGTACGTCGTCCTAATGAGGCGCGGACGAAGACGACGTTTGCATAGAGAATGGACGAGTTTGAATGGTTGGGTTGGTCTTTGGGGATCCGGAATGGCCCCCTGTTTGATTGTAGTTTAGGATTTGTTGCGAGTGTAAGTGTTTGAAATGATGCGAGGAGAATGGTACTTGGTTCAGTTGGACTTTATGACATGGAGAAAATGTTTGGGTTTTGTCAGGTTTACTTTCTTTTGAAGCTTTTCTCATGAAGTTTTTTTTTATATATAAAATGTGTTTTATTTAAATTTTTTTAAGGGGAGGGACACAGTGCCATCCATTTTTTTTTACTCTTTAATCAAAATTTTAATGTACACATTGTGTCCAAAGAATGTTGTGCTGCTCTAATAAAATGCACGCTTTTTTTGCGTGTTAATTGATCCATTAAATCATCCAAAAATAACTTTAAAAAACGAAGACATGCTTTCAGAAATGATCCACATTGAAAAGTGATTTCTCAATTTGCAGGTTTGGTTTGGTTAATTAACGTCGCATTAGAGCTGCACATTGGGCTATTGGCGACGGTTCGGGGTCTATCTCGATTTGGTTTGGTTAAATAACGTCGCACTAGAGCTGCACAGTGGGCTATTGAAGACGGTTCGGGGTCTATCTCGAAGGAAAGACCCGGGAACACATACACATTCACACACACATTCATACATTCACCTCGTTATTTTAGAACCATGGTCAGATGACGAGGAAACACCTGAACTGGCACCCAACGCCTTCAATAGACGTCGGGACTTTGGACCCCGATCAGATGTATCGTGCACCAGTCCCGTATACACGCCGATAATTTTTGTGGATGTTCTGGATGATTTTTTTAGTATTTTGTAGCGAAGCTGGCAACCCTCCAATCACAAGATCATTACATTTTACTTTTCCTTGTCAAGTCCGTCGCACAGTCCGAATCCTCTGATTCCCAGCTGAACGCCTTTATCCACTGGGCAACTGGAAGCCAACTTTCTTGAGGAAGTTCCTGGAGCAACTATTTCGTTAGCAAAATAACAAAAATCCCTTTAAAAAAAACGAAGACATCCTTTCAGAAATGATCCACATTGAAAATTTATTTCTCAATTCACAGACATACCACACAAATCTCCCAATATTGCCGAGAATCCGATCTTTGCCATTATCCCCGTTCGACCGGTTATTGCCTACCAAAAAAGATTAACGAATAAAAAAATTACGTAAACCTTCCCCTACTCTCGATAACAAGTAAAGAATAACCCTCGAAAAGGACACGCACCAATCCTTAAATTCCTCACCAATGTTTTTTTCCACTTATCGTTTGCCACATTTCACTACTCCATCCCTTTCGGCAAGGTTGTCTTCCCCGCGCTACAACAAAGCCACCGCCTTTTATTATAGACACATGTGACGTCATCGGGGCTCCAAACCAGTAGCCGGTAATTTCCGATGAGCTTTTGGACTGGCTGGAGTCTTGTTGTGGTCTTGTTAGACAAGGTTGTGATGAGGTTTCGGAAGGTGTGAGCGAACTGCATGGGCGAGGCAGGGTGGGTTGCTGTTTTTGGATGAATGCCGAAAGTATTGACGGTCAGTGGTCCTATCGAATGGTCAACGAGTAATTCTGGTTTGGCATGTCACTTTTCAAGATGCTTTGTTTCCCCGTGATTGCGTTTCTTTTGGCATTTTATTTAACCCTTTATAATTAGGGGTGGTATAAGGCTCAAGGGGATGGGGACAAAAAATATACAAAATCATACAAAAAATATATTTGGGAAGGTTGTAACAAGAAATCAAGAAATTTCCCAAATTAACGATTCGAAATTCCCAACTCAACAGGAGGCCTCCGTGGCCGAGTGGATTAAGGCGTCAGCTGGGAATCCAAGGGTCCCCGGTTCAAAACCTTGCGATGGACTAGACCAGTGGTCGACAAACCGCGGCTCACGAGCCACATGCGGCTCTTTGGCCTTTTGAGTGTAGCTCTTCCACAAATTACCTACCACGTACGGGCGGGCGCGTTGAAACTTCGTGGCAAAAATTTAAAAAAAAACATTTAAACTTTCCAAGGAGATGCAATGCAATCGTTTACATTAGTGTTTGAAAGTTATTGTTATGATTGAGAAAGGTATGTTAAGATATTTTGGACATATAGAGACATAGAGAGGATGAACGAAAGGAGATAGACGAAATACAATACAAGTGTGGATGAAAGAGTTGGAAGGGGTTGATCTCAGCGAACGCACATCAATCAGATTGAGGACGATTTTAGCAAAGGCCAGCTTAGGAGTACCCTAATTAAGTTAATAATAATGTATCTACCTATATAGTTTAAGTTTAAAAAATGCGGCTCTCAAAAGAAATTTTAATCGTTATTCTGTTGATATTTGGCTCTGTTGACTAATAAGTTTGCCGACCACTGGACTAGACTAAAGAATAGTAAAAAGTAGCGATATTGCGATCGGAGGGTTGCCAACATCGCTACCAAAATACTAGAATGTCGTCTAGAACATCCACAAAAAATTAACGGCGTGTATACGGGACTGTTGCACGATATATCTGATCAGGGTCCAAAGTCCCAAAGTCTATTGAAAGCGTTGGGTGCCAGCTCAGGTGTTGTCCTCGTCATCTGACCAGGGTTCAAAAATACGAGGCATCGTTCCCAGGCCTTTCCTTCGAGATAGGCCCCGAACCGTCGCCAATAGCCAACTGTGCAGCTCTAGTGCGACGTTAATTAACCAAACCAACCAAACCAAACTACAGTGCTGAAAATTTCCAGTTCTAACTTACCGACATTTTTCATATTTTTCTTATATATATTTTAGGTAATATCAAACAGTTTTCTCACAAGCATTGATTTGTTGCACCCATACTCCAATGCATCGTCCGTTTTGAGGTCTACTTTAAATGTAATCTTACAAGTTGAGAAATTTCTAATCTTCCCTGACTTTCATTTGCTAACAATATTAATTTCTTCAGGAATAAATTTTCACAACTCGGGGATTTTTAGAAGTTGAAATTCCCAACTTTCAGGGTTTCCAGATTCTTAGGGGGGTCGCCCCCCCCCACCAACCCCTCCGATGCGACAGGGCCCAGGGGGCGATAAGGCCCCTCTTTTAATAGGTATCCCCAATTCATTTAGCTACTCTTCCTCAATTATATATAAAAGTAACCCAACTGTCAAAGGAAACACTCTTTCCACTCCCCTAAAAATTTTGTTCGAACTTTTTATAGAGCCCCAGTTGCTCAGTTGGTAAGGCGTTCAGCTACTAATCAGAGGATTGGTGGTTCGAATCCGGGAAATGGACTTGACATAGAAAAGTAAAAAGGTAGTGATCTTGCGATCGGAGGGTTGCCAGCTTCACTACAAAAATACTAGAAAGTCGTCTAGAATATCCAACAAATTATACTGGCGTGTATACGGGACTGGTGCACGATAAATCTGATCGGGGTCCAAAGTCCCGACGTCTATTGAAGGCGTTGGGTGCCAGTTCAGGTGTTTCCTCGTCATCTGACCATGGTTCTAAAATAACGAGGTGCATGTATGAATGTGTGTGAATGTGTATGTGTTCCCGGGTCTTTCCTTCGAGATTGACCCCGAACCGTCGCCAATAGCCCACTGTGCAGCTCTAGTGCGACGTTAATTAACCAAACCAAACCAAACCAATCGAACTTTTTATAAGAAATTTGCCATTTCGATAGATAATAATTTGTAGAAGAAAATTACAATGAATAAATGTGTCAAACATTTATTAAACATTTAACAACAAACTGCCGTGCCCAGTTTTAAAGTTATATTATAAATCAGAGGGCAACTCATGCGGGGCATCTCATATTTAAAATTTGGGTAAAATTAGAAATTGCAGCAGTTTTCTGACATAAAAATTTGTGATTTATATTAAAATATTTCGTATGTACGTTTCTTGTCTGAATATTTGTATTTTATCAAATTCAGAAAAAAAAATATATTAAATCCTCCCCCAACCCTTTAATTTGGGTTTAGAACTATTGCACGACAGGGATTAGAATACCCACATTAAACTTTGATATAACCTGAACTCTGTACTTTTCTTACTTTGTTCTTCTAATTAAGCTAAGCAACTGGGAAAAAAAATCCCCTTATACTATAATCAACTCGTATACGTCCTTATTTTCTCAGCCTATATATGGTACTGCGGAGCAATGAGTAGAAAATGCTTCGCCATTTAATTATGCACGTTAAACTAAACCAACTTCAAAATAAACTTATATATAACCTGAACCCTGTACTTCTCTTACTTTATACTTCCAATTAAGCAACCGGGAAAAAATCCCCCAATATATTAAATTAAAAACGTATACGTCCTTATTTTCTCAGCTTTTTATGGTACTGCGGAGCAATGAGTAGAAAATGCTTCGCCATTTAATTATGCACGTTAAACTAAACCAACTTCAAAATAAACTTATATATAACCTGAACCCTGTACTTCTCTTACTTTATACTTCCAATTAAGCAACCGGGAAAAAATCCCCCAATATATTAAATTAAAAACGTATACGTCCTTATTTTCTCAGCTTATTATGGTACTGCGGAGCAATGAGTAGAAAATGCTTCGCCATTTAATTATGCACGTTAAACTAAACCAACTACAAACTAAACTTATATATAACCTGAACTCTGTACTTCTCTTACTTTATACTTTCAATTAAGCAACTGGGAAAAAATAACCCAATATATTAAAATCAAATCGTATACGTCCTTATTTTCTCAGCTTAATATGGTACGGCAGAGCAATGAGTAGAAAATGCTTCGCCATTTAATTATGCACGTTAAAACGAATCGAATGTTTAGGGTGCGCGAATATCCTCAAACCTAGACAAAAGATGCTCATCCCAATTAGCGCACGGCCCAACTCGAGTAGAGAATTCTATTTACGAGAAATCCAAATAAAAGTACCGTCATTAAATCGTCTGAATCGCATTAATTGGCCGCGGATAAGTTCGAAATTCTTAAGAACACACGCGAAGTGGAAATAAGTGGGCGGTTCTTTGGCTTTATTAATTGGATTCTTTGGCTTTTTGGCTTCCAGTTTTATTCTATTTCATTTGTTTTCGCTTATTTAATTAATGGCAACAACATGGAGAAGGTTGTTTAGGGATATGGCTACGGTGGGCGAATAGATTATTTTTAATAATATATTAATTTACTAGGAAATTCGAGACAACCCCATGAGGATTGCTACAAATTTCTTCCGAATTTCAGATAACATAATCAAAAGTAGTATTCGCCAATAAATTAAAGCGATGATTTGAAGTGCTAAGGTAAAAGTGCCAATACCACTGATCTCTAACTGTAACTTCTGGATAGGGCAAGACATTTTATTAACTTGAAGCCGATATGGAGGCCGCCATGATGGGGCATGTTTTTCTTGATACCGCAATATTTCGTATATTTTTCATGTTAAAATACGCCGACATATATTATTTTTGGGTAAGTTTTTTTTTTCTTTTTAAACCCATTTTAAATGTAATCTGCTATTAAAATAGGAAGTCATTTGCAAGTCAAAGTAGAAGTAGTTAAAAAGCAAGAGCAAAAACTATCTGTGTGGCAATATAAAAATTAATTCTATAAGAAGAAAATATAATATTTATATATATTTAATACTTCTACAATGCTTTGGTAATAAAAAACACCACTAAATCATTTTTTAAAAAATGTTGGGGCACAGTATGGCAGCTTTCAATTGGTTTCAACGCGCCCGTAGAGGAAACAAGGTTTGAGCCTTCCAGCAGTTGCAGTTAGAGTTCAGTGGCCAATACTTGTTTATTTTTTCAATAACAAACGATCGTTAGTGTTGCCAAACCACGAAAAGTAATAGAGTGATTTTTTTACCGTGAAAGGGAATTATTCATTTATAGCAGGAGCCAGTATATCTATCTTAAGTTTTTTATTGTTGCTGCAGATTTTAAGATACTATGAGCCCAAAAAAATATTTGTTAAAATTAGTTTGTTTTTTATGTCACACGATTTCCAACCTTGTAGGGACAAACCTACACACTGAGTATAAAATTATGGAAAGTGCTGGTTATTATCTTCTAATACAAATAAAAGTATACGTTCAGTTATTAAAACCACCTGATGGATACAAATGTATATGTCAGATCGAGTATTTTCAGTGTTTTCTGTAGTACACATAATATAAAAGTTGATTTAAAAAAATCCCTTTTTTGAAATAATTTTCAAGTTTAAAGCATTAGGAGGACTTTTGAAAACCTTCTCTACTGATATAATATAAAAAATATTTTTGTAAATATATGAATGTATTGAAAATATAAATTAAACTTTCCTTCAGTGACAACAAGCCTACAGATTCGAAATTTTGTTAATCCGTCAAAGAGTTAATAAAAAAAACATACCTCGATTATTTTTAGTAAAATTTAAAATCTTATCTTTATCTTCCCGGTACCAACCTTCGAGCCTGAATGGACTGTAGTAGATCGAATATGAGGACATAATCGTGAAACCAACATCTCAGACCGAATGGCCTCAGACACGTGACTTCTTTTCAAAATTATGAATTAAAAAATACTCGCGATTGGCTGATGAATTGGGAAATATGCAACAGTGAAAATTTATGAATAGAAAGATGTTATTAACCATGTGTCTGAGGCCATACATGTTGGCTTCACTTTGATGTTAGCGAGAGTGACGTCATGACTCCTCTACTACAAAGGTTGGTTTGGTTTGTTTAAAAAACGTCGCACTAGACCTGCACAGTGGGCTATTGGCGACGGTTCGGGGCCTATCTCGAAGGAAAGACCCGGGAACGATGCCTCGTATTTTTGAACAATGGTCAGATGACGAGGACAACACCTGAGCTGGCACCCAACGCAACCTCAATAGGCGTCAGGACACTGGACCCCAATCAGATGTATCGTCCACCAGTCCCGTATACACGCCAGTATAATTTGTTGGATGTTCTGGACGACTTTCTAGTATTTTTGTAGCGAAGCTGGCAACCCTCCGATCGCAAGATCACTACTTTTCTTTGTCAAGTCCATCGCACGGATTCGAACCACCAATCCTCTGATTAGTAGCTGAACGCCTTAGTCACGGAGCAACTGGGGCTCCTCTACTACAAAGGATTCATGCTGGAAGGAACCAACAGCAAAATATTACCACACCAATTTAAATGCCCTTAGATTATCTACTACGTTTGAAACACATACCAATAATATTTTTACATTGTAACTCAATTCTAGGTCAACAACTTTTCATTTCGCTGCACCGAAACAAACAAACAAACTTACCTGATTCGTGCAAGAGCTATGACTTCATATCTCCGTTCTTCCATCTTGATTATTGTTTACTCCTTCAAGAATCTCGATCTTTCAAATCATTCACCTTTAATTGAGTTCTCAAGGTAAAGGAAAGAACCGAGAACTCTTATCTGATTCCTGTCAAAAAATTGGTATATATTTTTTTTCTGTTGGGGTTTTGTCTATCTTTTATTATTTGACCGCGGTTTTGGAAGTCTATGTTATGTTTTTCTCACTTTACTTCTGAAGTATTTCTGATTGTTTATTTTTATTTTATTTATTAATTTTATTTTTATTTTATTTATTTATTTTATTTTTATTGTTTATTATTTTTATTTTTAAATTGTTCGAAGGATCAAGGAACTTTTTGGTTTAGAAACACCCACGGTGTTTGTCGTGTTTTTAGGGAGTTAATAACCTGCGTCGAGGCTGAAATGAATTTTAATATCTCGATATTTTTTTAGTGTTTTAATTTGCATTTATTCATATTGATGCCCAGGGTTTCCTGAAATCTAAAAACTTAATACAATTTGATTAAAACTACACTAAAAAAATATGGTTAAAAATGAGTACATGGACGTACTCGTTTTTCTTTGAGTACAATTGTATCGTAAATGAGCGATGGCGTACTCAAATTTAAGTAATCGTACTTTATTAAAAATGAGCATTGTGATTTAATATTGCTAATCTCAGCTTCTGTTCAAGCCGTCTTAACAAAGTGACCTGGCAAACTTAAAATATTTGTTCAAAAGATGGTTTTCCACATTATTTGATGTCGATTGCTTAAATGTAAACTGAGTTAATACGACTCAATTATCTTACTTCCCATTCTTTTGCCACGCCTTTTTAACATTACTTCTGTTTATAACTTCTTCACGTAGCTCCCGTAGTACAAAGGATATGGCTCGGGACTTCGGTGAGGACGACATCAGGTAGACGGATTGGGTTCGATTCCCGGTAAGTCAAGGTTGTAGTTGTTGACATTTATTGAAGGCAGCCTATGTAGGCAAGCAATTGCTCTTTTTATTCATTTTAACTCATTTTTGAGTAGATATCTTTTTCAAAAATGAAACTTATCTATTCAGAGCTATGATAAGAATCGAATGTAATCAAAAATGAGTACATTTGATTTATTTTTGAGTACTTATTTTTAACTTTGTATCATTATCTTCACTTTTTTGTTCAGTATACTTTTTAAATGGTTCTCTCATTCACATTGAGGAGCTGTAATTTAGTAAGTCACGTTATCTTTCATCCTGTTGTACACCCTCCTCATACATTTTTGTACTTAAAAAATAGCGTGATACATTTTTGTACTTAAAAAATAGCCTTTAACCCTCTGTGTATTTTAGAAAAGGACAGAATTATAAACTTTTTTTCTTTAAAAAAATATTTTACTTTATCGGTTAAAATTACAGTCGGTTAAAATTAAAGACACCCTTGCCAATATATTTTCTGTAAATTCGCAAGATTTGAGCAAACCATTTAGCAATTTTCGAATTAAAATTAGACAAAGGAAAAGAACTTTCTGTATTTTATGTTGTTTTCCATGTGCTGTATAAGAGTGAATTTTTCTTTTTGTACTTATATCACCCCTAATAAAAACAATTATTCAACTTAACATATCCTGGAAGTTAAATTTACAAAACCGGTTCAATAACTATAAAGATTCAAAAACTACAATACCAAGGAAGTGTTTTCCAGTAAAAAGAATATTTTTAGCATCAAAATATAGTTATATCAAACAACAGTCCTTGTAAATTCCTAGCAATTCAACCTAGTTACAAACTAGTTAAATGTAATTATTTTACGAACCTTATCTACGCAACAATATCCCACAATCGTAATTATTAATATCTTTTTCAATCTACACGGCCATATTTGGGCTTCGAGCAAGAAAAACTCCTTGCGTACGCGCGCATGCGCGGCTCCATAACAACAACAATGAAATTGTAACTGGAGCTACAGGGCGACTGCAAAAATAAATGGCGAGCTCGCCAAATTTCAAAGCGAGTAAAGTATATCGATATGACGTTATTTCTAAGCAAGGACGAATCGAAAAAATGGAAGAAATGACCTCACCGAATTCGAAATGAATTAAACAGTATATTCGAAATTAAACAGTAAATTCGAAATTAAACAGTATATTCCTAAAAATTCAACCTAGTTACAAACCAGTTTAATGTAATTATTTTACGAACTTTATCTACGCAACACAATATCCCACAATCGTAATTATTAATATCTT
Source organism: Troglohyphantes excavatus (assembly GCA_963932185.1). Taxonomy (NCBI): domain Eukaryota; kingdom Metazoa; phylum Arthropoda; class Arachnida; order Araneae; family Linyphiidae; genus Troglohyphantes; species Troglohyphantes excavatus. The sequence goes on along the minus strand of OZ010677.1, from coordinate 7,738,291 downwards.
TTTCAATCTACACGGCCATATTTGGGCTTCGAGCAAGAAAACCTCCTTACTTACGCGCGCATGCGCGGTTCAATAACAACAACATTGAAACTGTCACTAGAGCTACAGGGTTGCAAAAATAAATCGCGAACTTTCAAACTTTCACAGTGAGTTAAGTATATAAATATGACGTTATTTCTAAGCAAGGACGAACCGCGGAAATGGAAGAAATGTCCTCACCGAATTCGAAATGAATTAAACAGTTTGTTGGGTTCTATTTGTTCAGGGTCGTCAATGAATTCACGCTGATTACAATAATGGCAGTGTACAGTTTCTCGTTTCAACCTTCGGAAGTTTCGTTTTGGTCTCGATTATTTTTGCGTGGGATAATAAAGTTCCATTGTTGTTTTCTTAATTTGGATTAATTGTGTTTGGTGTTTGAGTTCCTGAATTGCGTAACGATGATATGCGCATGTTTCAGATAACCCGGATTTGATTTCGATATCCGCTGTTAAAAATGGATGCTCACTTTTGAAAAATATTTCTTCATTTTAATTAAACAGTTGCCTGCGAAATGCTCTGATTAAATATTTCGTTCAGAATATGTAAAAATCGCCCTAAACGTTATCAGCTCTTCCACGCCAATATATTGTAACCTAATAGATTACTATGTCAAAGTTGGCAACCCTCTAAGTTGCACTGATACTAGTGAAATATAAATTAAAAAAAAAATATTGTGATGTTAATGTGATTTTTAACCGACTGCCCAGCGCGCCCACCAAAACTCCAAAATAAAATCACCAGAAACTTTAAATTAAAACCGCCAACGCGCGCCAAGTCGAGAGGTTATAGATTCGACTTTTGTGTATTTTTTTTTTATGTATGTGCGCGCGGGTTTTCGATTCTACTTCAGATATTTGGACAATTTTTTTTTGTTGGATAGGGGATGTTTTAAAGAGAGCAATTTGAAAAAAATATCCGGTTATCCGGTATTTAGCTATCCGGATTTCTCAATTAACCGGACCGTTTAAAAAAAAATGTCGTTCGATTTCGAAAATTCTTTTTTTGTTGGATAGAGAAAAATCCACTTAGAAATATCTACAAAATAATAATAGGTTATTCGCCTGTTATATATCCGGAAATGTCGATTAACCGGATTTTTTTAAAACAATTTATCCGATTTCAAAATATTTTCATTGTTAAACGGAAGTTGTACAACAATGACATTTCGTTTAACATGCATTTATTGGCTTTGTTAGGGATTGTTTTAAAATATACATTGTTGAGCACAAGTTGCTACTAGAATTTCTTGGTGAATAGGGGGCGAAGCCCCCTGCTAAATTAAAAACTAAAAAAATAAAAATAAAATAATCTTTCTAAAAAACGGAAAACCGACTTTAAGAAAAATGCGCTAAAAAGTAAAAAATAATTTATTTTACGAATCAGTTGAAAAAATACTACGTATAAAATTGATATACATTAATTCAATTTTTTCAACTCATTCGTAAAATTAAAAATTATTTTTTACTTTTTAGCGCATTTTTCTTAAAGTCGGTATTCCTTTTTTTTAGAAAGATTATTTTATAGTATTTAAATTGGGTTTAATTTAGATTGAAAAATTATTACGATGAAATATTCTTCAAATGATTGTCCGAAATGGGGGTTTGAGATGACACAACCGCCTGCTCGAATAACCCCAAACAACTTCTCGAACCAGTGTTTTTTTTTAATGATAAGTGCTTTATGCTATGTGCCATTGTCCGGTACCAAAGCCGACTACTCGATGGAGATCAGTAACCCAAACGTATGTTACCAAGAGTTCCAGCTGTTTTTGAAAGGTAATGTGCCATTGCTCATTGCTAAAATGACTTACTGCTAAAATAACATTGTTAAAATATGAAAAATTATTTGCGTTTTCATGAGGATAACCGAAATGCGACAAAACCCGTTTTGAATGTTTACTCTTCGTTTTATGATTTTTTAATTACATTAAGAAATATTTTTGCAAACTATAAAAAAAGTGACCAAATAAAAGACAGGAGTTCAGAAGACTGTTAGTGTTGGTTGCCAAACCACGAAAAGTAATAGAGATATTTTTTTTACCGTGTAAGTGAATTATGCATTTATAACGGCTGGAGTTCGGCTGGTTTTACAATTTTTCGTTATAGTACGGGTATTAGATTGCGGGCATAATTTAGCCAGTTTAACTCACGGAGTAAAGAAAAAGGTGGAGATGATTTGGCGAGATTTCATGAGACGTAAGTTAGCAACCCCAAACTAGGAACAAAGAAACCTAGTTTGCAGTAAGTTTTCTACGAGGTAGTAGTTTTTCTACGCCAAGTACTGGTACTAAGTAATGCTTTGGAATAGCGCCAAATATTTCGCCAGTTCCTACTTTTTAAGCGATTGCTTACTTCACATTGCAAACCTGCAAACCAGTTTTTGACTTGTTCGCACCTCCACCTTCTTCTTTACTCCGTGAGTTTAACTACTGTAACTTCAGATCTAAACGAAGAATCGGGGACAGTATATGATTTTTACAACAATGCTTTTGAATTTTATGCTGAAATAAACAAAACAACAATGAACACAATCAAATCATTTTTATTATATAATAACAATGTATTTATTTCTATTAATTGCAACAATGATTGGTAGTGTTATCTTTAACAATGTATTCTTATAGAATACTCCGATTGTTGTTATTTTGCTCATTCGGTAGCCATTTTGAAGAAATTGTGGACCGAATTTCTAAAAGCTTAAACTTAATAATTTTTTCAACTTATCACAGTTCATGCAGACTTGCTTTTTTACCTAAGTAAGTAACAACATTTTATACTTGAGTATTTCTATAGTTTTATGTATTATTTTTCAATTCAGTGTATTTGAAACTTGAAAATGCCTATTAGTTGAGTTCATGACAATATTGGCGCAGTTAAGTTCTGTTTTGCATATCTTATACAGACGACACATTTAGATATTATCAACCTCGAAGTTTTCTCGCGTTTAAAATCAGGAAGTGTTATTTATCGTAAAATATTTTTCAAGATCGGTGATTTGTCGTGAGAGTTTTTAAAATGATCGGTCATTATCAGTCACTTGATTACTTGGTGATCTGACCTGGACTCTGAATTGCAAAGTATGTGGCTTCTGCTTCATTCGGAGTGGGTTTCATTAACACACAGAGAAAGGCTGTGATGGAAAACCGCGGTCATATTCATTATGTGATATCAGGCACTTAGGTAAGGGGGTGCTTCAGGGGGTTCAAACCCCTCCCATTGACAGTCAAGGAAAAAAAATTGAATTTCTGTAAAAATCATAAAAATACTTTAAAAACTAGAAAAATTTCAATTTCTAGTATAATACTTCTTGTTGAGTTGTGTGAGGGAAAACCTGGTATTTTTCGGGATTTCTACCATCAAAAATAGTTTTTAAAAGGCTTCAAAACATGTTTTCGAGGTAATTTTTATCTCAAACCTAAGCGTAACGTAATGTCATCGTGTTTCATTAAATAGCACTTGAATTTCGGAGACAAAGGGAAGAGGTCGTTAAACGGGATCCATATATTATTTTAAACAAGGAATCTTAAAATTTGTTCTCTAAATTTATTTCATAAGCACTAATTTTAAAAATAGTTAATGACTGATATTGGTAACGATTTCATGAAAAACTATCGATAACTGTTGCTGTTTCGATATTTATATGCCAACGTATTCCTGTTTACTTGAATAAAAATTAATATAAATTTGAAAAAAATTAAAAATAAGGAGGGGGGAGGGGGAGGACAAGTTACTTAGTCACTGAACCACCCCCATGACAAATCTATACCTACGTGCCTGTGATGCATGAGTTTAAATCTCGTACAGAATGGATATTCTTCAATGTTAAAAATCATCCTTAATTAGTAAATGAGCTATAAGAATCCATAACTTTCTTTGACAGTTACGCGCGGGTTATCTCCAAAAGTAATTTAAAGTTATCTTAAGCCAAAAAAGTAGGAAGGTCAAATTACGACAAATGTTTTTGAAAATCAAAGTGCACATTCAATGTTTTAGTTCCAAATTACACCACAGATTAAAATGAGTTTTCTCAGCGACGTGATGGTAGATTTATGCAAAGAGGGCCAACAGTTGTATATTTGCACGCGGAGTGGTCACGTGTGGTCTTTCGGTGTGTGGGAGTCGGTTTGAATAACGCAGAGAGAAAGAGTATGATGGAGGAATGCGGTGTTCCGGCACGTCGCACCTGCCCCCCCCCCCCCCCCAATAACCTGGACACCCTGAAAGTTGGGAATTTCAACTTCTACTTCAATCCCGAGTTGGGATAATTTATGCCTGAAGAAAATTAATATTATTAATAAATGAAAGCTAGGGGAGATTAGAAATCGTCCAACTTGTAAGATTACATTTAAATTAGACCTCAGAACGGACACCGCATTGGAATAGGGGTGCAACAAGTCAATGCTTGTGAGACAACTGTTTAATATTACCTAAAATAAATATAAAAAAAGATGAAAAATGTCAATAAGTTGGAAGTGGGAATTTTCAGCACTGTTGAGTTGGGAATTTCGAATAGTTGAGTTGAGAATTTCTAATAGTTGAGTTGAGAATTTCGAATCGTTAACTTGGGAAATTTCAGCCCCCTCAAAATATTTTGTGCAACGGCACTGGCGGTGATAGTCATTTTGTGACATACATAAGTTTAAATCTTGTAAACGAATAATTCTTCAAAGTTATAAATAAATATTATTTAAAAAAATAAATATTTTTTTTAATAAACATCGGTAAAAAATGTTAATGATAAGTTTTTCAAGTTAGTATGTCTTTTGCAAGGCATTTAAATTAAGTTGCACTATAAGAGTCCACAACAAGAACAGACACAAGTTAAAAAAAAAGGTATCTTAATGAAAAATAAATGAAGAATCCGAAATCTATAGTTTTTCTATACCCGCCATCAAAATTCGTTTTTTAAAAAAAAATTAGTAATTTTGTCTCAATAATAAATATCTCAGACGATACACACTTCGAAGAAGTCGGTTGTTATTATATTTTCCCCTCTGACTTTTGTACCGCGTGGGTGGGAATTTCGTCCATTTTCTACAGTTTGGTATTCCTCCCCCATAATTCCAGGGGGTATGAGCTAATAAGAATAAAATACATGTCATGTAGAGGAAGATGGGCCGCGTCAACCAAGGTTGTTCATTAATTCACACTCAACTGCCTTTTGTGCCGTGTGAGTGGGTAAATAAGTCAATTTTCGTGCATTGTCTGGCCCCTTTAACCGCTGTAACTTCATTTCCAATCAACGTATCGTAGCGAGTGACTGCTTAAAAGAACAACCGAGCGGTTAAAGGCGTCAGCTGGGAATGAGAAGGTTCTCTGTTCGATGCCAGGCAATGGACTTGACAAAGAAACGTAAGAAAGTAGTGATCTTGTGATCTGACGGTTGCCAGCTTCGCTACAAAATACTAGAAAAGTCGTCCAGAACATCCGCATAAATTATCGGCGTGTATACGGGACTGATGCACGATACATCTGATCGGGGTCCAAAGTCCCGACGTCTATTGAAGGCGTTGGATTCCAGTTCAGGTGTTGTCCTCGTCATCTGACCATGGTTCAAAAATACGAGGCATCGTTCCCGGGTCTTTCCTTCGAGATAGGCCCCGAACAGTCGCCAATAGCCCACTGTGCAGCTCTAGTGCGACGTTAATTAATAAAATAAAACCGTTTGCTAATTATATTTATTTTCTTCAGGCATACATTTTTCCAACTCATGGATTTAAAAAACTCGAAATTCTCAAATTTTAAGTTTTCCAGATTATTGGGTGGGGTGGGGGTGGGGGGTCGTGCTCCTCCTCGACTCTCCACCCCTACCAGTGCGACGGGCCTGCATGTCGAAAGAGCAATTCATGACCAACAAAATGTCACCAAGAACTCCAAACTTATAACAAGTGCGGAGATATCGAGAGCTTACCAAAACCCCAAGACAACCCCAGCAGATCAGGAGAGGTTACAGAAACATATAACTCCAGAGGCAAATAATCAGCTTAACGGAATAATTATCACAACATCGTGTAGGGGAAAGTAGACCGCATCTAGTTAAGATGGAAATTAATTCATTACATCCTTTAACCGTTTTACCTCGTAGGCCGAAATGCAAAAGATTGCGGACATAATTTGGCCAATTTAACCCATGTCATTTCAGTTCTATTCGCCGAATCGTGCCTAGCATGTAATTTTTACAATGCTTTTGCATTTCTATTGTTGAAATAAACAAATTAATTGTTAAAACAATCAAATCATGTATATAATAATAATGTATTATATCATATTATTGCAACAATGGTTGGTAGTGTTAAATTTAACAATATGTATTGTTTATGAATACTCCGATTGTTGATATTTTGCTCATTCGGTAGCCATTTTGAAGAAATAATGGACGTAACTTCTAAAATGGAAATTTTAATAATTTTTCCAGCATATCACAATTTATGCAGACTTCCTTTTATTATTTAGGTAAGTAAAAATGTTTTATACTTAAGTATTACTTTAGTTTTATGTATTATTTTTCACTTCAGTGTATTTGAAAATTGGAAATGCATATTATTGTTAAAAATAGGTACTTAAAAATAAGTAAAATTTACTGAATTTTGATTACGTTTAAAGTTTATTATAGATCCGAATACATTGGTTTCATTTTTGAAAAAGACACGTAGTAAAATGAATAAAAAGAGCAGTTGCTTGCCTATATAGGCTGCCTTCATAAACCACTTTTAATACATTTCTACGATTACAACCACTACCGGGAATCGAACCACTTCCGTCTACCTGATGTTGTCCGCACCGAAGTCCAGAGTTTTATCCGTTGTACTACCAGAGCGACGGGAAGAAGTTATCAACAGAAGTAACCTTAAAAAGACGTGGCAAAAGAATGGGAAGTAAGGAAATTCAATTGTAATAATTCAGTTTTCATTTAAGCAATCGACATCAAACAATGTGGAAAACCATATTCTGAACAAACAATTTAAGTTTTCCAAGTCGCTTTGCAAGATGGCTTGAACAGAAGCCGAGATTAGCAATATTAAACCATACTGCTCACTTTTGCGAAAGTACGATTACTTACATTTGAGTACGTCATTGCTCATTTACGATGCAATTGTATTCAAAGAAAAAAAAGAGTACGTTCATGTACTCATTTTTAAGCACCTTTTTTTAACAGTGTGGTCATGACAAAATTGGCGCAGTTAAGTTCTGTATTTCATGCCTTATACAGGAAACATTTAAATAGATACTATCAACCGAACAGGTTTTTTTTGCGTTTAAAATCTAGAAGTGTTATTTAACAATATTTGCCAACATATGTGATTTGTCGTCGGAGTTTTTAAATTGAAATGTCATTTATCAGTCTCTACATTATTTGGGGATCAGACCTGAATCGTAAAGTATGACGCATTTGCCAGTGGCGGCCCGTGGTCGAAAATGTTAGTGCAGACGAAATCATGTGACCCCCCCCCCCCCTCCCCCCTTATTTTCGAAAACTCATACATAAACGGAAATTCTTAATTATTTACTACTCAAATCAAAGTTTCCTTAAAATTTTTACGAATATGCGAAAAAACATGACAAAAAAATAGTAAACACTTACTTATTTTTTTTAATTAAAGCAATCCTAATTTCTTTTAAACATGCGAATCGGTCAATTTTAATAATAAATTACATAACAAAACAACAGCAGGACCATGTCCTGAAACAACAGCACACAGTAAATGTATCACGAAAACCATTTCCATTTGGAGATATTCTCGTAAGTTATCGTTTCATCCCAGCGTTTCACGGACGAGCCAATCAGCATATCGAATCTCAAGTGCAGCTAAAAGAAGAAAATTCGTTTCGGCTATACCTTCTCACAAATGCAGTGCATTAGCATGGGCAGGAATCTCCATACCACGTAGAGGTTACCATGGCAACGATGCAGCCGATTTCGAATTTTGGTTTTTGGCTGCAGTTTTGATTGAATACAGTTTTTCCCCCTCCGGAATTATACATTAAGGTAACAGGCTTGCTATTTATCGGAGAATTTGATTACTACCGTAGAAATTTCATTTTCAATTCTAAGCTTCATTTAAGAAAATTATTAAAATGTCTGATTTTAGTTTTAAAATACTGAATTTAGGTGCAGCCCGGCTGTACTTGCTGTTCCCCACGAGCCGCCACTGGCATTTGCTCGAAGACACGAGTCGGTTTTATTACCGCACAGAGAAAATGTGATGTAGGACAGTGGTCATATTCATTTTGTAATATACTGAAGGTTAAATCTCGTGCAGAAAGGAATATTCAGTGATAAAAATCACTATTAATTAGAAAATGTTCGATAAAAGTCCACAATTTTCTTTGACAGATGCGATCGGATTATCTCCAAATGTATCGAAAAGTTATCTTAAGCCGAAAAAGTAAGTAGGTCAAATTTCGAAAAATGTTTTTCATATCAAAGTGCACATTTAATGTATATTTAAGTTTTAGTTCAAAATTACACAACACATCAACATTTATTTTCTCACCGACGTGGTGGTAGATTTTCGCAAAGAGGGCCACCAGTTGTTGTTTTTTGCACTCGGAGTGGTCATGCGTTGTCTTATGGTGTGATGAGGGAGTCGGTTTGAAAAACGCAGAGGGGGGAAGAGGTGGGATTAAGAGCCACGGTTATAAATTTTGAAAAATGTTTTTAATTTCAAAGTGAACATTTAATGTATATTTAAGTTTTAGTTCAAAATTACACAACACATCAAAATTTATTTTCTCACCGACGTGGTGGTAGATTTCCGCAAAGAGGTCCACCAGTTGTTGTTTTTTGCACTCGGAGTGGTCATGCGTTGTCTTATGGTGTGATGAGGGAGTCGGTTTGAAAAACGAAGAGGGGGGGGGGGGGGGGAGAGGTGGGATTAAGAGCCACGGTTATAAATTTCGAAAAATGTTTTTAATTTCAAAGTGAACATTTAATGTATATTTAAGTTTTAGTTCAAAATTACACAACACATCAAAATTTATTTTCTCACCGACGTGGTGGTAGATTTCCGCAAAGAGGGCCACCAGTTGTTGTTTTTTGCACTCGGAGTGGTCATGCGTTGTCTTACGGTATGATGAGGGAGTCGGTTTGCAAAACGCAGAGGGGGAAAGAGGTGGGTTTAAGAGCCACGATTATAAATTTCGAAAAACGTTTTTTATTTCAAAGTGAACATTTAATGTATATTTAAGTTTTAGTTCAAAATTACACAACACATCAAAATTTATTTTCTCACCGACGTGGTTGTAGATTTTCGCAAAGAGGGCCACCAGTTGTTGTTTTTTGCACTCGGAGTGGTCATGCGTTGTCTTATGGTGTGATGAGGGAGTCGGTTTGAAAAACGCAGAGGGGGAAAGAGGTGGGTTTAAGAGCCACGATTATAAATTTCGAAAAACGTTTTTTATTTCAAAGTGAACATTTAATGTATATTTAAGTTTTAGTTCAAAATTACACAACACATCAAAATTTATTTTCTCACCGACGTGGTGGTAGATTTTCGCAAAGAGGGCCACCAGTTGTTGTTTTTTGCACTCGGAGTGGTCATGCGTTGTCTTATGGTGTGATGAGGGAGTCGGTTTGAAAAACGCAGAGGGGGAAAGAGGTGGGTTTAAGAGCCACGATTATAAATTTCGAAAAATGATTTTAATTTCAAAGTGCACATTTAATGTATATTTAAGTTTTAATTCAAAATTACACAACACATCAAAATTTATTTTCTCACCGACGTGGTGGTAGATTTCCGCAAAGAGGGCCACCAGTTGTTGGTTTTTGCACTCGGAGTGGTCATGCGTTATCTTATGGTGTGATGAGGGAGTCGGTTGAAAAACGCAGAGGGGGAAAGAGGTGGGATTAAGAGCCACGATGTTAAATTTCGAAAAATGTTTTTAATTTCAAAGTGAACATTTAATGTATATTTAAGTTTTAGTTCAAAATTACACAACACATCAAAATTTATTTTCTCACCGACGTGGTGGTAGATTTCCGCAAAGAGGGCCACCAGTTGTTGTTTTTTGCACTCGGAGTGGTCATGCGTTGTCTTATGGTGTGATGAGGGAGTCGGTTTGAAAAACGCAGAGGGGGGGAGAGGTGGTATTAAGAGCCACAGTTATAAATTTTGAAAAATGTTTTTAATTTGAAAGTGAACATTTAATGTATATTTAAGTTTTAGTTCAAAATTACACAACACATCAAAATTTATTTTCTCACCGACGTGGTGGTAGATTTTCGCAAAGAGGGCCACCAGTTGTTGTTTTTTGCACTCGGAGTGGTCATGCGTTGTCTTATGGTGTGATGAGGGAGTCGGTTTGAAAAACGCAGAGGGGGAAAGAGGTGGGTTTAAGAGCCACGATTATAAATTTCGAAAAACGTTTTTTATTTCAAAGTGAACATTTAATGTATATTTAAGTTTTAGTTCAAAATTACACAACACATCAAAATTTATTTTCTCACCGACGTGGTGGTAGATTTTCGCAAAGAGGGCCACCAGTTGTTGTTTTTTGCACTCGGAGTGGTCATGCGTTGTCTTATGGTGTGATGAGGGAGTCGGTTTGAAAAACGCAGAGGGGGAAAGAGGTGGGTTTAAGAGCCACGATTATAAATTTCGAAAAATGATTTTAATTTCAAAGTGCACATTTAATGTATATTTAAGTTTTAATTCAAAATTACACAACACATCAAAATTTATTTTCTCACCGACGTGGTGGTAGATTTCCGCAAAGAGGGCCACCAGTTGTTGGTTTTTGCACTCGGAGTGGTCATGCGTTATCTTATGGTGTGATGAGGGAGTCGGTTGAAAAACGCAGAGGGGGAAAGAGGTGGGATTAAGAGCCACGATGTTAAATTTCGAAAAATGTTTTTAATTTCAAAGTGAACATTTAATGTATATTTAAGTTTTAGTTCAAAATTACACAACACATCAAAATTTATTTTCTCACCGACGTGGTGGTAGATTTCCGCAAAGAGGGCCACCAGTTGTTGTTTTTTGCACTCGGAGTGGTCATGCGTTGTCTTATGGTGTGATGAGGGAGTCGGTTTGAAAAACGCAGAGGGGGGGGAGAGGTGGTATTAAGAGCCACAGTTATAAATTTTGAAAAATGTTTTTAATTTGAAAGTGAACATTTAATGTATATTTAAGTTTTAGTTCAAAATTGCACAACACATCAAAATTTATTTTCTCACCGACGTGGTGGTAGATTTCCGCAAAGAGGGCCACCAGTAGTTGTTTTTTGCACTCGAAGTGGTCATGCGTTGTCTTATGGTGTGGAATATCCTAGGACACTATTATCCTTGTTCTTTGTGGTTGTAGCTATCCGTTCTCATCAGGCACTTAATCTCAATATATTCTTTTACACAATTCAAGCACACACAATAAAACCAACTCATCAGGTATATCTAAATTTAAGATTTAATTAAACTTAAGAGGTTACATATTATTATTATTTACAATTAAGGCAAGTGCTCCTACATGATTGACACTGCCTATTCGTGGACCTCGTGGCATAGTTTTTTAGTCTCTGTGTCTCTCACAAAAAATGGCGACGCTCCAGCGTCATCAAAACTTAATTGCGCAGTTCTCTCCGGCCATTTGATTGGACGCCGTTTGCGTGGGAGTTTTGTCCACGTGCCTTTCCAACATATGGTGTGATGAGGGAGTCGGTTTGAAAAACGCAGAGGGGGGGAGAGGTAGGATTAAGAGCCACGGTTATAAATTTCGAAAAATGTTTTTAATTTCAAAGTGCACATTTAATGTATATTTAAGTTTTAGTTCAAAATTACACAACACATCAAAATTTATTTTCTCACCGACGTGGTGGTAGATTTTCGCAAAGAGGTCCACCAGTTGTTGTTTTTTGCACTCGGAGTGGTCATGCGTTGTTTTAGGGTGTAATGAGGGAGTCGGTTTGAAAAACGCAGAGGGGGAAAGAGGTGGGATTAAGAGCCACGGTTATAAATTTCGAAAAATGTTTTTAATTTCAAAGTGAACATTTAATGTATATTTAAGTTTTAGTTCAAAATTACACAACACATCAAAATTTATTTTCTCACCGACGTGGTGGTAGATTTTCGCAAAGAGGGCCACCAGTTGTTGTTTTTTGCACTCGGAGTGGTCATGCGTTATCTTATGGTGTGATGAGGGAGTCGGTTTGAAAAACGCAGAGGGGGAAAGAGGTGGGATTAAGAGCCACGATGTTAAATTTCGAAAAATGTTTTTAATTTCAAAGTGAACATTTAATGTATATTTAAGTTTTAGTTCAAAATTACACAACACATCAAAATTTATTTTCTCACCGACGTGGTGGTAGATTTCCGCAAAGAGGGCCACCAGTTGTTGTTTTTTGCACTCGGAGTGGTCATGCGTTGTCTAATGGTGTGATGAGGGAGTCGGTTTGAAAAACGCAGAGGGGGGAAGAGGTGGGATTAAGAGCCACGGTTATAAATTTCGAAAAATGTTTTTAATTTCAAAGTGAACATTTAATGTATATTTAAGTTTTAGTTCAAAATTACACAACACATCAAAATTTATTTTCTCACCGACGTGGTGGTAGATTTTCGCAAAAAGGGCCACCAGTTGTTGGTTTTTGCACTCGGAGTTGTCATGCGTTATCTTATGGTGTGATGAGGGAGTCGGTTTGAAAAACGCAGAGGGGGAAAGAGGTGGGATTAAGAGCCACGATGTTAAATTTCGAAAAATGTTTTTAATTTCAAAGTGAACATTTAATGTATATTTAAGTTTTAGTTCAAAATTACACAACACATCAAAATTTATTTTCTCACCGACGTGGTGGTAGATTTCCGCAAAGAGAGCCACCAGTTGTTGTTTTTTGCACTCGGAGTGGTCATGCGTTGTCTTATGGTGTGATGAGGGAGTCGGTTTGAAAAACGCAGAGGGGGAAAGAGGTGGGATTAAGAGCCACGATGATAAATTTCGAAAAATGTTTTTAATTTCAAAGTGAACATTTAATGTATATTTAAGTTTTAGTTCAAAATTACACAACACATCAAAATTTATTTTCTCACCGACGTGGTGGTAGATTTCCGCAAAGAGGGCCACCAGTAGTTGTTTTTTGCACTCGGAGTGGTCATGCGTTGTCTTATGGTGTGGAATATCCTAGGACACTATTATCCTTGTTCTTTGTGGTTGTAGCTATCCGTTCTCATCAGGCACTTAATCTCAATATATTCTTTTACACAATTCAAGCACACACAATAAAACCAACTCATCAGGTATATCTAAATTTAAGATTTAATTAAACTTAAGAGGTTACATATTATTATTATTTACAATTAAGGCAAGTGCTCCTACGTGATTGACACTGCCTATTCGTGGACCTCGTGGCATAGTTTTTTAGTCTCTGTGTCTCTCACAAAAAATGGCGACGCTCCAGCGTCATCAAAACTTAATTGCGCAGTTCTCTCTGGCCATTTGATTGGACGCCGTTTGCGTGGGAGTTTTGTCCACGTGCCTTTCCAACATATGGTGTGATGAGGGAGTCGGTTTGAAAAACGCAGAGGGGGGAGAGGTGGGATTAAGAGCCACCGTTATAAATTTCGAAAAATGTTTTTAATTTCAAAGTGCACATTTAATGTATATTTAAGTTTTAGTTCAAAATTACACAACACATCAAAATTTATTTTCTCACCGACGTGGTGTTAGATTTTCGCAAAGAGGGCCACCAGTTGTTGTGTTTTGCACTCGGAGTGGTCATGCGTTGTCTTATGGTGTGATGAGGGAGTCGGTTTGAAAAACGCAGAGGGGGAAAGAGGTGGGATTAAGAGCCACGATGATAAATTTCGAAAAATGTTTTTAATTTCAAAGTGAACATTTAATGTATATTTAAGTTTTAGTTCAAAATTACACAACACATCAAAATTTATTTTCTCACCGACGTGGTGGTAGATTTCCGCAAAGAGGGCCACCAGTTGTTGGTTTTTGCACTCGGAGTGGTTATGCGTTATCTTATGGTGTGATGAGGGAGTCGGTTTGAAAAACGCAGAGGGGGAAAGAGGTGGGATTAAGAGCCACGATGATAAATTTCGAAAAATGTTTTTAATTTCAAAGTGAACATTTAATGTATAATTAAGTTTTAGTTCGAAATTACACAACACATCAAAATTTATTTTCTCACCGACGTGGTGGTAGATTTCCGCAAAGAGGGCCACCAGTTGTTGTTTTTTGCACTCGGAGTGGTCATGCGTTGTCTTATGGTGTGATGAGGGAGTCGGTTTGAAAAACGCAGAGGGTGGGAGAGGTGGTATTAAGAGCCACAGTTATAAATTTCGAAAAATGTTTTTAATTTCAAAGTGAACATTTAATGTATATTTAAGTTTTAGTTCAAAATTACACAACACATCAAAATTTATTTTCTCGCCGACGTGGTGGTAGATTTCCGCAAAGAGGGCCACCAGTAGTTGATTTTTGCACTCGGAGTGTTCATGCGTTATCTTATGGTGTGATGAGGGAGTCGGTTTGAAAAACGCAGAGGGGGAAAGAGGTGGGATTAAGAGCCATGATGTTAAATTTCGAAAAATGTTTTTAATTTCAAAGTGAACATTTAATGTATATTTAAGTTTTAGTTCAAAATTACACAACACATCAAAATTTATTTTCTCACCGACGTGGTGGTAGATTTCCGCAAAGAGGGCCACCAGTTGTTGTTTTTTGCACTCGGAGTGGTCATGCGTTGTTTTAGGGTGTAATGAGGGAGTCGGTTTGAAAAACGCAGAGGGGAAAAGAGGTGGGATTAAGAGCCACGATGATAAATTTCGAAAAATGTTTTTAATTTCAAAGTGAACATTTAATGTATATTTAAGTTTTAGTTCAAAATTACACAACACATCAAAATTTATTTTCTCACCGACGTGGTGGTAGATTTCCGCAAAGAGGGCCACCAGTTGTTGTTTTTTGCACTCGGAGTGGTCATGCGTTGTCTTATGGTGTGATGAGGGAGTCGGTTTGAAAAACGCAGAGGGGGGAGAGGTGGTATTAAGAGCCACGGTTATAAATTTTGAAAAATGTTTTTAATTTCAAAGTGAACATTTAATGTATATTTAAGTTTTAGTTCAAAATTACACAACACATCAAAATTTATTTTATCACCGACGTGGTGGTAGATTTCCACAAAGAGGGCCACCAGTAGTTGTTTTTTGCACTCGGAGTGGTCATGCGTTGTCTTATGGTGTGATGAGGGAGTCGGTTTGAAAAACGCAGAGGGGGAAAGAGGTGGGATTAAGAGCCACGGTTATAAATTTCGAAAAATGTTTTTAATTTCAAAGTGAACATTTAATGTATATTTAAGTTTTAGTTTAAAATTACACAACACATCAAAATTTATTTTCTCACCGACGTGGTGGTAGATTTCCGCAAAGAGAGCCACCAGTTGTTGTTTTTTGCACTCGGAGTGGTCATGCGTTGTCTTATGGTGTGATGAGGGAGTCGGTTTGAAAAACGCAGAGGGGGAAAGAGGTGGGATTAAGAGCCACGATGTTAAATTTCGAAAAATGTTTTTAATTTCAAAGTGAACATTTAATGTATATTTAGGTTTTAGTTCAAAATTACACAACACATCAAAATTTATTTTCTCACCGACGTGGTGGTAGATTTCCGCAAAGAGGGCCACTAGTTGTTGTTTTTTGCACTCGGAGTGGTCATGCGTTGTCTTATGGTGTGATGAGGGAGTCGGTTTGAAAAACGCAGAGGGGGGGAGAGGTGGGATTAAGAGCCACGGTTATAAATTTCGAAAAATGTTTTTAATTTCAAAGTGAACATTTAATGTATATTTAAGTTTTAGTTCAAAATTACACAACACATCAAAATTTATTTTCTCACCGACGTGGTGGTAGATTTCCGCAAAGAGAGCCACCAGTTGTTGTTTTTTGCACTCGGAGTGGTCATGCGTTGTCTTATGGTGTGATGAGGGAGTCGGTTTGAAAAACGCAGATGGGGGGAGAGGTGGGATTAAGAGCCACGGTTATAAATTTCGAAAAATGTTTTTAATTTCAAAGTGAACATTTAATGTATATTTAAGTTTTAGTTTAAAATTACACAACACATCAAAATTTATTTTCTCACCGACGTGGTGGTAGATTTCCGCAAAGAGAGCCACCAGTTGTTGTTTTTTGCACTCGGAGTGGTCATGCGTTGTCTTATGGTGTGATGAGGGAGTCGGTTTGAAAAACGCAGAGGGGGAAAGAGGTGGGATTAAGAGCCACGATGTTAAATTTCGAAAAATGTTTTTAATTTCAAAGTGAACATTTAATGTATATTTAGGTTTTAGTTCAAAATTACACAACACATCAAAATTTATTTTCTCACCGACGTGGTGGTAGATTTCCGCAAAGAGGGCCACTAGTTGTTGTTTTTTGCACTCGGAGTGGTCATGCGTTGTCTTATGGTGTGATGAGGGAGTCGGTTTGAAAAACGCAGAGGGGGGAGAGGTGGTATTAAGAGCCACGGTTATAAATTTTGAAAAATGTTTTTAATTTCAAAGTGAACATTTAATGTATATTTAAGTTTTAGTTCAAAATTACACAACACATCAAAATTTATTTTATCACCGACGTGGTGGTAGATTTCCACAAAGAGGGCCACCAGTAGTTGTTTTTTGCACTCGGAGTGGTCATGCGTTGTCTTATGGTGTGATGAGGGAGTCGGTTTGAAAAACGCAGATGGGGGGAGAGGTGGGATTAAGAGCCACGGTTATAAATTTCGAAAAATGTTTTTAATTTCAAAGTGAACATTTAATGTATATTTAAGTTTTAGTTTAAAATTACACAACACATCAAAATTTATTTTCTCACCGACGTGGTGGTAGATTTCCGCAAAGAGAGCCACCAGTTGTTGTTTTTTGCACTCGGAGTGGTCATGCGTTGTCTTATGGTGTGATGAGGGATTCGGTTTGAAAAACGCAGAGGGGGAAAGAGGTGGGATTAAGAGCCACGATGTTAAATTTCGAAAAATGTTTTTAATTTCAAAGTGAACATTTAATGTATATTTAGGTTTTAGTTCAAAATTACACAACACATCAAAATTTATTTTCTCACCGACGTGGTGGTAGATTTCCGCAAAGAGGGCCACTAGTTGTTGTTTTTTGCACTCGGAGTGGTCATGCGTTGTCTTATGGTGTGATGAGGGAGTCGGTTTGAAAAACGCAGAGGGGGGGAGAGGTGGGATTAAGAGCCACGGTTATAAATTTCGAAAAATGTTTTTAATTTCAAAGTGAACATTTAATGTATATTTAAGTTTTAGTTCAAAATTACACAACACATCAAAATTTATTTTCTCACCGACGTGGTGGTAGATTTCCGCAAAGAGAGCCACCAGTTGTTGTTTTTTGCACTCGGAGTGGTCATGCGTTGTCTTATGGTGTGATGAGGGAGTCGGTTTGAAAAACGCAGAGGGGGAAAGAGGTGGGATTAAGAGCCACGATGTTAAATTTCGAAAAATGTTTTTAATTTCAAAGTGAACATTTAATGTATATTTAGGTTTTAGTTCAAAATTACACAACACATCAAAATTTATTTTCTCACCGACGTGGTGGTAGATTTCCGCAAAGAGGGCCACTAGTTGTTGTTTTTTGCACTCGGAGTGGTCATGCGTTGTCTTATGGTGTGATGAGGGAGTCGGTTTGAAAAACGCAGAGGGGGGGAGAGGTGGGATTAAGAGCCACGGTTATAAATTTCGAAAAATGTTTTTAATTTCAAAGTGAACATTTAATGTATATTTAAGTTTTAGTTCAAAATTACACAACACATCAAAATTTATTTTCTCACCGACGTGGTGGTAGATTTCCGCAAAGAGAGCCACCAGTTGTTGTTTTTTGCACTCGGAGTGGTCATGCGTTGTCTTATGGTGTGATGAGGGAGTCGGTTTTTAAAACGCAGAGGGGGAAAGAGGTGGGATTAAGAGCCACGATGATAAATTTCGAAAAATGTTTTTAATTTCAAAGTGAACATTTAATGTATATTTAAGTTTTAGTTCAAAATTACACAACACATCAAAATTTATTTTCTCACCGACGTGGTGGTAGATTTCCGCAAAGAGGGCCACCAGTTGTTGTTTTTTGCACTCGGAGTGGTCATGCGTTGTCTTATGGTGTGGAATATCCTAGGACACTATTATCCTTGTTCTTTGTGGTTGTAGCTATCCGTTCTCATCAGGCACTTAATCTCAATATATTCTTTTACACAATTCAAGCACACACAATAAAACCAACTCATCAGGTATATCTAAATTTAAGATTTAATTAAACTTAAGAGGTTACGTATTATTATTATTTACAATTAAGGCTAGTGCTCCTACGTGATTGACACTGCCTATTCGTGGACCACGTGGCATAGTTTTTTAGTCTCTGTGTCTCTCACAAAAAATGGCGACGCTCCAGCGTCATCAAAACTTAATTGCGCAGTTCTCTCCGGCCATTTGATTGGACGCCGTTTGCGTGGGAGTTTTGTCCACGTGCCTTTCCAACATATGGTGTGATGAGGGAGTCGGTTTGAAAAACGCAGAAGGGGGGAGAGGTGGGATTAAGAGCCACGGTTATAAATTTCGAAAAATGTTTTTAATTTCAAAGTGCACATTTAATGTATATTTAAGTTTTAGTTCAAAATTACACAACACATCAAAATTTATTTTCTCACCGACGTGGTGGTAGATTTTCGCAAAGAGGGCCACCAGTTGTTGTTTTTTGCACTCGGAGTGGTCATGCGTTGTCTTATGGTGTGATGAGGGAGTCGGTTTGAAAAACGCAGAGGGGGAAAGAGGTGGGATTAAGAGCCACGATGATAAATTTCGAAAAATGTTTTTAATTTCAAAGTGAACATTTAATGTATATTTAAAGTTTAGTTCAAAATTACACAACACATCAAAATTTATTTTCTCACCGACGTGGTGGTAGATTTTCGCAAAGAGGGCCACCAGTTGTTGTTTTTTGCACTCGGAGTGGTCATGCGTTGTCTTATGGTGTGATGAGGGAGTCGGTTTGAAAAACGCAGAGGGGGAAAGAGGTGGGATTAAGAGCCACGATGATAAATTTCGAAAAATGTTTTTAATTTCAAAGTGAACATTTAATGTATATTTAAGTTTTAGTTCAAAATTACACAACACATCAAAATTTATTTTATCACCGACGTGGTGGTAGATTTCCACAAAGAGGGCCACCAGTAGTTGTTTTTTGCACTCGGAGTGGTCATGCGTTGTCTTATGGTGTGATGAGGGAGTCGGTTTGAAAAACGCAGAGGGGGAAAGAGGTGGGATTAAGAGCCACGGTTATAAATTTCGAAAAATGTTTTTAATTTCAAAGTGAACATTTAATGTATATTTAAGTTTTAGTTTAAAATTACACAACACATCAAAATTTATTTTCTCACCGACGTGGTGGTAGATTTCCGCAAAGAGAGCCACCAGTTGTTGTTTTTTGCACTCGGAGTGGTCATGCGTTGTCTTATGGTGTGATGAGGGAGTCGGTTTGAAAAACGCAGAGGGGGAAAGAGGTGGGATTAAGAGCCACGATGTTAAATTTCGAAAAATGTTTTTAATTTCAAAGTGAACATTTAATGTATATTTAGGTTTTAGTTCAAAATTACACAACACATCAAAATTTATTTTCTCACCGACGTGTTGGTAGATTTCCGCAAAGAGGGCCACTAGTTGTTGTTTTTTGCACTCGGAGTGGTCATGCGTTGTCTTATGGTGTGATGAGGGAGTCGGTTTGAAAAACGCCGAGGGGGGGAGAGGTGGGATTAAGAGCCACGGTTATAAATTTCGAAAAATGTTTTTAATTTCAAAGTGAACATTTAATGTATATTTAAGTTTTAGTTTAAAATTACACAACACATCAAAATTTATTTTCTCACCGACGTGGTGGTAGATTTCCGCAAAGAGAGCCACCAGTTGTTGTTTTTTGCACTCGGAGTGGTCATGCGTTGTCTTATGGTGTGATGAGGGAGTCGGTTTGAAAAACGCAGAGGGGGAAAGAGGTGGGATTAAGAGCCACGATGTTAAATTTCGAAAAATGTTTTTAATTTCAAAGTGAACATTTAATGTATATTTAGGTTTTAGTTCAAAATTACACAACACATCAAAATTTATTTTCTCACCGACGTGGTGGTAGATTTCCGCAAAGAGGGCCACTAGTTGTTGTTTTTTGCACTCGGAGTGGTCATGCGTTGTCTTATGGTGTGATGAGGGAGTCGGTTTGAAAAACGCAGAGGGGGGAGAGGTGGTATTAAGAGCCACGGTTATAAATTTTGAAAAATGTTTTTAATTTCAAAGTGAACATTTAATGTATATTTAAGTTTTAGTTCAAAATTACACAACACATCAAAATTTATTTTATCACCGACGTGGTGGTAGATTTCCACAAAGAGGGCCACCAGTAGTTGTTTTTTGCACTCGGAGTGGTCATGCGTTGTCTTATGGTGTGATGAGGGAGTCGGTTTGAAAAACGCAGATGGGGGGAGAGGTGGGATTAAGAGCCACGGTTATAAATTTCGAAAAATGTTTTTAATTTCAAAGTGAACATTTAATGTATATTTAAGTTTTAGTTTAAAATTACACAACACATCAAAATTTATTTTCTCACCGACGTGGTGGTAGATTTCCGCAAAGAGAGCCACCAGTTGTTGTTTTTTGCACTCGGAGTGGTCATGCGTTGTCTTATGGTGTGATGAGGGAGTCGGTTTGAAAAACGCAGAGGGGGAAAGAGGTGGGATTAAGAGCCACGATGTTAAATTTCGAAAAATGTTTTTAATTTCAAAGTGAACATTTAATGTATATTTAGGTTTTAGTTCAAAATTACACAACACATCAAAATTTATTTTCTCACCGACGTGGTGGTAGATTTCCGCAAAGAGGGCCACTAGTTGTTGTTTTTTGCACTCGGAGTGGTCATGCGTTGTCTTATGGTGTGATGAGGGAGTCGGTTTGAAAAACGCAGAGGGGGGGAGAGGTGGGATTAAGAGCCACGGTTATAAATTTCGAAAAATGTTTTTAATTTCAAAGTGAACATTTAATGTATATTTAAGTTTTAGTTCAAAATTACACAACACATCAAAATTTATTTTCTCACCGACGTGGTGGTAGATTTCCGCAAAGAGAGCCACCAGTTGTTGTTTTTTGCACTCGGAGTGGTCATGCGTTGTCTTATGGTGTGATGAGGGAGTCGGTTTGAAAAACGCAGATGGGGGGGAGAGGTGGGATTAAGAGCCACGGTTATAAATTTCGAAAAATGTTTTTAATTTCAAAGTGAACATTTAATGTATATTTAAGTTTTAGTTTAAAATTACACAACACATCAAAATTTATTTTCTCACCGACGTGGTGGTAGATTTCCGCAAAGAGAGCCACCAGTTGTTGTTTTTTGCACTCGGAGTGGTCATGCGTTGTCTTATGGTGTGATGAGGGAGTCGGTTTGAAAAACGCAGAGGGGGAAAGAGGTGGGATTAAGAGCCACGATGTTAAATTTCGAAAAATGTTTTTAATTTCAAAGTGAACATTTAATGTATATTTAGGTTTTAGTTCAAAATTACACAACACATCAAAATTTATTTTCTCACCGACGTGGTGGTAGATTTCCGCAAAGAGGGCCACTAGTTGTTGTTTTTTGCACTCGGAGTGGTCATGCGTTGTCTTATGGTGTGATGAGGGAGTCGGTTTGAAAAACGCAGAGGGGGGGAGAGGTGGGATTAAGAGCCACGGTTATAAATTTCGAAAAATGTTTTTAATTTCAAAGTGAACATTTAATGTATATTTAAGTTTTAGTTCAAAATTACACAACACATCAAAATTTATTTTCTCACCGACGTGGTGGTAGATTTCCGCAAAGAGAGCCACCAGTTGTTGTATTTTGCACTCGGAGTGGTCATGCGTTGTCTTATGGTGTGATGAGGGAGTCGGTTTTTAAAACGCAGAGGGGGAAATAGGTGGGATTAAGAGCCACGATGATAAATTTCGAAAAATGTTTTTAATTTCAAAGTGAACATTTAATGTATATTTAAGTTTTAGTTCAAAATTACACAACACATCAAAATTTATTTTCTCACCGACGTGGTGGTAGATTTCCGCAAAGAGGGCCACCAGTTGTTGTTTTTTGCACTCGGAGTGGTCATGCGTTGTCTTATGGTGTGATGAGGGAGTCGGTTTGAAAAACGCAGAGGGGGAAAGAGGTGGGATTAAGAGCCACGATGTTAAATTTCGAAAAATGTTTTTAATTTCAAAGTGAACATTTAATGTATATTTAGGTTTTAGTTCAAAATTACACAACACATCAAAATTTATTTTCTCACCGACGTGGTGGTAGATTTCCGCAAAGAGGGCCACTAGTTGTTGTTTTTTGCACTCGGAGTGGTCATGCGTTGTCTTATGGTGTGATGAGGGAGTCGGTTTGAAAAACGCAGAGGGGGGGAGAGGGGGGATTAAGAGCCACGGTTATAAATTTCGAAAAATGTTTTTAATTTCAAAGTGAACATTTAATGTATATTTAAGTTTTAGTTCAAAATTACACAACACATCAAAATTTATTTTCTCACCGACGTGGTGGTAGATTTCCGCAAAGAGAGCCAGCAGTTGTTGTTTTTTGCACTCGGAGTGGTCATGCGTTGTCTTATGGTGTGATGAGGGAGTCGGTTTGAAAAACGCAGATGGGGGGAGAGGTGGGATTAAGAGCCACGGTTATAAATTTCGAAAAATGTTTTTAATTTCAAAGTGAACATTTAATGTATATTTAAGTTTTAGTTTAAAATTACACAACACATCAAAATTTATTTTCTCACCGACGTGGTGGTAGATTTCCGCAAAGAGAGCCACCAGTTGTTGTTTTTTGCACTCGGAGTGGTCATGCGTTGTCTTATGGTGTGATGAGGGAGTCGGTTTGAAAAACGCAGAGGGGGAAAGAGGTGGGATTAAGAGCCACGATGTTAAATTTCGAAAAATGTTTTTAATTTCAAAGTGAACATTTAATGTATATTTAGGTTTTAGTTCAAAATTACACAACACATCAAAATTTATTTTCTCACCGACGTGGTGGTAGATTTCCGCAAAGAGGGACACTAGTTGTTGTTTTTTGCACTCGGAGTGGTCATGCGTTGTCTTATGGTGTGATGAGGGAGTCGGTTTGAAAAACGCAGAGGGGGGAGAGGTGGTATTAAGAGCCACGGTTATAAATTTTGAAAAATGTTTTTAATTTCAAAGTGAACATTTAATGTATATTTAAGTTTTAGTTCAAAATTACACAACACATCAAAATTTATTTTCTCACCGACGTGGTGGTAGATTTCCGCAAAGAGAGCCACCAGTTGTTGTTTTTTGCACTCGGAGTGGTCATGCGTTGTCTTATGGTGTGATGAGGGAGTCGGTTTGAAAAACGCAGATGGGGGGGAGAGGTGGGATTAAGAGCCACGGTTATAAATTTCGAAAAATGTTTTTAATTTCAAAGTGAACATTTAATGTATATTTAAGTTTTAGTTTAAAATTACACAACACATCAAAATTTATTTTCTCACCGACGTGGTGGTAGATTTCCGCAAAGAGAGCCACCAGTTGTTGTTTTTTGCACTCGGAGTGGTCATGCGTTGTCTTATGGTGTGATGAGGGAGTCGGTTTGAAAAACGCAGAGGGGGAAAGAGGTGGGATTAAGAGCCACGATGTTAAATTTCGAAAAATGTTTTTAATTTCAAAGTGAACATTTAATGTATATTTAGGTTTTAGTTCAAAATTACACAACACATCAAAATTTATTTTCTCACCGACGTGGTGGTAGATTTCCGCAAAGAGGGCCACTAGTTGTTGTTTTTTGCACTCGGAGTGGTCATGCGTTGTCTTATGGTGTGATGAGGGAGTCGGTTTGAAAAACGCAGAGGGGGGGAGAGGTGGGATTAAGAGCCACGGTTATAAATTTCGAAAAATGTTTTTAATTTCAAAGTGAACATTTAATGTATATTTAAGTTTTAGTTCAAAATTACACAACACATCAAAATTTATTTTCTCACCGACGTGGTGGTAGATTTCCGCAAAGAGAGCCACCAGTTGTTGTTTTTTGCACTCGGAGTGGTCATGCGTTGTCTTATGGTGTGATGAGGGAGTCGGTTTTTAAAACGCAGAGGGGGAAAGAGGTGGGATTAAGAGCCACGATGATAAATTTCGAAAAATGTTTTTAATTTCAAAGTGAACATTTAATGTATATTTAAGTTTTAGTTCAAAATTACACAACACATCAAAATTTATTTTCTCACCGACGTGGTGGTAGATTTCCGCAAAGAGGGCCACCAGTTGTTGTTTTTTGCACTCGGAGTGGTCATGCGTTGTCTTATGGTGTGGAATATCCTAGGACACTATTATCCTTGTTCTTTGTGGTTGTAGCTATCCGTTCTCATCAGGCACTTAATCTCAATATATTCTTTTACACAATTCAAGCACACACAATAAAACCAACTCATCAGGTATATCTAAATTTAAGATTTAATTAAACTTAAGAGGTTACGTATTATTATTATTTACAATTAAGGCTAGTGCTCCTACGTGATTGACACTGCCTATTCGTGGACCTCGTGGCATAGTTTTTTAGTCTCTGTGTCTCTCACAAAAAATGGCGACGCTCCAGCGTCATCAAAACTTAATTGCGCAGTTCTCTCCGGCCATTTGATTGGACGCCGTTTGCGTGGGAGTTTTGTCCACGTGCCTTTCCAACATATGGTGTGATGAGGGAGTCGGTTTGAAAAACGCAGAAGGGGGGAGAGGTGGGATTAAGAGCCACGGTTATAAATTTCGAAAAATGTTTTTAATTTCAAAGTGCACATTTAATGTATATTTAAGTTTTAGTTCAAAATTACACAACACATCAAAATTTATTTTCTCACCGACGTGGTGGTAGATTTCCGCAAAGAGGGCCACTAGTTGTTGTTTTTTGCACTCGGAGTGGTCATGCGTTGTCTTATGGTGTGATGAGGGAGTCGGTTTGAAAAACGCAGAGGGGGGGAGAGGTGGGATTAAGAGCCACGGTTATAAATTTCGAAAAATGTTTTTAATTTCAAAGTGCACATTTAATGTATATTTAAGTTTTAGTTCAAAATTACACAACACATCAAAATTTATTTTCTCACCGACGTGGTGGTAGATTTTCGCAAAGAGGGCCACCAGTTGTTGTTTTTTGCACTCGGAGTGGTCATGCGTTGTCTTATGGTGTGATGAGGGAGTCGGTTTGAAAAACGCAGAGGGGGAAAGAGGTGGGATTAAGAGCCACGATGATAAATTTCGAAAAATGTTTTTAATTTCAAAGTGAACATTTAATGTATATTTAAAGTTTAGTTCAAAATTACACAACACATCAAAATTTATTTTCTCACCGACGTGGTGGTAGATTTTCGCAAAGAGGGCCACCAGTTGTTGTTTTTTGCACTCGGAGTGGTCATGCGTTGTCTTATGGTGTGATGAGGGAGTCGGTTTGAAAAACGCAGAGGGGGAAAGAGGTGGGATTAAGAGCCACGATGATAAATTTCGAAAAATGTTTTTAATTTCAAAGTGAACATTTAATGTATATTTAAGTTTTAGTTCAAAATTACACAACACATCAAAATTTATTTTCTCACCGACGTGGTGGTAGATTTCCGCAAAGAGGGCCACCAGTTGTTGTTTTTTGCACTCGGAGTGGTCATGCGTTGTCTTATGGTGTGATGAGGGAGTCGGTTTGAAAAACGCAGAGGGGGGAGAGGTGGTATTAAGAGCCACGGTTATAAATTTTGAAAAATGTTTTTAATTTCAAAGTGAACATTTAATGTATATTTAAGTTTTAGTTCAAAATTACACAACACATCAAAATTTATTTTATCACCGACGTGGTGGTAGATTTCCACAAAGAGGGCCACCAGTAGTTGTTTTTTGCACTCGGAGTGGTCATGCGTTGTCTTATGGTGTGATGAGGGAGTCGGTTTGAAAAACGCAGAGGGGGAAAGAGGTGGGATTAAGAGCCACGGTTATAAATTTCGAAAAATGTTTTTAATTTCAAAGTGAACATTTAATGTATATTTAAGTTTTAGTTTAAAATTACACAACACATCAAAATTTATTTTCTCACCGACGTGGTGGTAGATTTCCGCAAAGAGAGCCACCAGTTGTTGTTTTTTGCACTCGGAGTGGTCATGCGTTGTCTTATGGTGTGATGAGGGAGTCGGTTTGAAAAACGCAGAGGGGGAAAGAGGTGGGATTAAGAGCCACGATGTTAAATTTCGAAAAATGTTTTTAATTTCAAAGTGAACATTTAATGTATATTTAGGTTTTAGTTCAAAATTACACAACACATCAAAATTTATTTTCTCACCGACGTGTTGGTAGATTTCCGCAAAGAGGGCCACTAGTTGTTGTTTTTTGCACTCGGAGTGGTCATGCGTTGTCTTATGGTGTGATGAGGGAGTCGGTTTGAAAAACGCAGAGGGGGGGAGAGGTGGGATTAAGAGCCACGGTTATAAATTTCGAAAAATGTTTTTAATTTCAAAGTGAACATTTAATGTATATTTAAGTTTTAGTTCAAAATTACACAACACATCAAAATTTATTTTCTCACCGACGTGGTGGTAGATTTCCGCAAAGAGAGCCACCAGTTGTTGTTTTTTGCACTCGGAGTGGTCATGCGTTGTCTTATGGTGTGATGAGGGAGTCGGTTTGAAAAACGCAGATGGGGGGAGAGGTGGGATTAAGAGCCACGGTTATAAATTTCGAAAAATGTTTTTAATTTCAAAGTGAACATTTAATGTATATTTAAGTTTTAGTTTAAAATTACACAACACATCAAAATTTATTTTCTCACCGACGTGGTGGTAGATTTCCGCAAAGAGAGCCACCAGTTGTTGTTTTTTGCACTCGGAGTGGTCATGCGTTGTCTTATGGTGTGATGAGGGAGTCGGTTTGAAAAACGCAGAGGGGGAAAGAGGTGGGATTAAGAGCCACGATGTTAAATTTCGAAAAATGTTTTTAATTTCAAAGTGAACATTTAATGTATATTTAGGTTTTAGTTCAAAATTACACAACACATCAAAATTTATTTTCTCACCGACGTGGTGGTAGATTTCCGCAAAGAGGGCCACTAGTTGTTGTTTTTTGCACTCGGAGTGGTCATGCGTTGTCTTATGGTGTGATGAGGGAGTCGGTTTGAAAAACGCAGAGGGGGGAGAGGTGGTATTAAGAGCCACGGTTATAAATTTTGAAAAATGTTTTTAATTTCAAAGTGAACATTTAATGTATATTTAAGTTTTAGTTCAAAATTACACAACACATCAAAATTTATTTTATCACCGACGTGGTGGTAGATTTCCACAAAGAGGGCCACCAGTAGTTGTTTTTTGCACTCGGAGTGGTCATGCGTTGTCTTATGGTGTGATGAGGGAGTCGGTTTGAAAAACGCAGATGGGGGGAGAGGTGGGATTAAGAGCCACGGTTATAAATTTCGAAAAATGTTTTTAATTTCAAAGTGAACATTTAATGTATATTTAAGTTTTAGTTTAAAATTACACAACACATCAAAATTTATTTTCTCACCGACGTGGTGGTAGATTTCCGCAAAGAGAGCCACCAGTTGTTGTTTTTTGCACTCGGAGTGGTCATGCGTTGTCTTATGGTGTGATGAGGGAGTCGGTTTGAAAAACGCAGAGGGGGAAAGAGGTGGGATTAAGAGCCACGATGTTAAATTTCGAAAAATGTTTTTAATTTCAAAGTGAACATTTAATGTATATTTAGGTTTTAGTTCAAAATTACACAACACATCAAAATTTATTTTCTCACCGACGTGGTGGTAGATTTCCGCAAAGAGGGCCACTAGTTGTTGTTTTTTGCACTCGGAGTGGTCATGCGTTGTCTTATGGTGTGATGAGGGAGTCGGTTTGAAAAACGCAGAGGGGGGGAGAGGTGGGATTAAGAGCCACGGTTATAAATTTCGAAAAATGTTTTTAATTTCAAAGTGAACATTTAATGTATATTTAAGTTTTAGTTCAAAATTACACAACACATCAAAATATATTTTCTCACCGACGTGGTGGTAGATTTCCGCAAAGAGAGCCACCAGTTGTTGTTTTTTGCACTCGGAGTGGTCATGCGTTGTCTTATGGTGTGATGAGGGAGTCGGTTTGAAAAACGCAGATGGGGGGGAGAGGTGGGATTAAGAGCCACGGTTATAAATTTCGAAAAATGTTTTTAATTTCAAAGTGAACATTTAATGTATATTTAAGTTTTAGTTTAAAATTACACAACACATCAAAATTTATTTTCTCACCGACGTGGTGGTAGATTTCCGCAAAGAGAGCCACCAGTTGTTGTTTTTTGCACTCGGAGTGGTCATGCGTTGTCTTATGGTGTGATGAGGGAGTCGGTTTGAAAAACGCAGAGGGGGAAAGAGGTGGGATTAAGAGCCACGATGTTAAATTTCGAAAAATGTTTTTAATTTCAAAGTGAACATTTAATGTATATTTAGGTTTTAGTTCAAAATTACACAACACATCAAAATTTATTTTCTCACCGACGTGGTGGTAGATTTCCGCAAAGAGGGCCACTAGTTGTTGTTTTTTGCACTCGGAGTGGTCATGCGTTGTCTTATGGTGTGATGAGGGAGTCGGTTTGAAAAACGCAGAGGGGGGGAGAGGTGGGATTAAGAGCCACGGTTATAAATTTCGAAAAATGTTTTTAATTTCAAAGTGAACATTTAATGTATATTTAAGTTTTAGTTCAAAATTACACAACACATCAAAATTTATTTTCTCACCGACGCACAGTGGGACGAAACAGGGTTTTTTCTGGACATGCCTCTTTTTTTCCAAGGGAATCAAGTTACATGCTTGCAACTTTGCACGTATAATCATGACACTTTAGACTAACTATGGTAAAATATTTATGAATTTTGGTACACTCTATGTATCTCATTTACAATGCGAAGTCTCGATTCTGTAGTTATCAAAATACCTGTGTTTTCCTTTTAATTAAACAATAAAAAAACCAACATACTAGTGTCGTTTTAATAATATTTAAATGATTATTTACATTAAAGTAATATTTAACGAATAATATAAAAAAAATGATAGAAATTTTCGAAAATAAAATAAAATCTTTAACATTGTTTAGTTTTGCAGTCAACCATTTTAGTGTCGAAGTCAAAGCATTTCATTATCACTTTATTAGTCAATTTCCATCGTATCCTGGCCGTCATCCATTTGAGGTACTTCAACATTCTCTTTTAATAGTAAAAGTGTTTCGGGGAATAAAGTTTCTTTGACCTTTCGTTGGTCATATCGTGGTCTCATTTCTCCAATGTATGGATCAGATGTCACAAGAAGATGGTGCATAATGTCCTCGTTCCCCCATATGCGATTCATTTTCCGAGACCTGAGTTCCCTGGTTTTTCGGAACACCTTGTTGATTGCTTCTTGTGCTTCTTCCGATAGCTGTCCTATAGGAACGAGAGCGTGTTTTATAATTTGCTGCCCGTGGATGAGTACTTTGTGAACTGTAGCGGGCATATAATACCATGAATAATGGCTCACGAAAGTTTCGGCAGTTTCTAGGGCATATTTACCGAATTTTTCAGAATCAATTTGCAGTCCCGATGAAATGGCTTGCAATACCACAGCAAACCTCCTAATCAAATTTTCATTGATTCCAGTAATCTCTGAGGTAATTTTTGGGTCCTTAAAGAATTTTCGGGCCGTATTTCCATCATTAAAGGTCCCAACACCTTGTTTCACTACATCGACATAAAGTCCTAATTCTGAATGAAATTTCTCTTGAATTAATTTCTTCCTAGCATTTTGAAGTAGTTTAAATTCAGGGGTTGAAGCAGACCATTTTTCAAATTCAATATTGTAGGACAGATGCAATATGCATTCAAAGAATCTTATTTTTGCATGTAATGAGGCTATGCCAAATTTATAATATTCCTCCTTAAGAAGTTTTGTATTCAAAAGGCTCAAGTTGTTCATATCTTTTGGCGTTGCACCGCAAATATAACACCGCATGGATGAACTTGTTGAAGTGATGGCATTGCAGATCTTGCCATCAATCATTGTCATAAATAGTTGATGGTGTACCTGTGCTGAATTTATTTTAGTTGGCACTAAAGAAGAAATTTCAGATTCCATTCGTAATTTTTCTGCCTGGATTACCTGTAAAGATTCTTTGCAGAAAGCAAACCTGAGGGGCCTGCAAAATTCGGTCGATGACGGTCTTAAATTTTCCCAAATAATTGCTCCATTACTAGTATCAACTAACTTGATAGGAACGAAAGTTGTCAGAAAAATGGCCGAGACGTCATTACCATGATCGGATTCAAATTTTTGTTTATAAGTGCTGTGTCCGGAAGAACCATCACACCCCCACTTTGATATCAAAGTCAATTTTTGCGTCTCAGCTGGTACAACTAAATGTCCAAAGATCCTGGAAACAGTGAGATCTAAAAGAGCCTGAAGTTGGAGCTTGACTTCTGTTTCAGAAATGGCAATACAATTTTTCGGCGGGTAGCAATCGGATTTCGCCTTCTGCACCTGATAATAAGATGGGTAATGCTTAAATCCTTCCTGAATGGCAGCATCTCTCAAAATTTGGTACTGAGATTTAGAAAGATTAAGTGCCGTTATTAGAGAAAGGGCTTTTTCTTTTGTCAACATTTCGGGCTTGGTCTCATCAGTCAAACAAGCTTTTATAACCCTATCTGATTGGTTTGGATTTGTTAATAAAAACTGGATAATTTTTGACAAATCGGTTTTACCCTCTTCTCTTAATTTCATTTTAGAGGCAAATAATAGCTCTTCGCCTGAATAGTCGTTTTTGATTTCGGCCACTCGGCGCATTTTATGTCTTTCGGAGCATTCGGTGAAATCTATAGTATCAGGTTTAACGCCTGAAAAACTTTCCTGATTGGAAAACAGGTCCTCAGGGTACACAAAATTCCGCTCAAGCCAAGTCTTATTCTTTATACAAAATCTTACCTTATTGTAAGAAGCTTCGACCCATTTTTTTTTCACGTGAAGGCAAAACAGTCTCAGTTTTCCTTTTAATGATTCTATGCATGTTCTTGAAAGTTCATGAGTAACTTGTTCAAGAATTGTATCAAGAAGTAGTTCCGCATTGTTCAAGGATGAAGGGTTTTCCAACAGACTGAAAAGATTCTCGTTCGTCGTAAAATTGTTCATTTTTAAGTAGGTAACGCAATTTAAGAAAATTTAAAATTAACAAATAAAGTAAAAGTGGAAAAAGTAAATTATAATAACAAACGTATGAACGAATTTAAAATAATAATACTAAACTTGTAACAGATATAATTCCCCGCGCAGGAACTCTTCCCAAATTTAACTGTATTCCACCAAATTCATTTTATTAGAACATAACCAAATGTATCCTTCCGCAAAATGTTAATCTTTGTAAACCGTTTTACTCTAATCAGAGAGCAAGTAATCCCCGGCTTTGCCCTTCCCAAATGGAACTGTCTTCCACCCCTTTCATTTTATTAGAACATAACCAAATGTATACTTCCGCATTTTCATTTCTTAATAAGACGAAAATGCTAATCCTAGTTAGAAGTCTTGTTATAAACTCGCAAATAAACACTTTTTTTAAAATAGATGTTTAAAAAAAGTTTTTACGAATACGAACACAAATTAATTATCTTTTACACGAATAAGAACACAAATTAATTCATAATTTCACGAATACGAATTTCACTTCACCAGAAATAAGTAAACTAATAATAAACTAACAAAAAAATAATAAAAATAATAATGCAATAGCAGTTTTCATGTTAGAGTCCTGCAAGGTGGTCAAAAAGTCAGCGTCGATAAACGTAATAGGGCTTGTGTAAACACGATTTGCGCCCAAAGTCGGACGAAGTCGGAACCACTGTTTGCATTTATTTGAAGTATAATCATTGTAGAATAATGGAATGATGTCTATTTTTTGGACATATTTGTACATTTTTAGATACAGCCAAAAATAAATTTTAAACTGTATCCAGTCATTACTGGACACTTCGACCCCACTTTCCCCTTTATTTGTTGATTTGAACATGCTGGGGATGATCAAAACAGAAAATTGAAACTATTAAAATAGCAGCTGGAACAGTTGTAAAATGGTTTTTTTCGTATTTTTATTTTTTTTTAAATATCTAATAATCAACAGCTGATTAATGGTAATAGCCTCTCCTATGAACTTCGTACCTAAATCGTAGTTTATTTATTGTTACTTTTTCGACAATAATATTTTTTTCTTCTGATTCTTGTAGATTACATATTGAAAATTAATTATACCATGTTTTGGAAGCCAAATTCGAAACATAAAAATTTAAGCCATGTCGGGTTTTTAACATTAGTCGTTCCACTGTGCGACGTGGTGGTAGATTTCCGCAAAGAGAGCCACCAGTTGTTGTTTTTTGCACTCGGAGTGGTCATGCGTTGTCTTATGGTGTGATGAGGGAGTCGGTTTTTAAAACGCAGAGGGGGAAAGAGGTGGGATTAAGAGCCACGATGATAAATTTCGAAAAATGTTTTTAATTTCAAAGTGAACATTTAATGTATATTTAAGTTTTAGTTCAAAATTACACAACACATCAAAATTTATTTTCTCACCGACGTGGTGGTAGATTTCCGCAAAGAGGGCCACCAGTTGTTGTTTTTTGCACTCGGAGTGGTCATGCGTTGTCTTATGGTGTGATGAGGGAGTCGGTTTGAAAAACGCAGAGGGGGAAAGAGGTGGGATTAAGAGCCACGATGTTAAATTTCGAAAAATGTTTTTAATTTCAAAGTGAACATTTAATGTATATTTAGGTTTTAGTTCAAAATTACACAACACATCAAAATTTATTTTCTCACCGACGTGGTGGTAGATTTCCGCAAAGAGGGCCACTAGTTGTTGTTTTTTGCACTCGGAGTGGTCATGCGTTGTCTTATGGTGTGATGAGGGAGTCGGTTTGAAAAACGCAGAGGGGGGGAGAGGTTGGATTAAGAGCCACGGTTATAAATTTCGAAAAATGTTTTTAATTTCAAAGTGAACATTTAATGTATATTTAAGTTTTAGTTCAAAATTACACAACACATCAAAATTTATTTTCTCACCGACGTGGTGGTAGATTTCCGCAAAGAGAGCCACCAGTTGTTGTTTTTTGCACTCGGAGTGGTCATGCGTTGTCTTATGGTGTGATGAGGGAGTCGGTTTGAAAAACGCAGATGGGGGGAGAGGTGGGATTAAGAGCCACGGTTATAAATTTCGAAAAATGTTTTTAATTTCAAAGTGAACATTTAATGTATATTTAAGTTTTAGTTTAAAATTACACAACACATCAAAATTTATTTTCTCACCGACGTGGTGGTAGAT
Organism: Troglohyphantes excavatus; assembly: GCA_963932185.1. Lineage (NCBI taxonomy): Eukaryota > Metazoa > Arthropoda > Arachnida > Araneae > Linyphiidae > Troglohyphantes > Troglohyphantes excavatus. The sequence goes on along the minus strand of OZ010677.1, from coordinate 7,704,924 downwards.
TTCCGCAAAGAGAGCCACCAGTTGTTGTTTTTTGCACTCGGAGTGGTCATGCGTTGTCTTATGGTGTGATGAGGGAGTCGGTTTGAAAAACGCAGAGGGGGAAAGAGGTGGGATTAAGAGCCACGATGTTAAATTTCGAAAAATGTTTTTAATTTCAAAGTGAACATTTAATGTATATTTAGGTTTTAGTTCAAAATTACACAACACATCAAAATTTATTTTCTCACCGACGTGGTGGTAGATTTCCGCAAAGAGGGACACTAGTTGTTGTTTTTTGCACTCGGAGTGGTCATGCGTTGTCTTATGGTGTGATGAGGGAGTCGGTTTGAAAAACGCAGAGGGGGGAGAGGTGGTATTAAGAGCCACGGTTATAAATTTTGAAAAATGTTTTTAATTTCAAAGTGAACATTTAATGTATATTTAGGTTTTAGTTCAAAATTACACAACACATCAAAATTTATTTTCTCACCGACGTGGTGGTAGATTTCCGCAAAGAGGGCCACTAGTTGTTGTTTTTTGCACTCGGAGTGGTCATGCGTTGTCTTATGGTGTGATGAGGGAGTCGGTTTGAAAAACGCAGAGGGGGGGAGAGGTTGGATTAAGAGCCACGGTTATAAATTTCGAAAAATGTTTTTAATTTCAAAGTGAACATTTAATGTATATTTAAGTTTTAGTTCAAAATTACACAACACATCAAAATTTATTTTCTCACCGACGTGGTGGTAGATTTCCGCAAAGAGAGCCACCAGTTGTTGTTTTTTGCACTCGGAGTGGTCATGCGTTGTCTTATGGTGTGATGAGGGAGTCGGTTTGAAAAACGCAGATGGGGGGAGAGGTGGGATTAAGAGCCACGGTTATAAATTTCGAAAAATGTTTTTAATTTCAAAGTGAACATTTAATGTATATTTAAGTTTTAGTTTAAAATTACACAACACATCAAAATTTATTTTCTCACCGACGTGGTGGTAGATTTCCGCAAAGAGAGCCACCAGTTGTTGTTTTTTGCACTCGGAGTGGTCATGCGTTGTCTTATGGTGTGATGAGGGAGTCGGTTTGAAAAACGCAGAGGGGGAAAGAGGTGGGATTAAGAGCCACGATGTTAAATTTCGAAAAATGTTTTTAATTTCAAAGTGAACATTTAATGTATATTTAGGTTTTAGTTCAAAATTACACAACACATCAAAATTTATTTTCTCACCGACGTGGTGGTAGATTTCCGCAAAGAGAGCCACCAGTTGTTGTTTTTTGCACTCGGAGTGGTCATGCGTTGTCTTATGGTGTGATGAGGGAGTCGGTTTGAAAAACGCAGATGGGGGGGAGAGGTGGGATTAAGAGCCACGGTTATAAATTTCGAAAAATGTTTTTAATTTCAAAGTGAACATTTAATGTATATTTAAGTTTTAGTTTAAAATTACACAACACATCAAAATTTATTTTCTCACCGACGTGGTGGTAGATTTCCGCAAAGAGAGCCACCAGTTGTTGTTTTTTGCACTCGGAGTGGTCATGCGTTGTCTTATGGTGTGATGAGGGAGTCGGTTTGAAAAACGCAGAGGGGGAAAGAGGTGGGATTAAGAGCCACGATGTTAAATTTCGAAAAATGTTTTTAATTTCAAAGTGAACATTTAATGTATATTTAGGTTTTAGTTCAAAATTACACAACACATCAAAATTTATTTTCTCACCGACGTGGTGGTAGATTTCCGCAAAGAGGGCCACTAGTTGTTGTTTTTTGCACTCGGAGTGGTCATGCGTTGTCTTATGGTGTGATGAGGGAGTCGGTTTGAAAAACGCAGAGGGGGGGAGAGGTGGGATTAAGAGCCACGGTTATAAATTTCGAAAAATGTTTTTAATTTCAAAGTGAACATTTAATGTATATTTAAGTTTTAGTTCAAAATTACACAACACATCAAAATTTATTTTCTCACCGACGTGGTGGTAGATTTCCGCAAAGAGAGCCACCAGTTGTTGTTTTTTGCACTCGGAGTGGTCATGCGTTGTCTTATGGTGTGATGAGGGAGTCGGTTTTTAAAACGCAGAGGGGGAAAGAGGTGGGATTAAGAGCCACGATGATAAATTTCGAAAAATGTTTTTAATTTCAAAGTGAACATTTAATGTATATTTAAGTTTTAGTTCAAAATTACACAACACATCAAAATTTATTTTCTCACCGACGTGGTGGTAGATTTCCGCAAAGAGGGCCACCAGTTGTTGTTTTTTGCACTCGGAGTGGTCATGCGTTGTCTTATGGTGTGGAATATCCTAGGACACTATTATCCTTGTTCTTTGTGGTTGTAGCTATCCGTTCTCATCAGGCACTTAATCTCAATATATTCTTTTACACAATTCAAGCACACACAATAAAACCAACTCATCAGGTATATCTAAATTTAAGATTTAATTAAACTTAAGAGGTTACGTATTATTATTATTTACAATTAAGGCTAGTGCTCCTACGTGATTGACACTGCCTATTCGTGGACCTCGTGGCATAGTTTTTTAGTCTCTGTGTCTCTCACAAAAAATGGCGACGCTCCAGCGTCATCAAAACTTAATTGCGCAGTTCTCTCCGGCCATTTGATTGGACGCCGTTTGCGTGGGAGTTTTGTCCACGTGCCTTTCCAACATATGGTGTGATGAGGGAGTCGGTTTGAAAAACGCAGAAGGGGGGAGAGGTGGGATTAAGAGCCACGGTTATAAATTTCGAAAAATGTTTTTAATTTCAAAGTGCACATTTAATGTATATTTAAGTTTTAGTTCAAAATTACACAACACATCAAAATTTATTTTCTCACCGACGTGGTGGTAGATTTTCGCAAAGAGGGCCACCAGTTGTTGTTTTTTGCACTCGGAGTGGTCATGCGTTGTCTTATGGTGTGATGAGGGAGTCGGTTTGAAAAACGCAGAGGGGGAAAGAGGTGGGATTAAGAGCCACGATGATAAATTTCGAAAAATGTTTTTAATTTCAAAGTGAACATTTAATGTATATTTAAAGTTTAGTTCAAAATTACACAACACATCAAAATTTATTTTCTCACCGACGTGGTGGTAGATTTCCGCAAAGAGGGCCACCAGTTGTTGGTTTTTGCACTCGGAGTGGTTATGCGTTATCTTATGGTGTGATGAGGGAGTCGGTTTGAAAAACGCAGAGGGGGAAAGAGGTGGGATTAAGAGCCACGATGATAAATTTCGAAAAATGTTTTTAATTTCAAAGTGAACATTTAATGTATATTTAAGTTTTAGTTCAAAATTACACAACACATCAAAATTTATTTTCTCACCGACGTGGTGGTAGATTTCCGCAAAGAGGGCCACCAGTTGTTGTTTTTTGCACTCGGAGTGGTCATGCGTTGTCTTATGGTGTGATGAGGGAGTCGGTTTGAAAAACGCAGAGGGTGGGAGAGGTGGCATTAAGAGCCACAGTTATAAATTTCGAAAAATGTTTTTAATTTCAAAGTGAACATTTAATGTATATTTAAGTTTTAGTTCAAAATTACACAACACATCAAAATTTATTTTCTCACCGACGTGGTGGTAGATTTCCGCAAAGAGGGCCACCAGTAGTTGATTTTTGCACTCGGAGTGGTCATGCGTTGTCTTATAGTGTGGAATATCCTAGGACACTATTATCCTTGTTCTTTGTGGTTGTAGCTATCCGTTCTCATCAGGCACTTAATCTCAATATATTCTTTTACACAATTCAAGCACACACAATAAAACCAACTCATCAGGTATATCTAAATTTAAGATTTAATTAAACTTAAGAGGTTACATATTATTATTATTTACAATTAAGGCAAGTGCTCCTACATGATTGACACTGCCTATTCGTGGACCTCGTGGCATAGTTTTTTAGTCTCTGTGTCTCTCACAAAAAATGGCGACGCTCCAGCGTCATCAAAACTTAATTGCGCAGTTCTCTCCGGCCATTTGATTGGACGCCGTTTGCGTGGGAGTTTTGTCCACGTGCCTTTCCAACATATGGTGTGATGAGGGAGTCGGTTTGAAAAACGCAGAGGGGGGGGGAGAGGTGGGATTAAGAGCCACGGTTATAAATTTCGAAAAATGTTTTTAATTTCAAAGTGCACATTTAATGTATATTTAAGTTTTAGTTCAAAATTACACAACACATCAAAATTTATTTTCTCACCGACGTGGTGGTAGATTTTCGCAAAGAGGGCCACCAGTTGTTATTTTTTGCACTCGGAGTGGTCATGCGTTGTTTTAGGGTGTAATGAGGGAGTCGGTTTAAAAAACGCAGAGGGGGAAAGAGGTGGGATTAAGAGCCACGATGATAAATTTCGAAAAATGTTTTTAATTTCAAAGTGAACATTTAATGTATATTTAAGTTTTAGTTCAAAATTACACAACACATCAAAATTTATTTTCTCACCGACGTGGTGGTAGATTTTCGCAAAGAGGGCCACCAGTTGTTGTTTTTTGCACTCGGAGTGTTCATGCGTTATCTTATGGTGTGATGAGGGAGTCGGTTTGAAAAACGCAGAGGGGGAAAGAGGTGGGATTAAGAGCCATGATGTTAAATTTCGAAAAATGTTTTTAATTTCAAAGTGAACATTTAATGTATATTTAAGTTTTAGTTCAAAATTACACAACACATCAAAATTTATTTTCTCACCGACGTGGTGGTAGATTTCCGCAAAGAGGGCCACCAGTTGTTGTTTTTTGCACTCGGAGTGGTCATGCGTTGTTTTAGGGTGTAATGAGGGAGTCGGTTTGAAAAACGCAGAGGGGAAAAGAGGTGGGATTAAGAGCCACGGTTATAAATTTCGAAAAATGTTTTTAATTTCAAAGTGCACATTTAATGTATTTTTAAGTTTTAGTTCAAAATTACACAACACATCAAAATTTATTTTCTCACCGACGTGGTGGTAGATTTTCGCAAAGAGGGCCACCAGTTGTTGGTTTTTGCACTCGGAGTGGTCATGCGTTATCTTATGGTGTGATGAGGGAGTCGGTTTGAAAAACGCAGAGGGGGAAAGAGGTGGGATTAAGAGCCACGATGTTAAATTTCGAAAAATGTTTTTAATTTCAAAGTGAACATTTAATGTATATTTAGGTTTTAGTTCAAAATTACACAACACATCAAAATTTATTTTCTCACCGACGTGGTGGTAGATTTCCGCAAAGGGGGCCACTAGTTGTTGTTTTTTGCACTCGGAGTGGTCATGCGTTGTCTTATGGTGTGATGAGGGAGTCGGTTTGAAAAACGCAGAGGGGGAAAGAGGTGGGATTAAGAGCCACGGTTATAAATTTCGAAAAATGTTTTTAATTTCAAAGTGAACATTTAATGTATATTTAAGTTTTAGTTTAAAATTACACAACACATCAAAATTTATTTTCTCACCGACGTGGTGGTAGATTTCCGCAAAGAGAGCCACCAGTTGTTGTTTTTTGCACTCGGAGTGGTCATGCGTTGTCTTATGGTGTGATGAGGGAGTCGGTTTGAAAAACGCAGAGGGGGAAAGAGGTGGGATTAAGAGCCACGATGATAAATTTCGAAAAATGTTTTTAATTTCAAAGTGAACATTTAATGTATATTTAAGTTTTAGTTCAAAATTACACAACACATCAAAATTTATTTTCTCACCGACGTGGTGGTAGATTTCCGCAAAGAGGGCCACCAGTTGTTGTTTTTTGCACTCGGAGTGGTCATGCGTTGTCTTATGGTGTGATGAGGGAGTCGGTTTGAAAAACGCAGAGGGGGGGAGAGGTGGTATTAAGAGCCACGGTTATAAATTTTGAAAAATGTTTTTAATTTCAAAGTGAACATTTAATGTATATTTAAGTTTTAGTTCAAAATTACACAACACATCAAAATTTATTTTCTCACCGACGTGGTGGTAGATTTCCGCAAAGAGGGCCACCAGTAGTTGTTTTTTGCACTCGGAGTGGTCATGCGTTGTCTTATGGTGTGATGAGGGAGTCGGTTTGAAAAACGCAGATGGGGGGAGAGGTGGGATTAAGAGCCACGGTTTATAAATTTCGAAAAATGTTTTTAATTTCAAAGTGAACATTTAATGTATATTTAAGTTTTAGTTTAAAATTACACAACACATCAAAATTTATTTTCTCACCGACGTGGTGGTAGATTTCCGCAAAGAGAGCCACCAGTTGTTGTTTTTTGCACTCGGAGTGGTCATGCGTTGTCTTATGGTGTGATGAGGGAGTCGGTTTGAAAAACGCAGAGGGGGAAAGAGGTGGGATTAAGAGCCACGATGATAAATTTCGAAAAATGTTTTTAATTTCCAAGTGAACATTTAATGTATATTTAAGTTTTAGTTCAAAATTACACAACACATCAAAATTTATTTTCTCACCGACGTGGTGGTAGATTTCCGCAAAGAGGGCCACCAGTTGTTGTTTTTTGCACTCGGAGTGGTCATGCGTTGTCTTATGGTGTGATGAGGGAGTCGGTTTGAAAAACGCAGAGGGGGGGAGAGGTGGTATTAAGAGCCACGGTTATAAATTTTGAAAAATGTTTTTAATTTCAAAGTGAACATTTATAGTATATTTAAGTTTTAGTTCAAAATTACACAACACATCAAAATTTATTTTCTCACCGACGTGGTGGTAGATTTCCGCAAAGAGGGCCACCAGTAGTTGTTTTTTGCACTCGGAGTGGTCATGCGTTGTCTTATGGTGTGATGAGGGAGTCGGTTTGAAAAACGCAGATGGGGGGAGAGGTGGGATTAAGAGCCACGGTTTATAAATTTCGAAAAATGTTTTTAATTTCAAAGTGAACATTTAATGTATATTTAAGTTTTAGTTTAAAATTACACAACACATCAAAATTTATTTTCTCACCGACGTGGTGGTAGATTTCCGCAAAGAGAGCCACCAGTTGTTGTTTTTTGCACTCGGAGTGGTCATGCGTTGTCTTATGGTGTGATGAGGGAGTCGGTTTGAAAAACGCAGAGGGGGAAAGAGGTGGGATTAAGAGCCACGATGATAAATTTCGAAAAATGTTTTTAATTTCCAAGTGAACATTTAATGTATATTTAAGTTTTAGTTCAAAATTACACAACACATCAAAATTTATTTTCTCACCGACGTGGTGGTAGATTTCCGCAAAGAGGGCCACCAGTTCTTGTTTTTTGCACTCGGAGTGGTCATGCGTTGTCTTATGGTGTGATGAGGGAGTCGGTTTGAAAAACGCAGAGGGGGGGAGAGGTGGTATTAAGAGCCACGGTTATAAATTTTGAAAAATGTTTTTAATTTCAAAGTGAACATTTAATGTATATTTAAGTTTTAGTTCAAAATTACACAACACATCAAAATTTATTTTCTCACCGACGTGGTGGTAGATTTCCGCAAAGAGGGCCATCAGTAGCTGTTTTTTGCACTCGGAGTGGTCATGCGTTGTCTTATGATGTGGAATATCCTAGGACACTATTATCCTTGTTCTTTGTGGTTGTAGCTATCCGTTCTCATCAGGCACTTAATCTCAATATATTCTTTTACACAATTCAAGCACACACAATAAAACCAACTCATCAGGTATATCTAAATTTAAGATTTAATTAAACTTAAGAGGTTACATATTATTATTATTTACAATTAAGGCAAGTGCTCCTACGTGATTGACACTGCCTATTCGTGGACCTCGTGGCATAGTTTTTTAGTCTCTGTGTCTCTCACAAAAAATGGCGACGCTCCAGCTTCATCAAAACTTAATTGCGCAGTTCTCTCCGGCCATTTGATTGGACGCCGTTTGCGTGGGAGTTTTGTCCACGTGCCTTTCCAACATATGGTGTGATGAGGGAGTCGGTTTGAAAAACGCAGAGGGGGGGAGAGGTGGGATTAAGAGCCACGGTTATAAATTTCAAAAAATGTTTTTAATTTCAAAGTGCACATTTAATGTATATTTAAGTTTTAGTTCAAAATTACACAACACATCAAAATTTATTTTCTCGCCGACGTGGTGGTAGATTTTCGCAAAGAGGGCCACCAGTAGTTGTTTTTTGCACTCGGAGTGGTCATGCGTTGTCTTATGGTGTGATGAGGGAGTCGGTTTGAAAAACGCAGAGGGGGGGAGAGGTGGGATTAAGAGAAACGGTTATAAATTTCGAAAAATGTTTTTAATTTCAAAGTGAACATTTAATGTATATTTAAGTTTTAGTTTAAAATTACACAACACATCAAAATTTATTTTATCACCGACGTGGTGGTAGATTTCCGCAAAGAGAGCCACCAGTTGTTGTTTTTTGCACTCGGAGTGGTCATGCGTTGTCTTATGGTGTGATGAGGGAGTCGGTTTGAAAAACGCAGAGGGGGAAAGAGGTGGGATTAAGAGCCACGATGATAAATTTCGAAAAATGTTTTTAATTTCAAAGTGAACATTTAATGTATATTTAAGTTTTAGTTCAAAATTACACAACACATCAAAATTTATTTTCTCACCGACGTGGTGGTAGATTTCCGCAAAGAGGGCCACCAGTTGTTGTTTTTTGCACTCGGAGTGGTCATGCGTTGTCTTATGGTGTGATGAGGGAGTCGGTTTGAAAAACGCAGAGGGGGGGAGAGGTGGTATTAAGAGCCACGGTTATAAATTTTGAAAAATGTTTTTAATTTCAAAGTGAACATTTAATGTATATTTAAGTTTTAGTTCAAAATTACACAACACATCAAAATTTATTTTCTCACCGACGTGGTGGTAGATTTCCGCAAAGAGGGCCATCAGTAGTTGTTTTTTGCACTCGGAGTGGTCATGCGTTGTCTTATGGTGTGGAATATCCTAGGACACTATTATCCTTGTTCTTTGTGGTTGTAGCTATCCGTTCTCATCAGGCACTTAATCTCAATATATTCTTTTACACAATTCAAGCACACACAATAAAACCAACTCATCAGGTATATCTAAATTTAAGATTTAATTAAACTTAAGAGGTTACATATTATTATTATTTACAATTAAGGCAAGTGCTCCTACGTGATTGACACTGCCTATTCGTGGACGTCGTGGCATAGTTTTTTAGTCTCTGTGTCTCTCACAAAAAATGGCGACGCTCCAGCTTCATCAAAACTTAATTGCGCAGTTCTCTCCGGCCATTTGATTGGACGCCGTTTGCGTGGGAGTTTTGTCCACGTGCCTTTCCAACATATGGTGTGATGAGGGAGTCGGTTTGAAAAACGCAGAGGGGGGGAGAGGTGGGATTAAGAGCCACGGTTATAAATTTCAAAAAATGTTTTTAATTTCAAAGTGAACATTTAATGTATATTTAAGTTTTAGTTTAAAATTACACAACACATCAAAATTTATTTTCTCACCGACGTGGTGGTAGATTTCCGCAAAGAGAGCCACCAGTTGTTGTTTTTTGCACTCGGAGTGGTCATGCGTTGTCTTATGGTGTGATGAGGGAGTCGGTTTGAAAAACGCAGAGGGGGGGAGAGGTGGTATTAAGAGCCACGGTTATAAATTTTGAAAAATGTTTTTAATTTCAAAGTGAACATTTAATGTATATTTAAGTTTTAGTTCAAAATTACACAACACATCAAAATTTATTTTCTCACCGACGTGGTGGTAGATTTCCGCAAAGAGGGCCACCAGTAGTTGTTTTTTGCACTCGGAGTGGTCATGCGTTGTCTTATGGTGTGATGAGGGAGTCGGTTTGAAAAACGCAGATGGGGGGAGAGGTGGGATTAAGAGCCACGGTTTATAAATTTCGAAAAATGTTTTTAATTTCAAAGTGAACATTTAATGTATATTTAAGTTTTAGTTTAAAATTACACAACACATCAAAATTTATTTTCTCACCGACGTGGTGGTAGATTTCCGCAAAGAGAGCCACCAGTTGTTGTTTTTTGCACTCGGAGTGGTCATGCGTTGTCTTATGGTGTGATGAGGGAGTCGGTTTGAAAAACGCAGAGGGGGAAAGAGGTGGGATTAAGAGCCACGATGATAAATTTCGAAAAATGTTTTTAATTTCCAAGTGAACATTTAATGTATATTTAAGTTTTAGTTCAAAATTACACAACACATCAAAATTTATTTTCTCACCGACGTGGTGGTAGATTTCCGCAAAGAGGGCCACCAGTTGTTGTTTTTTGCACTCGGAGTGGTCATGCGTTGTCTTATGGTGTGATGAGGGAGTCGGTTTGAAAAACGCAGAGGGGGGGAGAGGTGGTATTAAGAGCCACGGTTATAAATTTTGAAAAATGTTTTTAATTTCAAAGTGAACATTTAATGTATATTTAAGTTTTAGTTCAAAATTACACAACACATCAAAATTTATTTTCTCACCGACGTGGTGGTAGATTTCCGCAAAGAGGGCCACCAGTAGTTGTTTTTTGCACTCGGAGTGGTCATGCGTTGTCTTATGGTGTGATGAGGGAGTCGGTTTGAAAAACGCAGATGGGGGGAGAGGTGGGATTAAGAGCCACGGTTTATAAATTTCGAAAAATGTTTTTAATTTCAAAGTGAACATTTAATGTATATTTAAGTTTTAGTTTAAAATTACACAACACATCAAAATTTATTTTCTCACCGACGTGGTGGTAGATTTCCGCAAAGAGAGCCACCAGTTGTTGTTTTTTGCACTCGGAGTGGTCATGCGTTGTCTTATGGTGTGATGAGGGAGTCGGTTTGAAAAACGCAGAGGGGGAAAGAGGTGGGATTAAGAGCCACGATGATAAATTTCGAAAAATGTTTTTAATTTCCAAGTGAACATTTAATGTATATTTAAGTTTTAGTTCAAAATTACACAACACATCAAAATTTATTTTCTCACCGACGTGGTGGTAGATTTCCGCAAAGAGGGCCACCAGTTCTTGTTTTTTGCACTCGGAGTGGTCATGCGTTGTCTTATGGTGTGATGAGGGAGTCGGTTTGAAAAACGCAGAGGGGGAAAGAGGTGGGATTAAGAGCCACGATGATAAATTTCGAAAAATGTTTTTAATTTCCAAGTGAACATTTAATGTATATTTAAGTTTTAGTTCAAAATTACACAACACATCAAAATTTATTTTCTCACCGACGTGGTGGTAGATTTCCGCAAAGAGGGCCACCAGTTGTTGTTTTTTGCACTCGGAGTGGTCATGCGTTGTCTTATGGTGTGATGAGGGAGTCGGTTTGAAAAACGCAGAGGGGGGGAGAGGTGGTATTAAGAGCCACGGTTATAAATTTTGAAAAATGTTTTTAATTTCAAAGTGAACATTTAATGTATATTTAAGTTTTAGTTCAAAATTACACAACACATCAAAATTTATTTTCTCACCGACGTGGTGGTAGATTTCCGCAAAGAGGGCCATCAGTAGCTGTTTTTTGCACTCGGAGTGGTCATGCGTTGTCTTATGATGTGGAATATCCTAGGACACTATTATCCTTGTTCTTTGTGGTTGTAGCTATCCGTTCTCATCAGGCACTTAATCTCAATATATTCTTTTACACAATTCAAGCACACACAATAAAACCAACTCATCAGGTATATCTAAATTTAAGATTTAATTAAACTTAAGAGGTTACATATTATTATTATTTACAATTAAGGCAAGTGCTCCTACGTGATTGACACTGCCTATTCGTGGACCTCGTGGCATAGTTTTTTAGTCTCTGTGTCTCTCACAAAAAATGGCGACGCTCCAGCTTCATCAAAACTTAATTGCGCAGTTCTCTCCGGCCATTTGATTGGACGCCGTTTGCGTGGGAGTTTTGTCCACGTGCCTTTCCAACATATGGTGTGATGAGGGAGTCGGTTTGAAAAACGCAGAGGGGGGGAGAGGTGGGATTAAGAGCCACGGTTATAAATTTCAAAAAATGTTTTTAATTTCAAAGTGCACATTTAATGTATATTTAAGTTTTAGTTCAAAATTACACAACACATCAAAATTTATTTTCTCGCCGACGTGGTGGTAGATTTTCGCAAAGAGGGCCACCAGTAGTTGTTTTTTGCACTCGGAGTGGTCATGCGTTGTCTTATGGTGTGATGAGGGAGTCGGTTTGAAAAACGCAGAGGGGGGGAGAGGTGGGATTAAGAGAAACGGTTATAAATTTCGAAAAATGTTTTTAATTTCAAAGTGAACATTTAATGTATATTTAAGTTTTAGTTTAAAATTACACAACACATCAAAATTTATTTTATCACCGACGTGGTGGTAGATTTCCGCAAAGAGAGCCACCAGTTGTTGTTTTTTGCACTCGGAGTGGTCATGCGTTGTCTTATGGTGTGATGAGGGAGTCGGTTTGAAAAACGCAGAGGGGGAAAGAGGTGGGATTAAGAGCCACGATGATAAATTTCGAAAAATGTTTTTAATTTCAAAGTGAACATTTAATGTATATTTAAGTTTTAGTTCAAAATTACACAACACATCAAAATTTATTTTCTCACCGACGTGGTGGTAGATTTCCGCAAAGAGGGCCACCAGTTGTTGATTTTTGCACTCGGAGGGTCATGCGTTGTCTTATGGTGTGATGAGGGAGTCGGTTTGAAAAACGCAGAGGGGGGGAGAGGTGGTATTAAGAGCCACGGTTATAAATTTTGAAAAATGTTTTTAATTTCAAAGTGAACATTTAATGTATATTTAAGTTTTAGTTCAAAATTACACAACACATCAAAATTTATTTTCTCACCGACGTGGTGGTAGATTTTCGCAAAGAGGGCCACCAGTTGTTATTTTTTGCACTCGGAGTGGTCATGCGTTGTTTTAGGGTGTAATGAGGGAGTCGGTTTAAAAAACGCAGAGGGGGAAAGAGGTGGGATTAAGAGCCACGATGATAAATTTCGAAAAATGTTTTTAATTTCAAAGTGAACATTTAATGTATATTTAAGTTTTAGTTCAAAATTACACAACACATCAAAATTTATTTTCTCACCGACGTGGTGGTAGATTTTCGCAAAGAGGGCCACCAGTTGTTGTTTTTTGCACTCGGAGTGTTCATGCGTTATCTTATGGTGTGATGAGGGAGTCGGTTTGAAAAACGCAGAGGGGGAAAGAGGTGGGATTAAGAGCCATGATGTTAAATTTCGAAAAATGTTTTTAATTTCAAAGTGAACATTTAATGTATATTTAAGTTTTAGTTCAAAATTACACAACACATCAAAATTTATTTTCTCACCGACGTGGTGGTAGATTTCCGCAAAGAGGGCCACCAGTTGTTGTTTTTTGCACTCGGAGTGGTCATGCGTTGTTTTAGGGTGTAATGAGGGAGTCGGTTTGAAAAACGCAGAGGGGAAAAGAGGTGGGATTAAGAGCCACGGTTATAAATTTCGAAAAATGTTTTTAATTTCAAAGTGCACATTTAATGTATTTTTAAGTTTTAGTTCAAAATTACACAACACATCAAAATTTATTTTCTCACCGACGTGGTGGTAGATTTTCGCAAAGAGGGCCACCAGTTGTTGGTTTTTGCACTCGGAGTGGTCATGCGTTATCTTATGGTGTGATGAGGGAGTCGGTTTGAAAAACGCAGAGGGGGAAAGAGGTGGGATTAAGAGCCACGATGTTAAATTTCGAAAAATGTTTTTAATTTCAAAGTGAACATTTAATGTATATTTAGGTTTTAGTTCAAAATTACACAACACATCAAAATTTATTTTCTCACCGACGTGGTGGTAGATTTCCGCAAAGGGGGCCACTAGTTGTTGTTTTTTGCACTCGGAGTGGTCATGCGTTGTCTTATGGTGTGATGAGGGAGTCGGTTTGAAAAACGCAGAGGGGGAAAGAGGTGGGATTAAGAGCCACGGTTATAAATTTCGAAAAATGTTTTTAATTTCAAAGTGAACATTTAATGTATATTTAAGTTTTAGTTTAAAATTACACAACACATCAAAATTTATTTTCTCACCGACGTGGTGGTAGATTTCCGCAAAGAGAGCCACCAGTTGTTGTTTTTTGCACTCGGAGTGGTCATGCGTTGTCTTATGGTGTGATGAGGGAGTCGGTTTGAAAAACGCAGAGGGGGAAAGAGGTGGGATTAAGAGCCACGATGATAAATTTCGAAAAATGTTTTTAATTTCAAAGTGAACATTTAATGTATATTTAAGTTTTAGTTCAAAATTACACAACACATCAAAATTTATTTTCTCACCGACGTGGTGGTAGATTTCCGCAAAGAGGGCCACCAGTTGTTGTTTTTTGCACTCGGAGTGGTCATGCGTTGTCTTATGGTGTGATGAGGGAGTCGGTTTGAAAAACGCAGAGGGGGGGAGAGGTGGTATTAAGAGCCACGGTTATAAATTTTGAAAAATGTTTTTAATTTCAAAGTGAACATTTAATGTATATTTAAGTTTTAGTTCAAAATTACACAACACATCAAAATTTATTTTCTCACCGACGTGGTGGTAGATTTCCGCAAAGAGGGCCACCAGTAGTTGTTTTTTGCACTCGGAGTGGTCATGCGTTGTCTTATGGTGTGATGAGGGAGTCGGTTTGAAAAACGCAGATGGGGGGAGAGGTGGGATTAAGAGCCACGGTTTATAAATTTCGAAAAATGTTTTTAATTTCAAAGTGAACATTTAATGTATATTTAAGTTTTAGTTTAAAATTACACAACACATCAAAATTTATTTTCTCACCGACGTGGTGGTAGATTTCCGCAAAGAGAGCCACCAGTTGTTGTTTTTTGCACTCGGAGTGGTCATGCGTTGTCTTATGGTGTGATGAGGGAGTCGGTTTGAAAAACGCAGAGGGGGAAAGAGGTGGGATTAAGAGCCACGATGATAAATTTCGAAAAATGTTTTTAATTTCCAAGTGAACATTTAATGTATATTTAAGTTTTAGTTCAAAATTACACAACACATCAAAATTTATTTTCTCACCGACGTGGTGGTAGATTTCCGCAAAGAGGGCCACCAGTTGTTGTTTTTTGCACTCGGAGTGGTCATGCGTTGTCTTATGGTGTGATGAGGGAGTCGGTTTGAAAAACGCAGAGGGGGGGAGAGGTGGTATTAAGAGCCACGGTTATAAATTTTGAAAAATGTTTTTAATTTCAAAGTGAACATTTATAGTATATTTAAGTTTTAGTTCAAAATTACACAACACATCAAAATTTATTTTCTCACCGACGTGGTGGTAGATTTCCGCAAAGAGGGCCACCAGTAGTTGTTTTTTGCACTCGGAGTGGTCATGCGTTGTCTTATGGTGTGATGAGGGAGTCGGTTTGAAAAACGCAGATGGGGGGAGAGGTGGGATTAAGAGCCACGGTTTATAAATTTCGAAAAATGTTTTTAATTTCAAAGTGAACATTTAATGTATATTTAAGTTTTAGTTTAAAATTACACAACACATCAAAATTTATTTTCTCACCGACGTGGTGGTAGATTTCCGCAAAGAGAGCCACCAGTTGTTGTTTTTTGCACTCGGAGTGGTCATGCGTTGTCTTATGGTGTGATGAGGGAGTCGGTTTGAAAAACGCAGAGGGGGAAAGAGGTGGGATTAAGAGCCACGATGATAAATTTCGAAAAATGTTTTTAATTTCCAAGTGAACATTTAATGTATATTTAAGTTTTAGTTCAAAATTACACAACACATCAAAATTTATTTTCTCACCGACGTGGTGGTAGATTTCCGCAAAGAGGGCCACCAGTTCTTGTTTTTTGCACTCGGAGTGGTCATGCGTTGTCTTATGGTGTGATGAGGGAGTCGGTTTGAAAAACGCAGAGGGGGGGAGAGGTGGTATTAAGAGCCACGGTTATAAATTTTGAAAAATGTTTTTAATTTCAAAGTGAACATTTAATGTATATTTAAGTTTTAGTTCAAAATTACACAACACATCAAAATTTATTTTCTCACCGACGTGGTGGTAGATTTCCGCAAAGAGGGCCATCAGTAGCTGTTTTTTGCACTCGGAGTGGTCATGCGTTGTCTTATGATGTGGAATATCCTAGGACACTATTATCCTTGTTCTTTGTGGTTGTAGCTATCCGTTCTCATCAGGCACTTAATCTCAATATATTCTTTTACACAATTCAAGCACACACAATAAAACCAACTCATCAGGTATATCTAAATTTAAGATTTAATTAAACTTAAGAGGTTACATATTATTATTATTTACAATTAAGGCAAGTGCTCCTACGTGATTGACACTGCCTATTCGTGGACCTCGTGGCATAGTTTTTTAGTCTCTGTGTCTCTCACAAAAAATGGCGACGCTCCAGCTTCATCAAAACTTAATTGCGCAGTTCTCTCCGGCCATTTGATTGGACGCCGTTTGCGTGGGAGTTTTGTCCACGTGCCTTTCCAACATATGGTGTGATGAGGGAGTCGGTTTGAAAAACGCAGAGGGGTGGAGAGGTGGGATTAAGAGCCACGGTTATAAATTTCAAAAAATGTTTTTAATTTCAAAGTGCACATTTAATGTATATTTAAGTTTTAGTTCAAAATTACACAACACATCAAAATTTATTTTCTCGCCGACGTGGTGGTAGATTTTCGCAAAGAGGGCCACCAGTAGTTGTTTTTTGCACTCGGAGTGGTCATGCGTTGTCTTATGGTGTGATGAGGGAGTCGGTTTGAAAAACGCAGAGGGGGGGAGAGGTGGGATTAAGAGAAACGGTTATAAATTTCGAAAAATGTTTTTAATTTCAAAGTGAACATTTAATGTATATTTAAGTTTTAGTTTAAAATTACACAACACATCAAAATTTATTTTATCACCGACGTGGTGGTAGATTTCCGCAAAGAGAGCCACCAGTTGTTGTTTTTTGCACTCGGAGTGGTCATGCGTTGTCTTATGGTGTGATGAGGGAGTCGGTTTGAAAAACGCAGAGGGGGAAAGAGGTGGGATTAAGAGCCACGATGATAAATTTCGAAAAATGTTTTTAATTTCAAAGTGAACATTTAATGTATATTTAAGTTTTAGTTCAAAATTACACAACACATCAAAATTTATTTTCTCACCGACGTGGTGGTAGATTTCCGCAAAGAGGGCCACCAGTTGTTGTTTTTTGCACTCGGAGTGGTCATGCGTTGTCTTATGGTGTGATGAGGGAGTCGGTTTGAAAAACGCAGAGGGGGGGAGAGGTGGTATTAAGAGCCACGGTTATAAATTTTGAAAAATGTTTTTAATTTCAAAGTGAACATTTAATGTATATTTAAGTTTTAGTTCAAAATTACACAACACATCAAAATTTATTTTCTCACCGACGTGGTGGTAGATTTCCGCAAAGAGGGCCATCAGTAGTTGTTTTTTGCACTCGGAGTGGTCATGCGTTGTCTTATGGTGTGGAATATCCTAGGACACTATTATCCTTGTTCTTTGTGGTTGTAGCTATCCGTTCTCATCAGGCACTTAATCTCAATATATTCTTTTACACAATTCAAGCACACACAATAAAACCAACTCATCAGGTATATCTAAATTTAAGATTTAATTAAACTTAAGAGGTTACATATTATTATTATTTACAATTAAGGCAAGTGCTCCTACGTGATTGACACTGCCTATTCGTGGACGTCGTGGCATAGTTTTTTAGTCTCTGTGTCTCTCACAAAAAATGGCGACGCTCCAGCTTCATCAAAACTTAATTGCGCAGTTCTCTCCGGCCATTTGATTGGACGCCGTTTGCGTGGGAGTTTTGTCCACGTGCCTTTCCAACATATGGTGTGATGAGGGAGTCGGTTTGAAAAACGCAGAGGGGGGGAGAGGTGGGATTAAGAGCCACGGTTATAAATTTCAAAAAATGTTTTTAATTTCAAAGTGAACATTTAATGTATATTTAAGTTTTAGTTTAAAATTACACAACACATCAAAATTTATTTTCTCACCGACGTGGTGGTAGATTTCCGCAAAGAGAGCCACCAGTTGTTGTTTTTTGCACTCGGAGTGGTCATGCGTTGTCTTATGGTGTGATGAGGGAGTCGGTTTGAAAAACGCAGAGGGGGGGAGAGGTGGTATTAAGAGCCACGGTTATAAATTTTGAAAAATGTTTTTAATTTCAAAGTGAACATTTAATGTAT
Source organism: Troglohyphantes excavatus (assembly GCA_963932185.1). Lineage (NCBI taxonomy): Eukaryota > Metazoa > Arthropoda > Arachnida > Araneae > Linyphiidae > Troglohyphantes > Troglohyphantes excavatus. Next base: position 7,687,008 of record OZ010677.1, on the reverse strand, counting down.
ATTTAAGTTTTAGTTCAAAATTACACAACACATCAAAATTTATTTTCTCACCGACGTGGTGGTAGATTTCCGCAAAGAGGGCCACCAGTAGTTGTTTTTTGCACTCGGAGTGGTCATGCGTTGTCTTATGGTGTGATGAGGGAGTCGGTTTGAAAAACGCAGATGGGGGGAGAGGTGGGATTAAGAGCCACGGTTTATAAATTTCGAAAAATGTTTTTAATTTCAAAGTGAACATTTAATGTATATTTAAGTTTTAGTTTAAAATTACACAACACATCAAAATTTATTTTCTCACCGACGTGGTGGTAGATTTCCGCAAAGAGAGCCACCAGTTGTTGTTTTTTGCACTCGGAGTGGTCATGCGTTGTCTTATGGTGTGATGAGGGAGTCGGTTTGAAAAACGCAGAGGGGGAAAGAGGTGGGATTAAGAGCCACGATGATAAATTTCGAAAAATGTTTTTAATTTCCAAGTGAACATTTAATGTATATTTAAGTTTTAGTTCAAAATTACACAACACATCAAAATTTATTTTCTCACCGACGTGGTGGTAGATTTCCGCAAAGAGGGCCACCAGTTGTTGTTTTTTGCACTCGGAGTGGTCATGCGTTGTCTTATGGTGTGATGAGGGAGTCGGTTTGAAAAACGCAGAGGGGGGGAGAGGTGGTATTAAGAGCCACGGTTATAAATTTTGAAAAATGTTTTTAATTTCAAAGTGAACATTTAATGTATATTTAAGTTTTAGTTCAAAATTACACAACACATCAAAATTTATTTTCTCACCGACGTGGTGGTAGATTTCCGCAAAGAGGGCCACCAGTAGTTGTTTTTTGCACTCGGAGTGGTCATGCGTTGTCTTATGGTGTGATGAGGGAGTCGGTTTGAAAAACGCAGATGGGGGGAGAGGTGGGATTAAGAGCCACGGTTTATAAATTTCGAAAAATGTTTTTAATTTCAAAGTGAACATTTAATGTATATTTAAGTTTTAGTTTAAAATTACACAACACATCAAAATTTATTTTCTCACCGACGTGGTGGTAGATTTCCGCAAAGAGAGCCACCAGTTGTTGTTTTTTGCACTCGGAGTGGTCATGCGTTGTCTTATGGTGTGATGAGGGAGTCGGTTTGAAAAACGCAGAGGGGGAAAGAGGTGGGATTAAGAGCCACGATGATAAATTTCGAAAAATGTTTTTAATTTTCAAGTGAACATTTAATGTATATTTAAGTTTTAGTTCAAAATTACACAACACATCAAAATTTATTTTCTCACCGACGTGGTGGTAGATTTCCGCAAAGAGGGCCACCAGTTCTTGTTTTTTGCACTCGGAGTGGTCATGCGTTGTCTTATGGTGTGATGAGGGAGTCGGTTTGAAAAACGCAGAGGGGGGGAGAGGTGGTATTAAGAGCCACGGTTATAAATTTTGAAAAATGTTTTTAATTTCAAAGTGAACATTTAATGTATATTTAAGTTTTAGTTCAAAATTACACAACACATCAAAATTTATTTTCTCACCGACGTGGTGGTAGATTTCCGCAAAGAGGGCCATCAGTAGCTGTTTTTTGCACTCGGAGTGGTCATGCGTTGTCTTATGATGTGGAATATCCTAGGACACTATTATCCTTGTTCTTTGTGGTTGTAGCTATCCGTTCTCATCAGGCACTTAATCTCAATATATTCTTTTACACAATTCAAGCACACACAATAAAACCAACTCATCAGGTATATCTAAATTTAAGATTTAATTAAACTTAAGAGGTTACATATTATTATTATTTACAATTAAGGCAAGTGCTCCTACGTGATTGACACTGCCTATTCGTGGACCTCGTGGCATAGTTTTTTAGTCTCTGTGTCTCTCACAAAAAATGGCGACGCTCCAGCTTCATCAAAACTTAATTGCGCAGTTCTCTCCGGCCATTTGATTGGACGCCGTTTGCGTGGGAGTTTTGTCCACGTGCCTTTCCAACATATGGTGTGATGAGGGAGTCGGTTTGAAAAACGCAGAGGGGGGGAGAGGTGGGATTAAGAGCCACGGTTATAAATTTCAAAAAATGTTTTTAATTTCAAAGTGCACATTTAATGTATATTTAAGTTTTAGTTCAAAATTACACAACACATCAAAATTTATTTTCTCGCCGACGTGGTGGTAGATTTTCGCAAAGAGGGCCACCAGTAGTTGTTTTTTGCACTCGGAGTGGTCATGCGTTGTCTTATGGTGTGATGAGGGAGTCGGTTTGAAAAACGCAGAGGGGGGGAGAGGTGGGATTAAGAGAAACGGTTATAAATTTCGAAAAATGTTTTTAATTTCAAAGTGAACATTTAATGTATATTTAAGTTTTAGTTTAAAATTACACAACACATCAAAATTTATTTTATCACCGACGTGGTGGTAGATTTCCGCAAAGAGAGCCACCAGTTGTTGTTTTTTGCACTCGGAGTGGTCATGCGTTGTCTTATGGTGTGATGAGGGAGTCGGTTTGAAAAACGCAGAGGGGGAAAGAGGTGGGATTAAGAGCCACGATGATAAATTTCGAAAAATGTTTTTAATTTCAAAGTGAACATTTAATGTATATTTAAGTTTTAGTTCAAAATTACACAACACATCAAAATTTATTTTCTCACCGACGTGGTGGTAGATTTCCGCAAAGAGGGCCACCAGTTGTTGATTTTTGCACTCGGAGGGTCATGCGTTGTCTTATGGTGTGATGAGGGAGTCGGTTTGAAAAACGCAGAGGGGGGGAGAGGTGGTATTAAGAGCCACGGTTATAAATTTTGAAAAATGTTTTTAATTTCAAAGTGAACATTTAATGTATATTTAAGTTTTAGTTCAAAATTACACAACACATCAAAATTTATTTTCTCACCGACGTGGTGGTAGATTTCCGCAAAGAGGACCATCAGTAGTTGTTTTTTGCACTCGGAGTGGTCATGCGTTGTCTTATGGTGTGGAATATCCTAGGACACTATTATCCTTGTTCTTTGTGGTTGTAGCTATCCGTTCTCATCAGGCACTTAATCTCAATATATTCTTTTACACAATTCAAGCACACACAATAAAACCAACTCATCAGGTATATCTAAATTTAAGATTTAATTAAACTTAAGAGGTTACATATTATTATTATTTACAATTAAGGCAAGTGCTCCTACGTGATTGACACTGCCTATTCGTGGACCTCGTGGCATAGTTTTTTAGTCTCTGTGTCTCTCACAAAAAATGGCGACGCTCCAGCTTCATCAAAACTTAATTGCGCAGTTCTCTCCGGCCATTTGATTGGACGCCGTTTGCGTGGGAGTTTTGTCCACGTGCCTTTCCAACATATGGTGTGATGAGGGAGTCGGTTTGAAAAACGCAGAGGGGGGGAGAGGTGGGATTAAGAGCCACGGTTATAAATTTCAAGAAATGTTTTTAATTTCAAAGTGAACATTTAATGTATATTTAAGTTTTAGTTTAAAATTACACAACACATCAAAATTTATTTTCTCACCGACGTGGTGGTAGATTTCCGCAAAGAGAGCCACCAGTTGTTGTTTTTTGCACTCGGAGTGGTCATGCGTTGTCTTATGGTGTGATGAGGGAGTCGGTTTGAAAAACGCAGAGGGGGGGAGAGGTGGTATTAAGAGCCACGGTTATAAATTTTGAAAAATGTTTTTAATTTCAAAGTGAACATTTAATGTATATTTAAGTTTTAGTTCAAAATTACACAACACATCAAAATTTATTTTCTCACCGACGTGGTGGTAGATTTCCGCAAAGAGGGCCAACAGTAGTTGTTTTTTGCACTCGGAGTGGTCATGCGTTGTCTTATGGTGTGGAATATCCTAGGACACTATTATCCTTGTTCTTTGTGGTTGTAGCTATCCGTTCTCATCAGGCACTTAATCTCAATATATTCTTTTACACAATTCAAGCACACACAATAAAACCAACTCATCAGGTATATCTAAATTTAAGATTTAATTAAACTTAAGAGGTTACATATTATTATTATTTACAATTAAGGCAAGTGCTCCTACGTGATTGACACTGCCTATTCGTGGACCTCGTGGCATAGTTTTTTAGTCTCTGTGTCTCTCACAAAAAATGGCGACGCTCCAGCTTCATCAAAACTTAATTGCGCAGTTCTCTCCGGCCATTTGATTGGACGCCGTTTGCGTGGGAGTTTTGTCCACGTGCCTTTCCAACATATGGTGTGATGAGGGAGTCGGTTTGAAAAACGCAGAGGGGGGGAGAGGTGGGATTAAGAGCCACGGTTATAAATTTCAAAAAATGTTTTTAATTTCAAAGTGCACATTTAATGTATATTTAAGTTTTAGTTCAAAATTACACAACACATCAAAATTTATTTTCTCACCGACGTGGTGGTAGATTTTCGCAAAGAGGGCCACCAGTAGTTGTTTTTTGCACTCGGAGTGGTCATGCGTTGTCTTATGGTGTGATGAGGGAGTCGGTTTGAAAAACGCAGAGGGGGAAAGAGGTGGTATTAAGAGCCACGGTTATAAATTTTGAAAAATGTTTTTAATTTCAAAGTGCACATTTAATGTATATTTAAGTTTTAGTTCAAAATTACACAACACATCAAAATTTATTTTCTCGCCGACGTGGTGGTAGATTTTCGCAAAGAGGGCCACCAGTAGTTGTTTTTTGCACTCGGAGTGGTCATGCGTTGTCTTATGGTGTGATGAGGGAGTCGGTTTGAAAAACGCAGAGGGGGGGAGAGGTGGGATTAAGAGAAACGGTTATAAATTTCGAAAAATGTTTTTAATTTCAAAGTGAACATTTAATGTATATTTAAGTTTTAGTTTAAAATTACACAACACATCAAAATTTATTTTATCACCGACGTGGTGGTAGATTTCCGCAAAGAGAGCCACCAGTTGTTGTTTTTTGCACTCGGAGTGGTCATGCGTTGTCTTATGGTGTGATGAGGGAGTCGGTTTGAAAAACGCAGAGGGGGAAAGAGGTGGTATTAAGAGCCACGATGATAAATTTCGAAAAATGTTTTTAATTTCAAAGTGAACATTTAATGTATATTTAAGTTTTAGTTCAAAATTACACAACACATCAAAATTTATTTTCTCACCGACGTGGTGGTAGATTTCCGCAAAGAGGGCCACCAGTTGTTGTTTTTTGCACTCGGAGTGGTCATGCGTTGTCTTATGGTGTGATGAGGGAGTCGGTTTGAAAAACGCAGAGGGGGGGAGAGGTGGTATTAAGAGCCACGGTTATAAATTTTGAAAAATGTTTTTAATTTCAAAGTGAACATTTAATGTATATTTAAGTTTTAGTTCAAAATTACACAACACATCAAAATTTATTTTCTCACCGACGTGGTGGTAGATTTCCGCAAAGAGGGCCATCAGTAGTTGTTTTTTGCACTCGGAGTGGTCATGCGTTGTCTTATGGTGTGGAATATCCTAGGACACTATTATCCTTGTTCTTTGTGGTTGTAGCTATCCGTTCTCATCAGGCACTTAATCTCAATATATTCTTTTACACAATTCAAGCACACACAATAAAACCAACTCATCAGGTATATCTAAATTTAAGATTTAATTAAACTTAAGAGGTTACATATTATTATTATTTACAATTAAGGCAAGTGCTCCTACGTGATTGACACTGCCTATTCGTGGACCTCGTGGCATAGTTTTTTAGTCTCTGTGTCTCTCACAAAAAATGGCGACGCTCCAGCTTCATCAAAACTTAATTGCGCAGTTCTCTCCGGCCATTTGATTGGACGCCGTTTGCGTGGGAGTTTTGTCCACGTGCCTTTCCAACATATGGTGTGATGAGGGAGTCGGTTTGAAAAACGCAGAGGGGGGGAGAGGTGGGATTAAGAGCCACGGTTATAAATTTCAAAAAATGTTTTTAATTTCAAAGTGAACATTTAATGTATATTTAAGTTTTAGTTTAAAATTACACAACACATCAAAATTTATTTTCTCACCGACGTGGTGGTAGATTTCCGCAAAGAGAGCCACCAGTTGTTGTTTTTTGCACTCGGAGTGGTCATGCGTTGTCTTATGGTGTGATGAGGGAATCGGTTTGAAAAACGCAGAGGGGGGGGGGGGGGGAGAGGTTGGATTAAGAGCCACGGTTATAAATTTCGAAAAATGTTTTTAATTTCAAAGTGAACATTTAATGTATATTTAAGTTTTAGTTTAAAATTACACAACACATCAAAATTTATTTTCTCACCGACGTGGTGGTAGATTTCCGCAAAGAGAGCCACCAGTTGTTGTTTTTTGCACTCGGAGTGGTCATGCGTTGTCTTATGGTGTGATGAGGGAGTCGGTTTGAAAAACGCAGAGGGGGAAAGAGGTGGGATTAAGAGCCACGATGATAAATTTCGAAAAATGTTTTTAATTTCAAAGTGAACATTTAATGTATATTTAAGTTTTAGTTCAAAATTACACAACACATCAAAATTTATTTTCTCACCGACGTGGTGGTAGATTTCCGCAAAGAGGGCCACCAGTTGTTGTTTTTTGCACTCGGAGTGGTCATGCGTTGTCTTATGGTGTGATGAGGGAGTCGGTTTGAAAAACGCAGAGGGGGGGAGAGGTGGTATTAAGAGCCACGGTTATAAATTTTGAAAAATGTTTTTAATTTCAAAGTGAACATTTAATGTATATTTAAGTTTTAGTTCAAAATTACACAACACATCAAAATTTATTTTCTCACCGACGTGGTGGTAGATTTTCGCAAAGAGGGCCACCAGTTGTTGTTTTTTGCACTCGGAGTGGTCATGCGTTGTCTTATGGTGTGATGAGGGAGTCGGTTTGAAAAACGCAGAGGGGGAAAGAGGTGGGATTAAAAGCCACGATGATAAATTTCGAAAAAAAATTTTAATTTCAAAGTGAACATTTAATGTATATTTAAGTTTTAGTACAAAATTACACAACACATCAAAATTTATTTTCTCACCGACGTGGTGGTAGATTTCCGCAAAGAGGGCCACCAGTTGTTGTTTTTTGCACTCGGAGTGGTCATGCGTTGTCTTATGGTGTGATGAGGGAGTCGGTTTGAAAAACGCAGAGGGGGAAAGAGGTGGGATTAAGAGCCACGGTTATAAATTTCGAAAAATGTTTTTAATTTCAAAGTGCACATTTAATGTATATTTAAGTTTTAGTTCAAAATTACACAACACATCAAAATTTGTTTTCTCACCGACGTGGTGGTAGATTTTCGCAAAGAGGGCCACCAGTTGTTGTTTTTTGCACTCGGAGTGGTCATGCGTTGTCTTAGGGTGTAATGAGGAAGTCGGTTTGAAAAACGCAGAGGGGGAAAGAGGTGGGATTAAGAGCCACGATGATAAATTTCGAAAAATGTTTTTAATTTCAAAGTGAACATTTAATGTATATTTAAGTTTTAGTTCAAAATTACACAACACATCAAAATTTATTTTCTCACCGACGTGGTGGTAGATTTCCGCAAAGAGGGCCACCAGTTGTTGTTTTTTGCACTCGGAGTGGCCATGCGTTGTCTTATGGTGTGATGAGGGAGTCGGTTTGAAAAACGCAGAGGGGGGGAGAGGTGGTATTAAGAGCCACGGTTATAAATTTTGAAAAATGTTTTTAATTTCAAAGTGAACATTTAATGTATATTTAAGTTTTAGTTCAAAATTACACAACACATCAAAATTTATTTTCTCACCGACGTGGTGGTAGATTTCCGCAAAGAGGGCCATCAGTAGTTGTTTTTTGCACTCGGAGTGGTCATGCGTTGTCTTATGGTGTGGAATATCCTAGGACACTATTATCCTTGTTCTTTGTGGTTGTAGCTATCCGTTCTCATCAGGCACTTAATCTCAATATATTCTTTTACACAATTCAAGCACACACAATAAAACCAACTCATCAGGTATATCTAAATTTAAGATTTAATTAAACTTAAGAGGTTACATATTATTATTATTTACAATTAAGGCAAGTGCTCCTACGTGATTGACACTGCCTATTCGTGGACCTCGTGGCATAGTTTTTTAGTCTCTGTGTCTCTCACAAAAAATGGCGACGCTCCAGCTTCATCAAAACTTAATTGCGCAGTTCTCTCCGGCCATTTGATTGGACGCCGTTTGCGTGGGAGTTTTGTCCACGTGCCTTTCCAACATATGGTGTGATGAGGGAGTCGGTTTGAAAAACGCAGAGGGGGGGAGAGGTGGGATTAAGAGCCACGGTTATAAATTTCAAAAAATGTTTTTAATTTCAAAGTGCACATTTAATGTATATTTAAGTTTTAGTTCAAAATTACACAACACATCAAAATTTATTTTCTCGCCGACGTGGTGGTAGATTTTCGCAAAGAGGGCCACCAGTAGTTGTTTTTTGCACTCGGAGTGGTCATGCGTTGTCTTATGGTGTGATGAGGGAGTCGGTTTGAAAAACGCAGAGGGGGGGAGAGGTGGGATTAAGAGAAACGGTTATAAATTTCGAAAAATGTTTTTAATTTCAAAGTGAACATTTAATGTATATTTAAGTTTTAGTTTAAAATTACACAACACATCAAAATTTATTTTATCACCGACGTGGTGGTAGATTTCCGCAAAGAGAGCCACCAGTTGTTGTTTTTTGCACTCGGAGTGGTCATGCGTTGTCTTATGGTGTGATGAGGGAGTCGGTTTGAAAAACGCAGAGGGGGAAAGAGGTGGGATTAAGAGCCACGATGATAAATTTCGAAAAATGTTTTTAATTTCAAAGTGAACATTTAATGTATATTTAAGTTTTAGTTCAAAATTACACAACACATCAAAATTTATTTTCTCACCGACGTGGTGGTAGATTTCCGCAAAGAGGGCCACCAGTTGTTGTTTTTTGCACTCGGAGTGGTCATGCGTTGTCTTATGGTGTGATGAGGGAGTCGGTTTGAAAAACGCAGAGGGGGGGAGAGGTGGTATTAAGAGCCACGGTTATAAATTTTGAAAAATGTTTTTAATTTCAAAGTGAACATTTAATGTATATTTAAGTTTTAGTTCAAAATTACACAACACATCAAAATTTATTTTCTCACCGACGTGGTGGTAGATTTCCGCAAAGAGGGCCATCAGTAGTTGTTTTTTGCACTCGGAGTGGTCATGCGTTGTCTTATGGTGTGGAATATCCTAGGACACTATTATCCTTGTTCTTTGTGGTTGTAGCTATCCGTTCTCATCAGGCACTTAATCTCAATATATTCTTTTACACAATTCAAGCACACACAATAAAACCAACTCATCAGGTATATCTAAATTTAAGATTTAATTAAACTTAAGAGGTTACATATTATTATTATTTACAATTAAGGCAAGTGCTCCTACGTGATTGACACTGCCTATTCGTGGACCTCGTGGCATAGTTTTTTAGTCTCTGTGTCTCTCACAAAAAATGGCGACGCTCCAGCTTCATCAAAACTTAATTGCGCAGTTCTCTCCGGCCATTTGATTGGACGCCGTTTGCGTGGGAGTTTTGTCCACGTGCCTTTCCAACATATGGTGTGATGAGGGAGTCGGTTTGAAAAACGCAGAGGGGGGGAGAGGTGGGATTAAGAGCCACGGTTATAAATTTCAAAAAATGTTTTTAATTTCAAAGTGAACATTTAATGTATATTTAAGTTTTAGTTTAAAATTACACAACACATCAAAATTTATTTTCTCACCGACGTGGTGGTAGATTTCCGCAAAGAGAGCCACCAGTTGTTGTTTTTTGCACTCGGAGTGGTCATGCGTTGTCTTATGGTGTGATGAGGGAGTCGGTTTGAAAAACGCAGAGGGGGGGAGAGGTGGTATTAAGAGCCACGGTTATAAATTTTGAAAAATGTTTTTAATTTCAAAGTGAACATTTAATGTATATTTAAGTTTTAGTTCAAAATTACACAACACATCAAAATTTATTTTCTCACCGACGTGGTGGTAGATTTCCGCAAAGAGGGCCAACAGTAGTTGTTTTTTGCACTCGGAGTGGTCATGCGTTGTCTTATGGTGTGGAATATCCTAGGACACTATTATCCTTGTTCTTTGTGGTTGTAGCTATCCGTTCTCATCAGGCACTTAATCTCAATATATTCTTTTACACAATTCAAGCACACACAATAAAACCAACTCATCAGGTATATCTAAATTTAAGATTTAATTAAACTTAAGAGGTTACATATTATTATTATTTACAATTAAGGCAAGTGCTCCTACGTGATTGACACTGCCTATTCGTGGACCTCGTGGCATAGTTTTTTAGTCTCTGTGTCTCTCACAAAAAATGGCGACGCTCCAGCTTCATCAAAACTTAATTGCGCAGTTCTCTCCGGCCATTTGATTGGACGCCGTTTGCGTGGGAGTTTTGTCCACGTGCCTTTCCAACATATGGTGTGATGAGGGAGTCGGTTTGAAAAACGCAGAGGGGGGAGAGGTGGGATTAAGAGCCACGGTTATAAATTTCAAAAAATGTTTTTAATTTCAAAGTGCACATTTAATGTATATTTAAGTTTTAGTTCAAAATTACACAACACATCAAAATTTATTTTCTCACCGACGTGGTGGTAGATTTTCGCAAAGAGGGCCACCAGTAGTTGTTTTTTGCACTCGGAGTGGTCATGCGTTGTCTTATGGTGTGATGAGGGAATCGGTTTGAAAAACGCAGAGGGGGGGGGGGGGGGGGAGAGAGGTTGGATTAAGAGCCACGGTTATAAATTTCGAAAAATGTTTTTAATTTCAAAGTGAACATTTAATGTATATTTAAGTTTTAGTTTAAAATTACACAACACATCAAAATTTATTTTCTCACCGACGTGGTGGTAGATTTCCGCAAAGAGAGCCACCAGTTGTTGTTTTTTGCACTCGGAGTGGTCATGCGTTGTCTTATGGTGTGATGAGGGAGTCGGTTTGAAAAACGCAGAGGGGGAAAGAGGTGGGATTAAGAGCCACGATGATAAATTTCGAAAAATGTTTTTAATTTCAAAGTGAACATTTAATGTATATTTAAGTTTTAGTTCAAAATTACACAACACATCAAAATTTATTTTCTCACCGACGTGGTGGTAGATTTCCGCAAAGAGGGCCACCAGTTGTTGTTTTTTGCACTCGGAGTGGTCATGCGTTGTCTTATGGTGTGATGAGGGAGTCGGTTTGAAAAACGCAGAGGGGGGGAGAGGTGGTATTAAGAGCCACGGTTATAAATTTTGAAAAATGTTTTTAATTTCAAAGTGAACATTTAATGTATATTTAAGTTTTAGTTCAAAATTACACAACACATCAAAATTTATTTTCTCACCGACGTGGTGGTAGATTTTCGCAAAGAGGGCCACCAGTTGTTGTTTTTTGCACTCGGAGTGGTCATGCGTTGTCTTATGGTGTGATGAGGGAGTCGGTTTGAAAAACGCAGAGGGGGAAAGAGGTGGGATTAAAAGCCACGATGATAAATTTCGAAAAAAAATTTAATTTCAAAGTGAACATTTAATGTATATTTAAGTTTTAGTACAAAATTACACAACACATCAAAATTTATTTTCTCACCGACGTGGTGGTAGATTTCCGCAAAGAGGGCCACCAGTTGTTGTTTTTTGCACTCGGAGTGGTCATGCGTTGTCTTATGGTGTGATGAGGGAGTCGGTTTGAAAAACGCAGAGGGGGAAAGAGGTGGGATTAAGAGCCACGGTTATAAATTTCGAAAAATGTTTTTAATTCAAAGTGCACATTTAATGTATATTTAAGTTTAGTTCAAAATTACACAACACATCAAAATTTGTTTTCTCACCGACGTGGTGGTAGATTTTCGCAAAGAGGGCCACCAGTTGTTGTTTTTTGCACTCGGAGTGGTGATGCGTTGTCTTAGGGTGTAATGAGGAAGTCGGTTTGAAAAACGCAGAGGGGGAAAGAGGTGGGATTAAGAGCCACGATGATAAATTTCGAAAATGTTTTTAATTTCAAAGTGAACATTTAATGTATATTTAAGTTTTAGTTCAAAATTACACAACACATCAAAATTTATTTTCTCACCGACGTGGTGGTAGATTTCCGCAAAGAGGGCCACCAGTTGTTGTTTTTTGCACTCGGAGTGGTCATGCGTTGTCTTATGGTGTGATGAGGGAGTCGGTTTGAAAAACGCAGAGGGGGGGAGAGGTGGTATTAAGAGCCACGGTTATAAATTTTGAAAAATGTTTTTAATTTCAAAGTGAACATTTAATGTATATTTAAGTTTTAGTTCAAAATTACACAACACATCAAAATTTATTTTCTCACCGACGTGGTGGTAGATTTCCGCAAAGAGGGCCATCAGTAGTTGTTTTTTGCACTCGGAGTGGTCATGCGTTGTCTTATGGTGTGGAATATCCTAGGACACTATTATCCTTGTTCTTTGTGGTTGTAGCTATCCGTTCTCATCAGGCACTTAATCTCAATATATTCTTTTACACAATTCAAGCACACACAATAAAACCAACTCATCAGGTATATCTAAATTTAAGATTTAATTAAACTTAAGAGGTTACATATTATTATTATTTACAATTAAGGCAAGTGCTCCTACGTGATTGACACTGCCTATTCGTGGACCTCGTGGCATAGTTTTTTAGTCTCTGTGTCTCTCACAAAAAATGGCGACGCTCCAGCTTCATCAAAACTTAATTGCGCAGTTCTCTCCGGCCATTTGATTGGACGCCGTTTGCGTGGGAGTTTTGACCACGTGCCTTTCCAACATATGGTGTGATGAGGGAGTCGGTTTGAAAAACGGAGAGGGGGGGAGAGGTGGGATTAAGAGCCACGGTTATAAATTTCAAAAAATGTTTTTAATTTCAAAGTGAACATTTAATGTATATTTAAGTTTTAGTTTAAAATTACACAACACATCAAAATTTATTTTCTCACCGACGTGGTGGTAGATTTCCGCAAAGAGAGCCACCAGTTGTTGTTTTTTGCACTCGGAGTGGTCATGCGTTGTCTTATGGTGTGATGAGGGAATCGGTTTGAAAAACGCAGAGGGGGGGGGGGGAGAGGTTGGATTAAGAGCCACGGTTATAAATTTCGAAAAATGTTTTTAATTTCAAAGTGAACATTTAATGTATATTTAAGTTTTAGTTTAAAATTACACAACACATCAAAATTTATTTTCTCACCGACGTGGTGGTAGATTTCCGCAAAGAGAGCCACCAGTTGTTGTTTTTTGCACTCGGAGTGGTCATGCGTTGTCTTATGGTGTGATGAGGGAGTCGGTTTGAAAAACGCAGAGGGGGAAAGAGGTGGGATTAAGAGCCACGATGATAAATTTCGAAAAATGTTTTTAATTTCAAAGTGAACATTTAATGTATATTTAAGTTTTAGTTCAAAATTACACAACACATCAAAATTTATTTTCTCACCGACGTGGTGGTAGATTTTCGCAAAGAGGGCCACCAGTTGTTGTTTTTTGCACTCGGAGTGGTCATGCGTTGTCTTATGGTGTGATGAGGGAGTCGGTTTGAAAAACGCAGAGGGGGAAAGAGGTGGGATTAAAAGCCACGATGATAAATTTCGAAAAAAATTTTTAATTTCAAAGTGAACATTTAATGTATATTTAAGTTTTAGTACAAAATTACACAACACATCAAAATTTATTTTCTCACCGACGTGGTGGTAGATTTCCGCAAAGAGGGCCACCAGTTGTTGTTTTTTGCACTCGGAGTGGTCATGCGTTGTCTTATGGTGTGATGAGGGAGTCGGTTTGAAAAACGCAGAGGGGGAAAGAGGTGGGATTAAGAGCCACGGTTATAAATTTCGAAAAATGTTTTTAATTTCAAAGTGCACATTTAATGTATATTTAAGTTTTAGTTCAAAATTACACAACACATCAAAATTTGTTTTCTCACCGACGTGGTGGTAGATTTTCGCAAAGAGGGCCACCAGTTGTTGTTTTTTGCACTCGGAGTGGTCATGCGTTGTCTTAGGTTGTAATGAGGAAGTCGGTTTGAAAAACGCAGAGGGGGAAAGAGGTGGGATTAAGAGCCACGATGATAAATTTCGAAAAATGTTTTTAATTTCAAAGTGAACATGTAATGTATATTTAAGTTTTAGTTCAAAATTACACAACACATTAAAATTTATTTTCTCACCGACGTGGTGGTAGATTTCCGCAAAGAGGGCCACCAGTTGTTGTTTTTTGCACTCGGAGTGGTCATGCGTTGTCTTATGGTGTGATGAGGGAGTCGGTTTGAAAAACGCAGAGGGGGGGAGAGGTGGTATTAAGAGCCACGGTTATAAATTTTGAAAAATGTTTTTAATTTCAAAGTGAACATTTAATGTATATTTAAGTTTTAGTTCAAAATTACACAACACATCAAAATTTATTTTCTCACCGACGTGGTGGTAGATTTTCGCAAAGAGGGCCACCAGTAGTTGTTTTTTGCACTCGGAGTGGTCATGCGTTGTCTTATGGTGTGGAATATCCTAGGACACTATTATCCTTGTTCTTTGTGGTTGTAGCTATCCGTTCTCATCAGGCACTTAATCTCAATATATTCTTTTACACAATTCAAGCACACACAATAAAACCAACTCATCAGGTATATCTAAATTTAAGATTTAATTAAACTTAAGAGGTTACATATTATTATTATTTACAATTAAGGCAAGTGCTCCTACGTGATTGACACTGCCTATTCGTGAACCTCGTGGCATAGTTTTTTAGTCTCTGTGTCTCTCACAAAAAATGGCGACGCTCCAGCTTCATCAAAACTTAATTGCGCAGTTCTCTCCGGCCATTTGATTGGACGCCGTTTGCGTGGGAGTTTTGTCCACGTGCCTTTCCAACATATGGTGTGATGAGGGAGTCGGTTTGAAAAACGCAGAGGGGGGGAGAGGTGGGATTAAGAGCCACGTTTATAAATTTCAAAAAATGTTTTTAATTTCAAAGTGCACATTTAATGTATATTTAAGTTTTAGTTCAAAATTACACATTACATCAAAATTTATTTTCTCACCGACGTGGTGGTAGATTTTCGCAAAGAGGGCCACCAGTAGTTGTTTTTTGCACTCGGAGTGGTCATGCGTTGTCTTATAGTGTGATGAGGGAGTCGGTTTGAAAAACGCAGAGGGGGAAAGAGGTGGGATTAAGAGCCACGATGTTAAATTTCGAAAAATGTTTTTAATTTCAAAGTGAACATTTAATGTATATTTAAGTTTTAGTTCAAAATTACACAACACATCAAAATTTATTTTCTCACCGACGTGGTGGTAGATTTCCGCAAAGAGGGCCACCAGTTGTTGTTTTTTGCACTCGGAGTGGTCATGCGTTGTCTTATGGTGTGATGAGGGAGTCGGTTTGAAAAACGCAGACGGGGGGGGGGGGGAGAGGGGGGATTAAGAGCCACGGTTATAAATTTCGAAAATTGTTTTTATTTTCAAAGTGCACATTATGTGTATTTAAGTTTTAGTTCAAAATTACACAACACATCAAAATTTATTTTCTCACCGACGTGGTGGTAGATTTTCGCAAAGAGGGCCACCAGTAGTTGTTTTCTGCACTCGGAGTGGTCATGCGTTGTCTTATGGTGTGATGAGGGAGTCGGTTTGAAAAACGCAGAGGGGGAAAGAGGTGGGATTAAGAGCCACGATGATAAATTTCGAAAAATGTTTTTAATTTCAAAGTGAACATTTAATGTATATTTAAGTTTTAGTTCAAAATTACACAACACATCAAAATTTATTTTCTCACCGACGTGGTGGTAGATTTCCGCAAAGAGGGCCACCAGTTGTTGTTTTTTGCACTCGGAGTGGTCATGCGTTGTCTTACGGTATGATGAGGGAGTCGGTTTGCAAAACGCAGAGGGGGAAAGAGGTGGGTTTAAGAGCCACGATTATAAATTTCGAAAAACGTTTTTTATTTCAAAGTGAACATTTAATGTATATTTAAGTTTTAGTTCAAAATTACACAACACATCAAAATTTATTTTCTCACCGACGTGGTGGTAGATTTTCGCAAAGAGGGCCACCAGTTGTTGTTTTTTGCACTCGGAGTGGTCATGCGTTGTCTTAGGGTGTAATGAGGAAGTCGGTTTGAAAAACGCAGAGGGGGGGAGAGGTGGTATTAAGAGCCACGGTTATAAATTTTGAAAAATGTTTTTAATTTCAAAGTGAACATTTAATGTATATTTAAGTTTTAGTTCAAAATTACACAACACATCAAAATTTATTTTCTCAGCGACGTGGTGGTAGATTTCCGCAAAGAGGGCAATCAGTAGTTGTTTTTTGCACTCGGAGTGGTCATGCGTTGTCTTATGGTGTGGAATATCCTAGGACACTATTATCCTTGTTCTTTGTGGTTGTAGCTATCCGTTCTCATCAGGCACTTAATCTCAATATATTCTTTTACACAATTCAAGCACACACAATAAAACCAACTCATCAGGTATATCTAAATTTAAGATTTAATTAAACTTAAGAGGTTACATATTATTATTATTTACAATTAAGGCAAGTGCTCCTACGTGATTGACACTGCCTATTCGTGGACCTCGTGGCATAGTTTTTTAGTCTCTGTGTCTCTCACAAAAAATGGCGACGCTCCAGCTTCATCAAAACTTAATTGCGCAGTTCTCTCCGGCCATTTGATTGGACGCCGTTTGCGTGGGAGTTTTGTCCACGTGCCTTTCCAACATATGGTGTGATGAGGGAGTCGGTTTGAAAAACGCAGAGGGGGACAGAGGTGGGATTAAGAGCCACGATGATAAATTTCGAAAAATGTTTTTAATTTCAAAGTGAACATTTAATGTATATTTAAGTTTTAGTTCAAAATTACACAACACATCAAAATTTATTTTCTCACCGACGTGGTGGTAGATTTCCGCAAAGAGGGCCACCAGTTGTTGGTTTTTGCACTCGGAGTGGTTATGCGTTATCTTATGGTGTGATGAGGGAGTCGGTTTGAAAAACGCAGAGGGGGGGAGAGGTGGGATTAAGAGCCACGGTTATAAATTTCGAAAAATGTTTTTAATTTCAAAGTGCACATTTAATGTATATTTAAGTTTTAGTTCAAAGTTACACAACACATCAAAATTTATTTTCTCACCGACGTGGTGGTAGATTTCCGCAAAGAGAGCCACCAGTTGTTGTTTTTTGCACTCGGAGTGGTCATGCGTTGTCTTATGGTGTGATGAGGGAGTCGGTTTGAAAAACGCAGAGGGGGGGAGAGGTGGTATTAAGAGCCACGGTTATAAATTTGAAAAATGTTTTTAATTTCAAAGTGAACATTTAATGTATATTTAAGTTTTAGTTCAAAATTACACAACACATCAAAATTTATTTTCTCACCGACGTGGTGGTAGATTTTCGAAAAGAGGGCCACCAGTTGTTGTTTTTTGCACTCGGAGTGGTCATGCGTTGTCTTATGGTGTGATGAGGGAGTCGGTTTGAAAAACGCAGAGGGGGAAAGAGGTGGGATTAAAAGCCACGATGATAAATTTCGAAAAAATTTTTTAATTTCAAAGTGAACATTTAATGTATATTTAAGTTTTAGTACAAAATTACACAACACATCAAAATTTATTTTCTCACCGACGTGGTGGTAGATTTCCGCAAAGAGGGCCACCAGTTGTTGTTTTTTGCACTCGGAGTGGTCATGCGTTGTCTTATGGTGTGATGAGGGAGTCGGTTTGAAAAACGCAGAGGGGGAAAGAGGTGGGATTAAGAGCCACGGTTATAAATTTCGAAAAATATTTTTAATTTCAAAGTGCACATTTAATGTATATTTAAGTTTTAGTTCAAAATTACACAACACATCAAAATTTGTTTTCTCACCGACGTGGTGGTAGATTTTCGCAAAGAGGGCCACCAGTTGTTGTTTTTTGCACTCGGAGTGGTCATGCGTTGTCTTATGGTGTGATGAGGGAGTCGGTTTGAAAAACGCAGAGGGGGAAAGAGGTGGGATTAAGAGCCACGATGATAAATTTCGAAAAATGTTTTTAATTTCAAAGTGAACATTTAATGTATATTTAAGTTTTAGTTCAAAATTACACAACACATCAAAATTTATTTTCTCACCGACGTGGTGGTAGATTTCCGCAAAGAGGGCCACCAGTTGTTGTTTTTTGCACTCGGAGTGGTCATGCGTTGTCTTATGGTATGATGAGGGAGTCGGTTTGAAAAACGCAGAGGGGGGGAGAGGTGGTATTAAGAGCCACGGTTATAAATTTTGAAAAATGTTTTTAATTTCAAAGTGAACTTTTAATGTATATTTAAGTTTTAGTTCAAAATTACACAACACATCAAAATTTATTTTCTCACCGACGTGGTGGTAGATTTTCGCAAAGAGGGCCACCAGTTGTTGTTTTTTGCACTCGGAGTGGTCATGCGTTGTCTTATGGTGTGATGAGGGAGTCGGTTTGAAAAACGCAGAGGGGGAAAGAGGTGGGATTAAAAGCCACGATGATAAATTTCGAAAAAAATTTTTAATTTCAAAGTGAACATTTAATGTATATTTAAGTTTTAGTACAAAATTACACAACACATCAAAATTTATTTTCTCACCGACGTGGTGGTAGATTTCCGCAAAGAGGGCCACCAGTTGTTGTTTTTTGCACTCGGAGTGGTCATGCGTTGTCTTATGGTGTGATGAGGGAGTCGGTTTGAAAAACGCAGAGGGAGAAAGAGGTGGGATTAAGAGCCACGGTTATAAATTTCGAAAAATGTTTTTAATTTCAAAGTGCACATTTAATGTATATTTAAGTTTTAGTTCAAAATTACACAACACATCAAAATTTGTTTTCTCACCGACGTGGTGGTAGATTTTCGCAAAGAGGGCCACCAGTTGTTGTTTTTTGCACTCGGAGTGGTCATGCGTTGTCTTAGGTTGTAATGAGGAAGTCGGTTTGAAAAACGCAGAGGGGGAAAGAGGTGGGATTAAGAGCCACGATGATAAATTTCGAAAAATGTTTTTAATTTCAAAGTGAACATGTAATGTATATTTAAGTTTTAGTTCAAAATTACACAACACATTAAAATTTATTTTCTCACCGACGTGGTGGTAGATTTCCGCAAAGAGGGCCACCAGTTGTTGTTTTTTGCACTCGGAGTGGTCATGCGTTGTCTTATGGTGTGATGAGGGAGTCGGTTTGAAAAACGCAGAGGGGGGGAGAGGTGGTATTAAGAGCCACGGTTATAAATTTTGAAAAATGTTTTTAATTTCAAAGTGAACATTTAATGTATATTTAAGTTTTAGTTCAAAATTACACAACACATCAAAATTTATTTTCTCACCGACGTGGTGGTAGATTTTCGCAAAGAGGGCCACCAGTAGTTGTTTTTTGCACTCGGAGTGGTCATGCGTTGTCTTATGGTGTGGAATATCCTAGGACACTATTATCCTTGTTCTTTGTGGTTGTAGCTATCCGTTCTCATCAGGCACTTAATCTCAATATATTCTTTTACACAATTCAAGCACACACAATAAAACCAACTCATCAGGTATATCTAAATTTAAGATTTAATTAAACTTAAGAGGTTACATATTATTATTATTTACAATTAAGGCAAGTGCTCCTACGTGATTGACACTGCCTATTCGTGGACCTCGTGGCATAGTTTTTTAGTCTCTGTGTCTCTCACAAAAAATGGCGACGCTCCAGCTTCATCAAAACTTAATTGCGCAGTTCTCTCCGGCCATTTGATTGGACGCCGTTTGCGTGGGAGTTTTGTCCACGTGCCTTTCCAACATATGGTGTGATGAGGGAGTCGGTTTGAAAAACGCAGAGGGGGGGAGAGGTGGGATTAAGAGCCACGTTTATAAATTTCAAAAAATGTTTTTAATTTCAAAGTGCACATTTAATGTATATTTAAGTTTTAGTTCAAAATTACACAACACATCAAAATTTATTTTCTCACCGACGTGGTGGTAGATTTTCGCAAAGAGGGCCACCAGTAGTTGTTTTTTGCACTCGGAGTGGTCATGCGTTGTCTTATAGTGTGATGAGGGAGTCGGTTTGAAAAACGCAGAGGGGGAAAGAGGTGGGATTAAGAGCCACGATGTTAAATTTCGAAAAATGTTTTTAATTTCAAAGTGAACATTTAATGTATATTTAAGTTTTAGTTCAAAATTACACAACACATCAAAATTTATTTTCTCACCGACGTGGTGGTAGATTTCCGCAAAGAGGGCCACCAGTTGTTGTTTTTTGCACTCGGAGTGGTCATGCGTTGTCTTATGGTGTGATGAGGGAGTCGGTTTGAAAAACGCAGACGGGGGGGGGGGGGGGGGAGAGGGGGGATTAAGAGCCACGGTTATAAATTTCGAAAATTGTTTTTATTTTCAAAGTGCACATTATGTGTATTTAAGTTTTAGTTCAAAATTACACAACACATCAAAATTTATTTTCTCACCGACGTGGTGGTAGATTTTCGCAAAGAGGGCCACCAGTAGTTGTTTTCTGCACTCGGAGTGGTCATGCGTTGTCTTATGGTGTGATGAGGGAGTCGGTTTGAAAAACGCAGAGGGGGAAAGAGGTGGGATTAAGAGCCACGATGATAAATTTCGAAAAATGTTTTTAATTTCAAAGTGAACATTTAATGTATATTTAAGTTTTAGTTCAAAATTACACAACACATCAAAATTTATTTTCTCACCGACGTGGTGGTAGATTTCCGCAAAGAGGGCCACCAGTTGTTGTTTTTTGCACTCGGAGTGGTCATGCGTTGTCTTACGGTATGATGAGGGAGTCGGTTTGCAAAACGCAGAGGGGGAAAGAGGTGGGTTTAAGAGCCACGATTATAAATTTCGAAAAACGTTTTTTATTTCAAAGTGAACATTTAATGTATATTTAAGTTTTAGTTCAAAATTACACAACACATCAAAATTTATTTTCTCACCGACGTGGTGGTAGATTTTCGCAAAGAGGGCCACCAGTTGTTGTTTTTTGCACTCGGAGTGGTCATGCGTTGTCTTAGGGTGTAATGAGGAAGTCGGTTTGAAAAACGCAGAGGGGGGGAGAGGTGGTATTAAGAGCCACGGTTATAAATTTTGAAAAATGTTTTTAATTTCAAAGTGCACATTTAATGTATATTTAAGTTTTAGTTCAAAATTACACAACACATCAAAATTTATTTTCTCACCGACGTGGTGGTAGATTTCCGCAAAGAGAGCCACCAGTTGTTGTTTTTTGCACTCGGAGTGGTCATGCGTTGTCTTATGGTGTGATGAGGGAGTCGGTTTGAAAAACGCAGAGGGGGGGAGAGGTGGTATTAAGAGCCACGGTTATAAATTTGAAAAATGTTTTTAATTTCAAAGTGAACATTTAATGTATATTTAAGTTTTAGTTCAAAATTACACAACACATCAAAATTTATTTTCTCACCGACGTGGTGGTAGATTTTCGAAAAGAGGGCCACCAGTTGTTGTTTTTTGCACTCGGAGTGGTCATGCGTTGTCTTATGGTGTGATGAGGGAGTCGGTTTGAAAAACGCAGAGGGGGGGGGGGGGGGGGGGAGAGGTGGTATTAAGAGCCACGGTTATAAATTTTGAAAAATGTTTTTAATTTCAAAGTGAACATTTAATGTATATTTAAGTTTTAGTTCAAAATTACACAACACATCAAAATTTATTTTCTCACCGACGTGGTGGTAGATTTCCGCAAAGAGGGCCTCCAGTAGTTGTTTTTTCCACTCGTAGTGGTCATGCGTTGTCTTATGGTGTGGAATATCCTAGGACACTATTATCCTTGTTCTTTGTGGTTGTAGCTATCCGTTCTCATCAGGCACTTAATCTCAATATATTCTTTTACACAATTCAAGCACACACAATAAAACCAACTCATCAGGTATATCTAAATTTAAGATTTAATTAAACTTAAGAGGTTACATATTATTATTATTTACAATTAAGGCAAGTGCTCCTACGTGATTGACACTGTCTATTCGTGGACCTCGTGGCATAGTTTTTTAGTCTCCTTGTCTCTCACAAAAAATGGCGACGCTCCAGCGTCATCAAAACTTAATTGCGCAGTTCTCTCCGGCCATTTGATTGGACGCCGTTTGCGTGGGAGTTTTGTCCACGTGCCTTTCCAACATATGGTGTGATGAGGGAGTCGGTTTGAAAAACGCAGAGGGGGGGAGAGGTGGGATTAAGAGCCACGATGATAAATTTCGAAATTTTTTTTAATTTCAAAGTGAACATTTAATGTATATTTAAGTTTTAGTACAAAATTACACAATACATCAAAATTTATTTTCTCACCGACGTGGTGGTAGATTTCCGCAAAGAGTGCCACCAGTTGTTGTTTTTTGCACTCGGAGTGGTCATGCGTTGTCTTAGGGTGTAATGAGGGAGTCGGTTTGAAAAACGCAGAGGGGGAAAGAGGTGGGATTAAGAGCCACGATGATAAATTTCGAAAAATGTTTTTAATTTCAAAGTGAACATTTAATGTATATTTAAGTTTTAGTTCAAAATTACACAACACATCAAAATTTATTTTCTCACCGACGTGGTGGTAGATTTCCGCAAAGAGGGCCACCAGTTGTTGTTTTTTGCACTCGGAGTGGTCATGCGTTGTCTTATGGTGTGATGAGGGAGTCGGTTTGAAAAACGCAGAGGGGGAAAGAGGTGGGATTAAGAGCCACGGTTATAAATTTCGAAAAATGTTTTTAATTTCAAAGTGCACATTTAATGTATATTTAAGTTTTAGTTCAAAATTACACAACACATCAAAATTTATTTTCTCACCGACGTGGTGGTAGATTTTCGCAAAGAGGGCCACCAGTTGTTGATTTTTGCACTCGGAGTGGTCATGCGTTGTCTTAGGGTGTAATGAGAGAGTCGGTTTGAAAAACGCAGAGGGGGAAAGAGGTGGGATTAAGAGCCACGATGATAAATTTCGAAAAATGTTTTTAATTTCAAAGTGAACATTTAATGTATATTTAAGTTTTAGTTCAAAATTACACAACACATCAAAATTTATTTTCTCACCGACGTGGTGGTAGATTTCCGCAAAGAGGGCCACCAGTTGTTGTTTTTTGCACTCGGAGTGGTCATGCGTTGTCTTATGGTGTGATGAGGGAGTCGGTTTGAAAAACGCAGAGGGGGGGAGAGGTGGTATTAAGAGCCACGGTTATAAATTTTGAAAAATGTTTTTAATTTCAAAGTGAACATTTAATGTATATTTAAGTTTTAGTTCAAAATTACACAACACATCAAAATTTATTTTCTCACCGACGTGGTGGTAGATTTCCGCAAAGAGAGCCACCAGTTGTTGTTTTTTGCACTCGGAGTGGTCATGCGTTGTCTTATGGTGTGATGAGGGAGTCGGTTTGAAAAACGCAGAGGGGGAAAGAGGTGGGATTAAGAGCCACGATGATAAATTTCGAAAAATGTTTTTAATTTCAAAGTGAACATTTAATGTATATTTAAGTTTTAGTTCAAAATTACACAACACATCAAAATTTATTTTCTCACCGACGTGGTGGTAGATTTCCGCAAAGAGGGCCACCAGTTGTCGTTTTTTGCACTCGGAGTGGTCATGCGTTGTCTTATGGTATGATGAGGGAGTCGGTTTGAAAAACGCAGAGGGGGGGAGAGGTGGTATTAAGAGCCACGGTTATAAATTTTGAAAAATGTTTTTAATTTCAAAGTGAACATTTAATGTATATTTAAGTTTTAGTTCAAAATTACACAACACATCAAAATTTATTTTCTCACCGACGTGGTGGTAGATTTCCGCAAAGAGGGCCACCAGTTGTTGTTTTTTGCACTCGGAGTGGTCATGCGTTATCTTATGGTGTGATGAGGGAGTCGGTTTGAAAAACGCAGAGGGGGAAAGAGGTGGGATTAAGAGCCACGATGTTAAATTTCGAAAAATGTTTTTAATTTCAAAGTGAACATTTAATGTATATTTAAGTTTTAGTTCAAAATTACACAACACATCAAAATTTATTTTCTCACCGACGTGGTGGTAGATTTCCGCAAAGAGGGCCACCAGTTGTTGTTTTTTGCACTCGGAGTGGTCATGCGTTGTCTTATGGTGTGATGAGGGAGTCGGTTTGAAAAACGCAGAGGGGGGGGGGGGGGGAGAGGTGGTATTAAGAGCCACGGTTATAAATTTTGAAAAATGTTTTTAATTTCAAAGTGAACATTTAATGTATATTTAAGTTTTAGTTCAAAATTACACAACACATCAAAATTTATTTTCTCACCGACGTGGTGGTAGATTTCCGCAAAGAGGGCCTCCAGTAGTTGTTTTTTCCACTCGTAGTGGTCATGCGTTGTCTTATGGTGTGGAATATCCTAGGACACTATTATCCTTGTTCTTTGTGGTTGTAGCTATCCGTTCTCATCAGGCACTTAATCTCAATATATTCTTTTACACAATTCAAGCACACACAATAAAACCAACTCATCAGGTATATCTAAATTTAAGATTTAATTAAACTTAAGAGGTTACATATTATTATTATTTACAATTAAGGCAAGTGCTCCTACGTGATTGACACTGTCTATTCGTGGACCTCGTGGCATAGTTTTTTAGTCTCCTTGTCTCTCACAAAAAATGGCGACGCTCCAGCGTCATCAAAACTTAATTGCGCAGTTCTCTCCGGCCATTTGATTGGACGCCGTTTGCGTGGGAGTTTTGTCCACGTGCCTTTCCAACATATGGTGTGATGAGGGAGTCGGTTTGAAAAACGCAGAGGGGGGGAGAGGTGGGATTAAGAGCCACGATGATAAATTTCGAAATTTTTTTTAATTTCAAAGTGAACATTTAATGTATATTTAAGTTTTAGTACAAAATTACACAATACATCAAAATTTATTTTCTCACCGACGTGGTGGTAGATTTCCGCAAAGAGTGCCACCAGTTGTTGTTTTTTGCACTCGGAGTGGTCATGCGTTGTCTTAGGGTGTAATGAGGGAGTCGGTTTGAAAAACGCAGAGGGGGAAAGAGGTGGGATTAAGAGCCACGATGATAAATTTCGAAAAATGTTTTTAATTTCAAAGTGAACATTTAATGTATATTTAAGTTTTAGTTCAAAATTACACAACACATCAAAATTTATTTTCTCACCGACGTGGTGGTAGATTTCCGCAAAGAGGGCCACCAGTTGTTGTTTTTTGCACTCGGAGTGGTCATGCGTTGTCTTATGGTGTGATGAGGGAGTCGGTTTGAAAAACGCAGAGGGGGAAAGAGGTGGGATTAAGAGCCACGGTTATAAATTTCGAAAAATGTTTTTAATTTCAAAGTGCACATTTAATGTATATTTAAGTTTTAGTTCAAAATTACACAACACATCAAAATTTATTTTCTCACCGACGTGGTGGTAGATTTTCGCAAAGAGGGCCACCAGTTGTTGATTTTTGCACTCGGAGTGGTCATGCGTTGTCTTAGGGTGTAATGAGAGAGTCGGTTTGAAAAACGCAGAGGGGGAAAGAGGTGGGATTAAGAGCCACGATGATAAATTTCGAAAAATGTTTTTAATTTCAAAGTGAACATTTAATGTATATTTAAGTTTTAGTTCAAAATTACACAACACATCAAAATTTATTTTCTCACCGACGTGGTGGTAGATTTCCGCAAAGAGGGCCACCAGTTGTTGTTTTTTGCACTCGGAGTGGTCATGCGTTGTCTTATGGTGTGATGAGGGAGTCGGTTTGAAAAACGCAGAGGGGGGGAGAGGTGGTATTAAGAGCCACGGTTATAAATTTTGAAAAATGTTTTTAATTTCAAAGTGAACATTTAATGTATATTTAAGTTTTAGTTCAAAATTACACAACACATCAAAATTTATTTTCTCACCGACGTGGTGGTAGATTTCCGCAAAGAGAGCCACCAGTTGTTGTTTTTTGCACTCGGAGTGGTCATGCGTTGTCTTATGGTGTGATGAGGGAGTCGGTTTGAAAAACGCAGAGGGGGAAAGAGGTGGGATTAAGAGCCACGATGATAAATTTCGAAAAATGTTTTTAATTTCAAAGTGAACATTTAATGTATATTTAAGTTTTAGTTCAAAATTACACAACACATCAAAATTTATTTTCTCACCGACGTGGTGGTAGATTTCCGCAAAGAGGGCCACCAGTTGTCGTTTTTTGCACTCGGAGTGGTCATGCGTTGTCTTATGGTATGATGAGGGAGTCGGTTTGAAAAACGCAGAGGGGGGGAGAGGTGGTATTAAGAGCCACGGTTATAAATTTTGAAAAATGTTTTTAATTTCAAAGTGAACATTTAATGTATATTTAAGTTTTAGTTCAAAATTACACAACACATCAAAATTTATTTTCTCACCGACGTGGTGGTAGATTTCCGCAAAGAGGGCCACCAGTTGTTGTTTTTTGCACTCGGAGTGGTCATGCGTTATCTTATGGTGTGATGAGGGAGTCGGTTTGAAAAACGCAGAGGGGGAAAGAGGTGGGATTAAGAGCCACGATGTTAAATTTCGAAAAATGTTTTTAATTTCAAAGTGAACATTTAATGTATATTTAAGTTTTAGTTCAAAATTACACAACACATCAAAATTTATTTTCTCACCGACGTGGTGGTAGATTTCCGCAAAGAGGGCCACCAGTTGTTGTTTTTTGCACTCGGAGTGGTCATGCGTTGTCTTATGGTGTGATGAGGGAGTCGGTTTGAAAAACGCAGAGGGGGGGGGGAGAGGGGGGATTAAGAGCCACGGTTATAAATTTCGAAAAATGTTTTTAATTTCAAAGTGCACATTTAATGTATATTTAAGTTTTAGTTCAAAATTACACAACACATCAAAATTTATTTTCTCACCGACGTGGTGGTAGATTTTCGCAAAGAGGGCCATCAGTTGTTGTTTTTTGCACTCAAGGTGGTCATGCGTTGTCTTATGGTGTGATGAGGGAGTCGGTTTGAAAAACACAGAGGGGGAAAGAGGTGGGATTAAGAGCCACGATGATAAATTTCGAATTTTTTTTTAATTTCAAAGTGAACATTTAATGTATATTTAAGTTTTAGTACAAAATTACACAACACATCAAAATTTATTTTCTCACCGACGTGGTGGTAGATTTCCGCAAAGAGGGCCACCAGTTGTTGTTTTTTGCACTCGGAGTGGTCATGCGTTGTCTTATGGTGTGATGAGGGAGTCGGTTTGAAAAACGCAGAGGGGGAAAGAGGTGGGATTAAGAGCCACGATGATATATTTCGAAAAATGTTTTTAATTTCAAAGTGAACATTTAATGTATATTTAAGTTTTAGTTCAAAATTTCACAACACATCAAAATTTATTTTCTCACCGACGTGGTGGTAGATTTCCGCAAAGAGGGCCACCAGTTGTTGTTTTTTGCACTCGGAGTGGTCATGCGTTGTCTTATGGTGTGATGAGGGAGTCGGTTTGAAAAACGCAGAGGGTGGGAGAGGTGGTATTAAGAGCCACGGTTATAAATTTTGAAAAATGTTTTTAATTTCAAAGTGAACATTTAATGTATATTTAAGTTTTAGTTCAAAATTACACAACACATCAAAATTTATTTTCTCACCGACGTGGTGGTAGATTTCCGCAAAGAGGGCCACCAGTAGTTGTTTTTTGCACTCGGAGTGGTCTTGCGTTGTCTTATGGTTTGGAATATCCTAGGACACTATTATCCTTGTTCTTTGTGGTTGTAGCTATCCGTTCTCATCAGGCACTTAATCTCAATATATTCTTTTACACAATTCAAGCACACACAATAAAACCAACTCATCAGGTATATCTAAATTTAAGATTTAATTAAACTTAAGAGGTTACATATTATTATTATTTACAATTAAGGCAAGTGCTCCTACGTGATTGATACTGCCTATTCGTGGACCT
The DNA here is from genome assembly GCA_963932185.1 of Troglohyphantes excavatus. NCBI lineage: Eukaryota > Metazoa > Arthropoda > Arachnida > Araneae > Linyphiidae > Troglohyphantes > Troglohyphantes excavatus. The sequence goes on along the minus strand of OZ010677.1, from coordinate 7,659,281 downwards.
CGTGGCATAGTTTTTTAGTCTCTGTGTCTCTCACAAAAAATGGCGACGCTCCAGCGTCATCAAAACTTAATTGCGCAGTTCTCTCTGGCCATTTGATTGGACGCCGTTTGCGTGGGAGTTTTGTCCACGTGCCTTTCCAACATATGGTGTGATGAGGGAGTCGGTTTGAAAAACGCAGAGGGGGGGAGAGGTGGGATTAAGAGCCACGGTTATAAATTTCGAAAAATGTTTTTAATTTCAAAGTGCACATTTAATGTATATTTAAGTTTTAGTTCAAAATTACACAACACATCAAAATTTATTTTCTCACCGACGTGGTGGTAAATTTTCGCAAAGAGGGCCACCAGTTGTTGTTTTTTGCACTCGGAGTGGTCATACGTTGTCTTATGGTGTGATGAGGGAGTCGGTTTGAAAAACGCAGAGGGGGGGAGAGGTGGGATTACGAGCCACGGTTATAAATTTCGAAAAATGTTTTTAATTTCAAAGTGAACATTTAATGTATATTTAAGTTTTAGTTCAAAATTACACAACACATAAAAATTTATTTTCTCACCGACGTGGTGGTAGATTTCCGCAAAGAGGGCCACCAGTTGTTGTTTTTTGCACTCGGAGTGGTCATGCGTTGTCTTATGGTATGATGAGGGAGTCGGTTTGAAAAACGCAGAGGGGGGGAGAGGTGGTATTAAGAGCCACGGTTATAAATTTTGAAAAATGTTTTTAATTTCAAAGTGAACTTTTAATGTATATTTAAGTTTTAGTTCAAAATTACACAACACATCAAAATTTATTTTCTCACCGACGTGGTGGTAGATTTCCGCAAAGAGGGCCACCAGTAGTTGTTTTTTGCACTCGGAGTGGTCATGCGTTGTCTTATGGTGTGGAATATCCTAGGACACTATTATCCTTGTTCTTTGTGGTTGTAGCTATCCGTTCTCATCAGGCACTTAATCTCAATATATTCTTTTACACAATTCAAGCACACACAATAAAACCAACTCATCAGGTATATCTAAATTTAAGATTTAATTAAACTTAAGAGGTTACATATTATTATTATTTACAATTAAGGCAAGTGCTCCTACGTGATTGACACTGCCTATTCGTGGACCTCGTGGCATAGTTTTTTAGTCTCTGTGTCTCTCACAAAAAATGGCGACGCTCCAGCGTCATCAAAACTTAATTGCGCAGTTCTCTCCGGCCATTTGATTGGACGCCGTTTGCGTGGGAGTTTTGTCCACGTGCCTTTCCAACATATGGTGTGATGAGGGAGTCGGTTTGAAAAACGCAGAGGGGGGGAGAGGTGGGATTAAGAGCCACGGTTATAAATTTCGAAAAATGTTTTTAATTTCAAAGTGCACATTTAATGTATATTTAAGTTTTAGTTCAAAATTACACAACACATCAAAATTTATTTTCTCACCGACGTGGTGGTAGATTTCCGCAAAGAGAGCCACCAGTTGTTGTTTTTTGCACTCGGAGTGGTCATGCGTTGTCTTATGGTGTGATGAGGGAGTCGGTTTGAAAAACGCAGAGGGGGAAAGAGGTGGGATTAAGAGCCACGATGATAAATTTCGAAAAATGTTTTTAATTTCAAAGTGAACATTTAATGTATATTTAAGTTTTAGTTCAAAATTACACAACACATCAAAATTTATTTTCTCACCGACGTGGTGGTAGATTTCCGCAAAGAGGGCCACCAGTTGTTGTTTTTTGCACTCGGAGTGGTCATGCGTTGTCTTATGGTGTGATGAGGGAGTCGGTTTGAAAAACGCAGAGGGGGGGAGAGGTGGTATTAAGAGCCACGGTTATAAATTTTGAAAAATGTTTTTAATTTCAAAGTGAACATTTAATGTATATTTAAGTTTTAGTTCAAAATTACACAACACATCAAAATTTATTTTCTCACCGACGTGGTGGTAGATTTCCGCAAAGAGGGCCACCAGTTGTTGTTTTTTGCACTCGGAGTGGTCATGCGTTGTCTTATGGTGTGATGAGGGAGTCGGTTTGAAAAACGCAGAGGGGGGGAGAGGTGGGATTAAGAGAAACGGTTATAAATTTCGAAAAATGTTTTTAATTTCAAAGTGAACATTTAATGTATATTTAAGTTTTAGTTTAAAATTACACAACACATCAAAATTTATTTTATCACCGACGTGGTGGTAGATTTCCGCAAAGAGAGCCACCAGTTGTTGTTTTTTGCACTCGGAGTGGTCATGCGTTGTCTTATGGTGTGATGAGGGAGTCGGTTTGAAAAACGCAGAGGGGGAAAGAGGTGGTATTAAGAGCCACGATGATAAATTTCGAAAAATGTTTTTAATTTCAAAGTGAACATTTAATGTATATTTAAGTTTTAGTTCAAAATTACACAACACATCAAAATTTATTTTCTCACCGACGTGGTGGTAGATTTCCGCAAAGAGGGCCACCAGTTGTTGTTTTTTGCACTCGGAGTGGTCATGCGTTGTCTTATGGTGTGATGAGGGAGTCGGTTTGAAAAACGCAGAGGGGGGGAGAGGTGGTATTAAGAGCCACGGTTATAAATTTTGAAAAATGTTTTTAATTTCAAAGTGAACATTTAATGTATATTTAAGTTTTAGTTCAAAATTACACAACACATCAAAATTTATTTTCACACCGACGTGGTGGTAGATTTCCGCAAAGAGGGCCACCAGTTGTTGTTTTTTGCACTCGGAGTGGTCATGCGTTGTCTTATGGTGTGATGAGGGAGTCGGTTTGAAAAACGCAGAGGGGGAAAGAGGTGGGATTAAGAGCCACGATGATAAATTTCGAAAAAAGTTTTTAATTTCAAAGTGAACATTTAATGTATATTTAAGTTTTAGTTCAAAATTACACAACACATCAAAATTTATTTTCTCACCGACGTGGTGGTAGATTTCCGCAAAGAGGGCCACCAGTTGTTGTTTTTTGCACTCGGAGTGGTCATGCGTTGTCTTATGGTGTGATGAAGGAGTCGGTTTGCAAAACGCATAGGGTTGGAGAGGTGGGATAAAGGGCCGCGGTTATAAATTTCTTTTTATATGGATGAGCTTAAATTTTGTGAAAGAGGAATTTTTTAAGTTGAAAATCTTTAAAAATTAGGAAAAAATAACTTTATAACTTAATATTATATTATCTTCGGTATAGAGTATTAAAGGTTGGTTTTTAAGTCCATATGTCTTTTTAAACGCATTTAATTAAGGTCCATTATAAGAGTTCTATATGACTTCAGAAGTTAAGTCACATGAAGTTTCGACACATTAAGTTTAATAAAAAAAAATTCGTAATAAAAAGTAGTTTAACCAGCGTTATTCATTTATGTTATTATCTTATATGTTTGTCCTATTATCATGTCCCCGTCACCTGTATATATTTTCATGTTCCCGTTACGTGTCTATATATTGTTCCCGTTATTACGATTGTAACGCCCTCTACATATTTATGTCTTTCCCGCTGCACGGGAAAGCTTCAGTCATGTAACTGCCTCTTACGGTGATGCGTATTTAAGGTTTCGTTCCTCCCCGAGATTATTGTATGTTAGGCATATGTGATTAAAGATGTTTATGTTCTATCCTTGAATAGTTATTTAGTCAATACGCCTTATAAATGGCTACCCAACGTGGCGCAACACTGTAAGAACAGCAATTGCATGGCTCGCTTTTTAGGTTTTCGTTCCGATTGATGAAAATGGCGAGGGCCGCCATTTTGAAGTTCGTTTCTAAACGAACTATATTTCTGTTCTTCAGGCAAGAAGGAATGTCATCGGATGTTTAAGATAAGTTTTATTTTGTTTTCTCTTCAGTGTTATAATTTTTTTTAATTTGTAGGCTAGGTTAAAGTTTTGAAACGCAAAGTTTCGTTTTTCAGTATACATCCTGTTTACTGTGAGGAGATAATTTGCATAACACGTATGCTGTGTCTCGTTTGGAGTGTTATCTCTATTGCTTTAAATTTAACTAGTCTTTTAAAATTAAACCGCAATGGTTTGCTGTGTTTTTCACTGAATTTGAAATTAAAAAAAACCACCTTGGTTCTGTAAACACTGATTCTGACAATCGTATTCGCATTGCGAATTCAAATTCGTACGCTCGGAGAAAAGCAATTTTTCCCCCCTCCTCTCCACGTAACTGAGAGTGTTTTATTTCTGTTCTCTTTTATTTGAAATTATTGCTGGCCTTGAAAATTCTGATTATGGGTTTTATCTATTTTATTTTGTTCTTTTTCGGGAAAAATAAAAGAATGTGGTTTTACATGCAAAAATAAGAAAATTTGTGTTCTTGAGTGTGATTTAGAATAGTAGATATTTTATTGGCAGGAAGTTTTATTTGTGATAGTGCTTATTTAATTTAATTAGTGGCATTAACTAATTATTAGTTATTTAATGTTGTTTTTAAAATTTATTTTGAAAGAACACTTGAATTGATTCCTCATTAAATGGAAATTGTTAATGCTATTGTTTTGATTTTATATTTAAGTACTTCATAGATTTCTAAATAATTTAAACAAAAGTGATTATTCTTATAAATTTGTTCAATCATGTTAAAATATATTTTGGTATTCTGGTAATCTAATATTGAAATGGTACCATAAAAATAGTGCATTTTAACTAGAGATCGGGAGTTATACAGTGTCATCTACACTTGAAAAGATTTAATACTGCATAGTGTTATTTGCTTGAATAAATGAATAGTTGGAATGATTTTATAATGGTTTACAATAAATTTATAATAGTTTAAATGATTTGATATTATTTTAACTGATATTAATTGGTTTTCTGAAAAATAATTATAGACTATTTGAGTGCTAATATTTCATGGTAGGGTAATTGTAGTGAGTTTAAGTGCATTGAACTGTGAAATAGCTCTAGGACTTTGAGGTAATTATTTTGTGTGCCTGTTATCTACTGCCATAATCTGAACTCACAAAGAACTAGACTGAAATCCCACGATGGCTTTTCTCGCACGAGGAAAGAAGATTGACCTGGTCCGGCTGGCAATTGAACTGGACTTGGATGGTATTGATAGTCTGAAAGTTATTCAACTGAAGACGAGAATACAAGAGAGTGAAGCATATAAGGACGATTTAGAGTTTGTCCAAGCAAGGTTTGAAGAGATAATCGCTGAAAGAATAAAAGAGGAAGACCTTGAAATTGAAGATAAGAAAAGGAGAGAAGACCTTGAAATTCAAGATAAGAAAAGGAGAGAAGACCTTGAAATTCAAGATAAGAAAAGGAGAGAAGACCTTGAAATTCAAGATAAGAAAAGGAAAGAAGACTTTGAAGCTGAAGAAAGAAAAAGAAGATTGGAACTGGAGTACGAAGAGCGGAAAAGAAAAGACGATTACGAATTCCAACTTCAGAAGCTGAAACTCCAGGATGAGGCAACACGATCCCAAGTTCCTCTTACCCAGAACGATGGTTTTTCAAGCAGCCAAACCAAGATTGGACTTGCAGACGCTGATCCAGAGATTCGATCCAGTAACGAATGACATCAGCTTATACCTCGTTCTCTTCGAGCGACAAGCTCACAGAGCTGAGATTCCAAGGACTTTCTGGGCCTCTCATCTGATTGGTCTGCTGCCATATGATATTGCTCAGATCATTGCAAGAGAAGTCGAAGAAGTTGCACAAGATTATGAAAAAGTGAAACAGCTGCTTCTAAAGCGCTATAAGCTCACTCCAGAAAAATTTCGTCAATTGTTCACAAAACATTCGAAATGTCAAGAAGGCACTTGGACAGATTTCGCCTATGAACTCAGGAATTACTTTCAAGGTTGGATTACAGGTCTCGAGATAACAACTTTTGAAGAATTGTCTGATCTGATGGTTACAGACCAGATTAAACGCCGTGTTCCACAAGAAGTCAAAGAGCACTTCATCGATGACTGGACACAAATAAAGACTACTACAGATATAGTACAAAAGCTAGATGACTACGAGACGGTTCGTCCAAACAACAGAAATGACTCTACGTCGAATACCAAGAAGTGGTCCAGTCCAAGATTTAATACTGGAAACTTCAGAAAAGTGGCGCAGAATCCAAAGCCAAGGCAAAATGAAAGAATTCCTAATCCAGAGAACAAGCCTGCCATATACTGCTATGGATGTTCCAGACCTGGTTTTATAAAGGCAAAGTGTCCGACATGCTCTCCAACGGCGAGAAATGAGAATTTCCCTGCAAATTCACTTACCATGTACACTTGCCATTCCAAGATGTCCCCTATTGCACTGATTGATGTGTGCATATCCGGTGTACGAGCCAGAGTTTGTGCAGACACAGGGGCCAGCAGATCAGTCGCTGGTGAGATCCTCTACAACCTGCTGAAGAGAAAAGGAGTGGAGTTCCAGGAGACTTCAGTAACCATGACCTTGGCAAACGGTTACCAAACTACTGAAGAGGCTTGCACAGCCACGGTGTCCATTGAGATTGAAAACAAAACAATCATTCTGGATCTCCTTGCCCTTCCAAATGCAAAAGGAAATCGAACTCTCTTAGGAACAGACTTCCTAGAAAAGTCGGAAATTGTTCTCGACATAAGAAACAAAAGGTGGAACTTTTGTGACAACCCTCGCCGAAAGGTTTATTTTGGGAATGACATTACATCGACGTCTCAGCAACCTGTCGAAACTCTTCCCATCAACAGCTGTAATCTCCGTGAAGAAGAAGGCGAGAGCTTGAACATCGAGCAAAGGCTCCAGGTCAATAATTTGCTTCAGGATTTCGAGGAAAGCTTCAAACCAGGGGGAGAGAGCACGACTTTCATAGAGCACCGCATTAATACGGGAACGCATGCTCCAGTCGCTTATCCACCCTACAGAGTTTCTCCTGCGAAGAAGGAAATATTGAAAAAGGAACTGGATGACCTCTTGAAAAAGAAAATAATCGAAGAATGCGAGTCGCCCTTTGCTGCTCCGGTGGTGTTGGTACCCAAACCAAATGGAAAAACAAGACTGTGTGTTGACTTTCGCGGCTTGAATGCAGTGACAGTTGCAGACCACTACCCTCTACCACAGATCGATGACCTTATCCATGACGCCCGACATGTAACTTACATGTCCACTATTGATTTGAGGTCAGGTTATCACCAGGTGAGCGTGCATCCCGAGGATAAAGACAAGACGGCTTTCACAACCCAGTTCGGAACGTTTAGATTCAACCGAATGCCTTTCGGGTTGAGAAATGCACCAGCTACATTTCAGAGGCTGATGGACAGATTTAAAAGTGGTCTGCCGGATGTAAAGATACTAGTCTACTTGGACGATATCATTGTCTTATCCGCTACCTTTGAAGATCACCTAAAAGACCTCAAGAAAGTTTTCCAAAGACTTTCCCTGTTCAACTTGAGGGCAAATAGAGAGAAATGTCAATTCGCCTGCCCAAAGGTTAAGTATCTAGGTCACTGGATAACTACCAAAGGAATCGAAGTTGATCCAGAGAAGGTTGAGGCTATCCTGAAGATACCAACTCCGAAGAACGTCAAACAAGTACAATCCTTCCTACAGACCTGTTCTTGGTATCGAAGATATATTCCAAACTTTTCAGAAGTAGCAAGACCTCTTAGCAATCTTACTAAGAAAAATGTCATTTGGAATTGGGGAACAGAGGAAGAAACTTCTTTCAAGACTCTGAAAGAACTTTTGGTTAGTCCACCGATCCTTCGTCAAAGTGATCCAAGTCAAGCATACACTCTCCGAACTGATGCCAGCGGTTATGCCCTTGGTGCAGTTCTCTTACAAGGCACCGGATCTGATGAACATCCTATCGAGTATGCCAGTCGCTTACTCACTAGTGCCGAAAGAAACTATTCGACTACAGAGCGCGAGGCTTTAGCTGTAGTTTGGGCTTTAAAGAAGTATCGTGCCTACATTGAAGGTCAAGAGATTACTGTTGCATCCGACCACCAACCTCTTAAGTGGTTAATGAGTTTGAAGTCTCCTACGGGACGATTAGCAAGATGGGCTCTAGAAGTTCAATCTTTCAATTTGAAGTTAGAGTACATCCCAGGAAAATGCAACGTGGTCGCTGATATGTTGTCAAGACCAGCTTGTCAGCATGCCGAACCTTCATGTGAACTGTGCAGCATACACATCGACGTTCCCTCACATACTTCAAAAGAGCTCCGAGAAGAACAACTTAAAGACCCAGAAGTTGAGAAGATAATTCGTTGTTTCGAAAGCAATGAGAAAAACGTATAGACTTCGCCAACTGGACTGATCGTGGTTACCTGATGAATCAAGGTGTGCTTTACCGATATGCACCAGACTCGGACAGTGACGAAGCACAACTGGTCATACCGGCTCAAGAAGTAAACTCCATCCTTAAAGATCATCACGATGCTCCAACAGCAGGCCACTATGGAGCCGAAGGAACATTCGATCGTATAGCAAAGCGCTATTATTGGACAGGTATGCGGAAGTTTATCACGGACTATGTAAAAAACTGCATAGAGTGCAACAGATACAAAGCTTCAAACCAAAAGCCAGCTGGTTTGTTGCAAACTCCCGTTCCGGCCCAACGATTCGAGACTCTTGCAATCGATCTGTTTGGCCCATTACCAGAAAGCAGAGATGGTAAGAAATGGATATTCATCATCGAAGATGTCAACACTCGATGGGTTGAACTCTTCGCATTACTCACTGCAACTGCGAAAGAGTGTGCTACTACACTACTAGAAGAAGTATTATTGAGGTACGGAATCCCACGTAGAATTATAAGCGACAACGGCACGCAGTTTGTGTCTGCCGTAATGCAACAACTTTGCTGCATGCTAGACATCAACCAAACGTTGACACCGGTCTATCACCCTCAAGCAAATCCGGTAGAAAGAAAAAACCGTGATCTTAAACCTCGTCTTGCAATCCTGGTTCAAGACGAACACCGATCCTGGTCTGAGAAACTGCCAGCAATCCGTTTTGCGCTCAATACAGCAAAGTGCCAATCAACTGGGCAGACAGCAGCATTTCTCAGCTTTGGACGAGAATTGCGGACGACAGACGACGTGACTAACGACATCCGAGGAGTGATCGACAACGACAATTTCGTCCCTGAAATAACACCGTACCTTAAAAAATTCTCAAGATTCACAACCCAGATCAAAGAAGTCATCGAAACCCAACAAGACAAAAGAAAAATCTACGCAGACAAAAGGCGTAATCCGGCTCCACCATATGCTCCAGGTGATAAAGTGTATGTGACCCTGCATCCCGTCAGCAAGGCTGCCACTGGACAATCCAAAAAGTTTATGCCCAGACGAGATGGACCATATGTCATCCTTACACAAAGATCACCATCCACATTCGAAATTGCCAGCCTGGACAATCCCCAAGTGCCCCTGGGCGTGTACCACACTTCTGCCCTGAAGGCCTACACCCAGGACCCCATCGAACGTCCTTGCAATCCGTTGCGAAAGCGAGGACGGCCACCAAACTTACCCAAAAGAACTGGTGCTGGCCCCTCGTCGGGACTACGTCGGAGCCAGAGGGGGAGGATGTAACCAGCGTTATTCATTTATGTTATTATCTTATATGTTTGTCCTATTATCATGTCCCCGTCACCTTTATATATATTTTCATGTTCCCGTTACGTGTCTATATATTGTTCCCGTTATTACGATTGTAACGCCCTCTACATATTTATGTTTTTCCCGCTGCACGGGAAAGCTTCAGTCATGTAACTGCCTCTTACGGTGATGCGTATTTAAGGTTTCGTTCCTCCCCGAGATTATTGTATGTTAGGCATATGTGATTAAAGATGTTTATGTTCTATCCTTGAATAGTTATTTAGTCAATACGCCTTATAGTAGTAGAATTCAAAATCGACAGTTTTTTTTTTACCCTCTATCAAAATCCGTATTTTTTTTTAACAAATAAATTATTTCGTTTCAGTAAAAATGTAGAATATTAGGCTGCGGTTATAACAATTTTGTTATAAGCATTTTCTAAATATTCATTTTATAAATTTTCTAAAACAAATATTCATCAAAGTGAAAAATCATTTTTAATTAGAAAAATTAATAAGTTGGAGTCTAAATAATATATTTATATCATATAAAGTATTTATGGTAGGTTTGGTTTGGTTTTGTTTGGTTTTGTTTTGTTAACGTCACACTAGAGCTGCACATTGGGCTATTGGCGACGGTTCGGGGTCAATCTCGAAGGAAAGACCCGGGAACACATACACATTCACACACACATTCATACATGCACCTCTTTATATTAGAACCATGGTCAGATCAGATGACGAGGAAACACCTGAACTGGCACCCAAAGCCTTCAATAGACGTCAGGACTTTGGACCTCGATCAGATGTATCGTGCACCAGTCCCGTATACACACCAGTATAATTTGTTGGATATTCTGGACGACTTTCTAGTATTTTTGTAGCGAAGCTGGCAACCCTCCGATTGCAAGATCACTACTTTTGTTTTTTTTCTACGTCAAGTCCATTGCATGGATTCGAACCACCAATCCTCTGATTAGTAGCTGAACGCCTTACCAACTGAGCAACTGGGGCTCCAGAAGCAGTAAAGAAAGCTGCTAAGAAAGCACCATTGGTCTAGAGCTACACAATAGGCTATTGGCGACGGTTAGGCACATATCTCGAAGGTTTTTGGTTTGTTTCTTTTTGGTGACGAGGACAACACCAGATCTGGCACCCGATGCAACTTCAATATTCGTGAAGAAATTGGACGACGAGCAGATTTATCGTGCACCACTCCTATTTACACGCCAGTATAATTTGTTGGATGTTCTGGACGACTTTTTTTTTCTTTGTCAAGTCCACCGCTCGGGCTCGAACGTCTGATCACCAGCTGATTGTCTTTATCCACTGGACCACTGGAGGCCCGATATTTTTTAGGGATCTACCGAGAATAAAAGAGTCGGGAAACAGCCACTGAACACTAACTGTAACTGTTGCTCAAATCGGTTTTTCTTATGGACACGTTTTGACTCAGAGCGATTTAAAAAACTTGCAAACGGAAGGCTTGTTTAAAAGGTGTAACAAAGAATTATCATGAATCGATCCCAGGTCTGCAGCACCGCTGTCCACAGTATGATCCGTTTAGCTCACTGAACTCTAACTGTAACTGCTGGAAGGCGCAAACCTTGTTTCCTCTACGGGCGCGTTGAAAAAATTGAAAGCTGCCATACTGTGCCCCAATATTTTTTTTAAAGTGATTTAGTGGTGTTTTTTATTACCAAAGCATTGTAGAAGTATTAAATGTATATAAATATTATATTTTCTTCTTATAGAAATAATTTTTATATTGCCAAACATAGTTTTTGCTCTTGCGTTTTAACTACTTCTACTTTGACTTGCAAATGACTTCCTATTTTAATAGCAGATTACATTTAAAATGGGTTTAAAAATAAAATAAAAAAAACTTACCCAAAAGTAATATATGTCGGCGTATTTTAACATGAAAAATATACGAAATATTGCGGTATCAAGAAAAGTGGGACACATCATGGCGGACACTATATCGGCTTCAAGTCAACAAATTGTCTTGCCCTATCCAGAAGTTATAGTTAGAGATCAGTGGTTTAGCTAGTTAATTGGTTAAGTTAAGTTATAAGCTAGTTTAGTTAAGGGTGTCCCCAAATCCTAATTTGTTTATTAATAAGTTCAGAAATGCCATTTTTTTATATTAGTAGAAAAAAAATTTAAAACAATAATCAAAAACAAAAATAAATTAAAAAAAGGTATTTTTGTTATTTGTTTTGTATTTTTTCACTAAAAAATACTTTTTTTAAAAAACTCTACTCCTTTTAAATTTTTAATGTTTTTAATTTTTTTTAATTTATTAAATACCGTCAAAGTACATACTACAAACGCATGAATAGACTTTTGCAGATTTGTGTTTTTATTGTCTTCAAAAACTTATTTTAAGTTCAAAACCCAAAAAATATAAAGAAATTTAAGTTTAATAATTTGTGAAATAAAATTTTTAAAACTTAATTTAAAAAAAGCCATACATACGTTTATGAAACAAATATTCGAGCTTCCAAAACTATTAACAGTTTTATTTTAAGTCAATTATTTACAAAGCCTTAGCATTTTAAACGTGACCAAAATTAAAAAAAAAATATTTTGAATAAATGACGATTATTGCAGACGAAACGTATGTAGAGAGATGATAAATGGTATATAAACATCTAAAAAAACGTATGTTCTGTTTCTATTACTGTTTTGAAATTTTGTGCACACCTTCTTAAGTGCGTTTAGCTTAGTTTTATGAAGAAGAAAAAATTTAGCAATTTTTCCGGATTTTGGGGCTTGGGTCCCCCTTACGTTATAAACATAAGTAATGTTAAAAAGGTGTGCCAAAACAATGGAAGTAAGAAAATTGAGTTGTCATAACTCAGTTTCCATTTAAGCAATCGACATCAAGTATTGCGGAAAATCCTCTTCTGAACAACTTTGTTAAGATGGTTTGAACAGAAGCTGAGATCAGTAATATTAAATCACACTGCTCATTTTTGCGAAAGTACGGTTGCTTAAATTTGAGTACGTCGTCGCTCATTTACGATGCAATTATACTCAAAGAAACGAGTACGTTCATGTGCTGATTTTTAAGTACCTTATTTTGACATTGTACCCTTATCTTAACTTCCAATCCACTGATTATTTTATGATAGGGATTTTTTATATATACGTTTAAAATAAATTTTGGATTTTTTTAACACAATCTTATTCCAATTGAAAATGAAACTCTATTATTTTAAACTATATTATTTTTATTAATTACATTATTTTTATTAACTATATTATTTTTATTAACTATATTATTTTTATTAACTATATTATTTTTATTAACTATATTATTTTTATTAACTATATTATTTTTATTAACTATATTATTTTTATTAACTATATTATTTTTAGAAGTACGGTTGCTTTAATTTGAGTACGTCGTCGCTCATTTACGATGCAATTATACACTAAGAAAACAAGTACGTTCATGTGCTACTTTTTAAGTACCTCATTTTTAAAGTGTTCCCTTATCTTAACTTCCAATTCACTGATTATTTTATGATAGGGATTTTTTTTATATACGTTTAAAATAAATTTTGGATTTTTTTAACACAATCTTATTCCAATTGAAAATGAAACTCTACTATTTTAGACTATATTATTTTTATTAACTATATTATTTTTAGAAGTACGGTTGCTTTAATTTGAGTACGTCGTCGCTCATTTACGATGCAATTATACACTAAGAAAACAAGTACGTTCATGTGCTACTTTTTAAGTACCTCATTTTTACAGTGTTCCCTTATCTTAACTTCCAATTCACTGATTATTTTATGATAGGGATTTTTTTTATATACGTTTAAAATAAATTTTGGATTTTTTTAACACAATCTTATTCCAATTGAAAATGAAACTCTACTATTTTAGACTATATTATTTTTATTAACTATATTATTTTTAGAAGTACGGTTGCTTAAATTTGAGTACGTCGTCGCTCATTTACGATGCAATTATACTCAAAGAAAACGAGTACGTTCATGTGCTGATTTTTAAGTACCTTATTTTGACATTGTACCCTTATCTTAACTTCAAATCCACTGATTATTTTATGATAGGGGATTTTTTATATATACGTTTAAAATAAATTTTGAATTTTTTTTAATGCCCAATCTTATTACAATTGAAAATAAAACTATATTATTTTAGAATATACATCAGAGTTAAAGATAGGGTTATAATCTACCAATAAATTATTTTACATTTTTTATTGTTATTAGCTGGCAGTGTTTCAAGTCGTTGCTATGGTAACGCCGTGATATCCAAACCGATAAAACAGAGATAAATAAATATCATTGATCGTCCCGCGAAAATTACAACGCCGAAAAGATTGCTTTTTTTTTCTTCTAAAAATTAATTCTCGTGTCCCCATGTGTTTTTTCTAATGACGGCAATAACTAACAGCAATTCTCTTTTTTTTAATGCATGAGATTTTTTATTCCCGAAGTTTCGACTTTCATTACCATTATTCAAAGCAGCCACGTCACCTTTACACATGTGGGAGTATATTGCAACAACATTATTACAACCCTAAAAAAAAAAAAAAAAAAAAAAAAAAAAAAAAACTTTTATAAAAAAGAAAATAGCTTGATAAGGAATGACAAAAAACAAATTGCATCCACATTTCCCCGCAAAATAATAATAATAATAATAATAACAACGATGATAGAGGGAGTGAATAAAAAAGTTAGAATCAATATTGCGTTAAATCTGATCAGAACCTCCGTGAAGTTTCTCAAAGTGCGTTGGCAACGATCCGGGCGATTAAACGTGATTAACTCGCGACCGTACCGGAAACGATGGAGGGTTGGAGGGAGAGAGAGTACGTTAACGTTATAATTTAAATCGTTTGCTTAGGAGTGAAAACAAAATGCAGGAGAGGTCTTTTTTAAAAAAATCTCAGATCGTAAATTGTGTTTCTTTTCCTTTGAGTATGTTTAGTGGAAAGGTTGAGATGAGCACGTTAATTGGCTGTAGATGTAAAGACGAAAAGAATTAGGGGACATACTGGGTGATCACAAATTGGAGGGTGCTGGCTGTTGTTTGGCAGTACCACAATAAGCATAATAAAACATTTTTGCCCAACTAATTCGCTTATATTTTAAACAAGTCGCTTGACTGTAGAAGCAACAAAGTAGTTAAAGCATAGAAAAAAGTAAGGTAAACAAAAAAATGTGTAACCACATTGTATAGTCGGTGTCATTGCAAAGGCATACTGTAAAAAAAAAGTTACTTAAAATCGAGCACATGAACATACTCGTTTTTCTTTGTGTACAATTGCGTCGAAAATGAGCGAAGAAGTACTCAAATATAAGTAATCATATTTTCTCAAAAATGAGAAGTGTTATTTAATATTCGTAATCTCAGCTTCTGTTCAAGCCATCTTAACAAAGCGACCTGACACACTTAAAATATTTGTTCAAAAGATGGTTTTCCACTTTATTTGATGCCGATTGTTTAAATGGAAACTGAATTATTACAACTCAATTATCTTATTTCCTATTCTTTTGGCACACCTTTTTATCATTTCTTCTGTTCATAATGTCTTCGCGTCGCCCTGGCACTAGGCTGCGGTGCCTGAGGATATGGGTTCGATCCCAGTAGAGGCTTTGTTGTAATTGCCGATAATTATTGAGAGTGATTTAGGAAGGCCGCCTATGTAGGCAAGCTACTGCTGTTTTTACTCATTGTACTTATTTTTGAGTATATGTCTTTTTCAAAAATGAAACTTATGTATTTGGAGATACGACAAGCACATCGAATGTAATCAAAAATGAATACATTTTACTTATTTTTGAATACCTATATTTAACAGCGCATGTCCTATCCGGTACATAAACACAGACACAAGGCTCAAATCTTTTTTTTTCATTTTGTTGTCGTATAATATTTGTTTGTATGAAAGCATAGGTTTCTTCGTATAAAGAATGAGGTAAGAGACAATAACAACAACAAAAAATTCGCTCTGTATTTATTGTCTCGAAAACTATCATTTTTATTTGCATAACGAACTAATTTACTTACAGATACTTTAATGATGACTAAACGGTTAAAAATTGATACTTAAAAATAAGTAAAATATACTCATTTTTTTTTTACATTCGATGCTTATCATAGCTCCGAATACATAACTTTCAATTTTGAAAGACATGTCCTCAACAATGAATAAAAAAAAGCACTTGCTTGCCTACATAGGCTGCCTTCATAAATCACTTTCAACACATTTCAATAATTACAACCAAGACTTACCGGGGCATCGAACCCCTGTCTACCTCATGTCGTCCCCACCGAAGTCCAGAGCCTTTATCCGTTGTACTACCAGAGCGCGCGAATAAGTTATAAATGGAAGTAATGTTAAAAAGGTGTGCCAAAAGAATGGGAACTAAGATAATTGAGTCGTATGAACTCCGTTTCCATTTCAGCAATCGACATCAAATAATGTGGAAAACCATCTTTAGAACACCTATTTTAAGTGCGTCAGGTTGATTTGTTAAGATGGCTTGAACAGAAGCTAATATTAGTAATATTAAACCTTACTGCTCATTTTTGCGAAAGAACGATTACTTAAATTTGAATATGTCATCGCTCATTTACGAATCAACTGTATTCAAGGAAATTCGAGTACTACCATGTACTCAATTTTAAGTACCTTATTTTAGAGTGTACAAAAAACATCCAAGATGCCCCAACAATCTCATTTTCGACCGGAAATGGACCTTGATCGTTTCTCCGGGGTTTCTCCTCATATATCTCCAAAACAACTTCTCCATACCCAAGAGGGGTAAAAAAGAAGGGAAAAGGTAGCGGAGAAATAGTGGAAACCAAAAAGGAAAAAAAGTAGTGGGGGAAATAGTGGAAACCAAAAAGGGGAGAGAAAAAAAGAGCGATAAGCTCGGGCGGCAGGTTGATAGTATTGATTTCTTGAGCCCATCGATATGCGACGAGAAGAGGCATACAATAACCCAAACAGGAAAAAATAGAATCCGACTCGCTTGAAGCCGTGAAGAAAAGGGGTCGACTACAAATTGAAATGTATTGAAGAAAGTGGGATAATAATTTTTTTAAAAAATCGGATGTGGCTGTGTCGGAGCATGTCCAAAAGAGTTTTACGTAAAAAGTCATTTCAGCAGATTATATACTGTAAAAAACAGTACTTAAAAATGAGTACTCTGAGTACAATTGCATCGTAAATGAACGATGACGTACGGAAATTTAAGAAACCGTACTTTCTAAAAATAGGTAAAATATTTGGAAAAGTGGGATAATACAATTTAATAAAAAATCGAATGTGGCTGTGTCGGAAGTTTGGTTTGGTTAATTAACGTCGCACTGCAGATGCATAGTGGGCTATTGGCGACGGTTCGGGGTCTATCTCGAAGGAAAGACCCGGAAACACATACACATTCATACATGCACCTCGTTATTTTTAGAACTATGGTCAGATGACGAGGAATCACCTGAACTAGCACCCAACGCCTTCAATAGACGTCGGGACTTTGGACCCCGATCAGATATCGTGCATCAGTCCCGTATACACGCCGTTAATTTTTGTGGATGTTTTGGACGACTTTTCTAGTATTTTATAGCGAAGCTGGCTCTCCTCCGATCACAAGATCTCTACTTTTTTTACTTTTCTTTGTCAAGTCCATCGCCTGGGATCGAACCAGCCTGGATCGCCTGGGATCGATGCGTCAGCTGGGAATCCTCGGATTCCCAGCTGACGCATTTAACTGTTCGGTCACGAAGATCTCGCTGTGTCGGAAGAGTTTTACGTGAAATGTCATTTCATCAAATTATACACTGCAAAAAACAGTATTTAAAAATGAGTACCTGAAGCTAATCGTTTTTTATTTGAGTACAATTGCATCGTCAATGAAGGGCCTCCAGTGGCCCAGTGGATAAAGCCGTTCAGCTAGTAATCAGAGGATTGTTGGTTCGAATCGGTTCGATTGACTTGACAAAGAAGAGTAAAAAAGTAGTGATCTTGCGATCGGAGGGTTGCCAGCTTCGCTAAAAAAATAATAGAATATCGTCCAGAACATCCAACAAATTATACTGGCGTGTATACGGGACTGGTGCACTATATGTCCAATGTCCTGACGCCTACTGAGGTTGCGTTGGGTGCCAACTCAGGTGTCCTAGTAAGCTGACCATGGTTAAAAAATTTGAGGCATCGTTCCCGGGTCTTTCCTTTGAGATAGCCCTTTAACCGTCGCCAATAGCTCATTGCGCACACGACGATTGACGATTTTTAACCTTCGGTCGGCTTCAAATCAACAATCTGCATTGCGTAATCCAGAATTTACAGTTATACATCAATATAAACGGCTGTGTTATTTGGAATTCCCGATCAACAAAAGGAAGGTAAACAAGCTTTTTCATATGACTCCGCGAGCCCTTTCCACGCTCTGTCAGGGCCTGATTACCGAATACACCCAGGAAGCCCAGGCTTACACTTTATATTTTTGAGGGTCCCCAAATCACACACTTTATATAAATATTTAACAAATTCTAACATAGTTTGCCACTAATTTTAGCTTAAAAAAAGTGGCATTACTAACTTTAACAAAATAAAAGTTACCATTTGTGTTAAATGCGTTCGAATTTCGGAAAAATAATCAAAAACATAAATATTATTATAAATATTTTCATTACTTATTAATGTTTATTAAATATTATTTAAAACTGATCGGGAACTGACTTAAATATGAAGGGCTTAATCGTCCAAATGGCTTACATAATGGCAAAATAAAAACTCGGGCGCAACAGAATTTTGTAAACAAAGTAACTGTTGCCATTCCGCATAGAGAAAAACAGCGTTTTTCAATCACCGCGTATAAGAATTATATATAAAGATGTCGGAATGCCCTAGTGCTGATACACACCACTAGAGGGAGTTACTTTGTAATGTGTTCCAGCGCCACCTGGGTGTCGCTGGCAACACTGATCAGTTGTAAGAGAGAGCTAGAGAAGTGTTGATGAAGGAAGGTGGATTTCTATCCACGAGAGCATGGAATAAAAACGTTATAAACTTAAACTGTCCCTTATTTTGATAATCATCACTCATCTCTAACTCCACAAAGATGTGTTTTGTTGCCATCCAGGGGAAAGGATTTTAGTTCATGGAAATGCTCGATTTGATGTTCCAGGGTTTATATGAGTGCAACATGGCCCCCATTTAAAGGCGGGATCCCTTGCTTCAATGTCTTAATCAGGCCCTGCGCGTCTGTGTTTACTTTCTTCCACGATTTTACACACATCGGAGGATTTAGAAGTAAGATCGGTAAGATCTTTGAAGTAAGATAGTTGAGCTTGTACAACACGACTAATGTGAGGACATTTGAGCCATGGCAGATTTCACGTATACTGTTCTTCTCTACAGGGCGAGTGTTTGTTTGGAAGTCTAGGACCTAACCCGGGTTGAATCAAACCAGAGTTAAATGCCATACCGTCAGGGCTAGATTTTTTTTAAGGTATTTCAAATTTTTAAACTGAGTTGGACATGTCTTGGGTATTAAAAAAAAAAAAAAAAAAAAAAAAGGTATTTCATAAAGTGTCGGGATCCTATTTGACCGTTTCCCAGTTTCATTTTGAAGTGTTATAAATTTAAGCGATGAATGCATGCTTTTATGATAGTGTGCTGTTGATAGGACTTCAACATGAGCCCGGGAACTACCTTCATACTCTATTAAAAATGCATTATCATATTTAATGAAACTTTTGCCATTTCTGACGAATCAGACGTCTGCTCACTGTTAAAAAAAAGTGCTTAAAATGAGTACATAAACGTACTTTTTTTACATATAATTGCATCGTAAATGAGCGATGACGTACTCAAATTTAAGCAATCGTACTTTCGCAAAAATCAGCAGTGTGATTTAATATTACTAATCTCAGCTTCTGTTCAAGCCATCTTAACAAAGCGACCTGACAAACTTAAAATGGTTATTCAGAAGATGGTTTTCCGCATTATTTGAGGTCGATTGCTTAAATGGAAACTGAGTTATTACAATTCAATTATCTTACTATCCATTTTTTTGGTTCACCTTTTTAACATTACTTATGTTTATAATTTCTTCGTGTCGCTTTGATAGCCGAACGGATAAGACTGTGGACAGTGGAGCTGCAGATATGGGTTCGATTCTCGGTAAGCCCAAGTTGTAATTGTTGGTATTTATTGATTTATGAAGGCAGCGTATGTAAGCAAGTAACTGCTTTTTTTATTCACTTTTCTCATTTTTGAGTATATGTATTTTTCAAAAATGAAACTTATATATTCGGAGCTGTGATAAGCATCATATGTAATCAAAAATGAGTACATTTTACTTATTTTTGAGTTCTTAATTTTAACAGTGCTAGTGCTCCGAGTAAATATAGGAAATTTAAAATCGTTTTCTAACGAAATTTATTTCGTCAAAAATAAGGCAATATAAGTTTAAGAATAATGAGTTAATGTAAGTTAAGGGGACTCGGTACCCTTGGAATAATTTTTTTTATTAAATAATTTACATAGATATTTTACACATATTATTGAAGGTTATTATCATATAACATGATTTTAGCAACAAAAAAAATGTTTTTATGAGTATATTTTTCAAAATTTAATTTTTTTCTTAAAAATTTAACTTTTTTAAAAATGGTTTTTCTTTTTCAGTTTTTAATATTTTGTAAAGATTTTTTTTTCTTAGATTCACTATACTATACTTTATAACTTCAAGGATCGAATTTGAAATTACTGATTTAGTTCCTGAGAAAAAAAAAAAAATGTCGATGTATATGCAAAAAAATGGAAAAAAACATGATTTAGTCTACTTTTTAATTTTTAATTTTTTTTCTTTTCATTATTTTGCAAAACCCATCCTTGATTGTTTTAAATAGGTTATACAGGAATTTCAGAAAAAAAATCAAGACATTTGAATAATATTTGAGAAAGTATTCTTATTTTAAATACCGTGGCATATGCAAAAAACACAAACTGAGATAAATCAGTTTAAACATTTCAAATCCAAATAACTCGATGAATACATTTGAGATTTTCTTCACACATAATTAATTTTATAACTACTTGCATACATATAACATTCCGGTTTCTATTATTTAATTGGAGTACATTAAATCACTATTATGTACTCAGTTTTAAAATGATAACAAAACTAAATTTTTTAGAAAAATCTGTTAAAATCAAAATAATAATGTTTAAAATATTGTTTTACACTAATTTTGTGTTAGAAACCATACTAATACAACTGAATTCATTGAACATACATATTCCATACCATAAAACACTTTAGAATGGGCTTTGACAATAGCAAAAACATGTATTACATTTGTTAAAACGTCGCCTTTGGCAAATACGTCTCCTAGTACCTTCAAATTTAAAATTATATCAAACCACGGTAAAAAAAAGTAAACAAACACTTGATGTGATAGATACAGTCACAGATAAACACGTTCAACTTGTTCTTAGCTGATTTTTCTTTAAATAAATGACCAAAAGCTGTTGTGTCAAAAATTTAAACATCGAAATGGACGTGCTGTGAAAGTAATGAAACGCATTTTTATTACATTTATAATTATCAGATCGTTTCAAAACTTTGTAATAATGAACTTTAGGTATAAGAGCATATTTTAAGCAAAAAAAAGAAAAATTGATATTTTCATTGATTTTCTCAAATCAAAGGGTACCAAGTCCCCTTAAGTTAATATAAGTTTAAGAATTATGACCCCTGCGAACAGGGTCGTAAAGAAATCAGTGGAAATTACTTTCGTTAAAGTTTGAGGACTCTTGCTTCGTTAAAAGTTACTTGATTCAATGACGATACTATTGTCAAATTTATAACTATTGTCGTAACATTTCTTCCGGCGCCGGTGTCATCACCGGCACGGATTTCTGGTCGTCGTTTACAGTTTCTGAGTGTGTTGTCACCAACAGGAGTTACGATTTCGTCTTTCTCTGTCCCTTTCGGCCCCCAGTTTGTGACGTAAAATCATGTGCTGTACGGCTTTCTATACAGTGGGCTCTGCCTCTACCACAGAATGACTCTCTGTTGGAATCGTCTCTCCGGAAGTGACGCTTCTACAACGATACCTCGAAAAAAATATCACGTGACCTCTCATTTCCAATGTAGGGATCTCGACAAGATGGAGCTAGGTCCCCAGATGCCGATCCATGGTGTATAATCCGTACCAGCTGGGGACACGAAGCTTCAGACGAAAACTTCTTTATTTTGTTGGTGAGGTTTAAGTTAGCGACCAATCCTTATTTCTACGACCTACTGAAATGAAATTTCACGACACGCTCTTCTGACCCTGGTCCCACACGGCCATACTATATCTTAACCATCTAGTGCATAGTGTAGCCTATAGGCTACACAACTTTAAAAAGACCGCTGGTTAACTGGTTGCATTTATTGAGTTTTATGTTAACTATTGTAGTATTGTCACGTAGGGAATCATATGCCTAGTTTTTATAACCTCAGCTAGGTCCCTTTTCTTTATAAAAATTATTGTGATAAAGGCAATCAGTTGCTTCGAGGTCGTTTGTTCTAAAACTGGCTCGTGATGGTGAAGTTTTTGAAGATTGTTTTATTACTTTTAAGTACAATCTGGCTCTACAAAAAATCCTAGCTGATATCAGAGGTATATAGATTACGTTTAACTATATTTTAAAAATTATTTTAGTAATTACACATGATGTTGCATATACGCTACACAACGGTTTAAATCAATTATTTAATTAAATATGATTTTTTTTTGTATGTTTGTTCAGCGGTACAGGGGCAAAAAAGAAAACGAAAAAACATTATTTCATTAAAAAAGAAAAAAAATCATGCAATAGAGGGTTAAACAACAATAAATAAACTGACACTTTCTGAAAGACCCCCCACATCATGGACCCTGTGTGGAAAATTCTGACGGAGCCATCTCCGCACATTTCCAGCGCCAAAGGCACTTCGAATTGGAGGGGGGGGGGAGGAGCTCCTGAAGAGAGGGGAAAGGGGGGGGGGCGTAGAAGATGCCTTCGAGTTTTTGACATAAATTTCTTGATGAGAAAAAACACACACACGGCGCTTCACATAACTCCCTTCCTCCCCCCCTTTTTTTTACCGCCCCTACCCTATTTTTCTGCCCCTTCTTTTCATCGATTCGGAAGAAAGGGACCGTTCAAAATCACATGTGGTATTTTTTTAAGGACTTAATACCACATCGTCTAATACGAGACATCGTTCCCAGGGCCTCCGTGGCCGAGTGGATAAAGGCGTCAGCTGAGAATCAAAGGGTTCATGGTTCGATCCTGTGCGACGGACCTGACTAAGAAAAGTAACAAGTAGTGATCTTGTGATCGGAGGGTTGCCAGCTTCACTACAAAATACTAGGAATGTCGTCTAGAACATCCACAAAAAATTATCGGCGAGTATACGGGACTGGTGAACGATATATCTAATCGAGGTCCAAAGTCCCGACGTCTATTGAAGGCGTTGGGTTCCAGTTCAGATGTTTCCTCGTCATCTGACCATGGTTCAAAAATACGAGGCATCGTTCCAGGGTCTTTCCTTCGAGATAGGCTCCGAACCGTCGCCAATAGCCCACTGTGCAGCTCTGGTGCAACGTTAATTAACAAACCCAAACCCAGGTCTTTCCTTCGAGATAGGCCCCGAACCGTCGCCAATAACCCAATGTGCAGCTCTAGTGCAATATTAATTAATCAAACCACATCGTCTATTTGAGGTGCTTATTTTATGGATGAGAAAAAGTAGGCTTTTGCCCCAAAGGTTAAGTGGGGTAATGGAGAATATTCGAGCAATTTTATTGGTTTAAACCATTTGTGTCGAATTATTGAATGTTATTGAATAATGTATGAATTTTTAAAAAAAAATTCCAAATACTGTAGTTTACTAGCAGTTCTCGGAACTACTAGTAAAACTGGTAGTTCTGGGTAGAGAATGAAACTGGTAGTTCTGGGTAGAGTCGAAAACTGGTAGTTCTGGGTAGAGTAGAAAACTGGTAGTTCTGGGTAGAGAATGAAACTGGTAGTTCTGGGTAGAGAATGAAACTGGTAGTTCTGGGTAGAGTAGAAAACTGGTAGTTCTGGGTAGAGTCGAAAACTGGTAGTTCTGGGTAGAGTAGAAAACTGGTAGTTCTGGGTAGAGAATGAAACTGGTAGTTCTGGGTAGAGAATGAAACTGGTAGTTCTGGGTAGAGTCGAAAACTGGTAGTTCTGGGTAGAGTCCAAAACTGGTAGTTCTGGGTAGAGTCCAAAACTGGTAGTTCTGGGTAGAGTCGAAAACTGGTAGTTCTGGGTAGAGTCGAAAACTGGTAGTTCTGGGTAGAGTCGAAAACTGGTAGTTCTGGGTAGAGTCGAAAACTGGTAGTTCTGGGTAGAGTAGAAAACTGGTAGTTCTGGGTAGAGAATGAAACTGGTAGTTCTGGGTAGAGAATGAAACTGGTAGTTCTGGGTAGAGTCGAAAACTGGTAGTTCTGGGTAGAGTCCAAAACTGGTAGTTCTGGGTAGAGTCCAAAACTGGTAGTTCTGGGTAGAGTCCAAAACTGGTAGTTCTGGGTAGAGTCGAAAACTGGTAGTTCTGGGTAGAGTCGAAAACTGGTAGTTCTGGGTAGAGTCGAAAACTGGTAGTTCTGGGTAGAGTCGAAAACTGGTAGTTCTGGGTAGAGTCGAAAACTGGTAGTTCTGGGTAGAGAATGAAACTGGTAGTTCTGGGTAGAGTCGAAAACTGGTAGTTCTGGGTAGAGTCGAAAACTGGTAGTTCTGGGTAGAGTCGAAAACTGGTAGTTCTGGGTAGAGAATGAAACTGGTAGTTCTGGGTAGAGTCGAAAACTGGTAGTTCTGGGTAGAGTCGAAAACTGGTAGTTCTGGGTAGAGTAGAAAACTGGTAGTTCTGGGTAGAGAATGAAACTGGTAGTTCTGGGTAGAGTCGAAAACTGGTAGTTCTGGGTAGAGTCGAAAACTGGTAGTTCTGGGTAGAGTAGAAAACTGGTAGTTCTGGGTAGAGAATGAAACTGGTAGTTCTGGGTAGAGAATGAAACTGGTAGTTCTGGGTAGAGTCGAAAACTGGTAGTTCTGGGTAGAGTCGAAAACTGGTAGTTCTGGGTAGAGTCCAAAACTGGTAGTTCTGGGTAGAGTCCAAAACTGGTAGTTCTGGGTAGAGTCGAAAACTGGTAGTTCTGGGTAGAGTCGAAAACTGGTAGTTCTGGGTAGAGTCGAAAACTGGTAGTTCTGGGTAGAGTCGAAAACTGGTAGTTCTGGGTAGAGAATGAAACTGGTAGTTCTGGGTAGAGTCCAAAACTGGTAGTTCTGGGTAGAGTCGAAAACTGGTAGTTCTGGGTAGAGTAGAAAACTGGTAGTTCTGGGTAGAGAATGAAACTGGTAGTTCTGGGTAGAGAATGAAACTGGTAGTTCTGGGTAGAGTCGAAAACTGGTAGTTCTGGGTAGAGTCCAAAACTGGTAGTTCTGGGTAGAGTCCAAAACTGGTAGTTCTGGGTAGAGTAGAAAACTGGTAGTTCTGGGTAGAGAATGAAACTGGTAGTTCTGGGTAGAGAATGAAACTGGTAGTTCTGGGTAGAGAATGAAACTGGTAGTTCTGGGTAGAGAATGAAACTGGTAGTTCTGGGTAGAGTATGAAACTGGTAGTTCTGGGTAGAGTCGAAAACTGGTAGTTCTGGGTAGAGTCCAAAACTGGTAGTTCTGGGTAGAGTCCAAAACTGGTAGTTCTGGGTAGAGTCCAAAACTGGTAGTTCTGGGTAGAGTCCAAAACTGGTAGTTCTGGGTAGAGTCGAAAACTGGTAGTTCTGGGTAGAGTCGAAAACTGGTAGTTCTGGGTAGAGTCGAAAACTGGTAGTTCTGGGTAGAGAATGAAACTGGTAGTTCTGGGTAGAGTCGAAAACTAGTAGTTCTGGGTAGAGTAGAAAACTGGTAGTTCTGGGTAGAGTCGAAAACTGGTAGTTCTGGGTAGAGTAGAAAACTGGTAGTTCTGGGTAGAGAATGAAACTGGTAGTTCTGGGTAGAGAATGAAACTGGTAGTTCTGGGTAGAGTCGAAAACTGGTAGTTCTGGGTAGAGTCCAAAACTGGTAGTTCTGGGTAGAGAATGAAACTGGTAGTTCTGGGTAGAGTCGAAAACTGGTAGTTCTGGGTAGAGTCGAAAACTGGTAGTTCTGGGTAGAGTCCTAAACTGGTAGTTCTGGGTAGAGTCCAAAACTGGTAGTTCTGTGTAGAGTCGAAAACTGGTAGTTCTGGGTAGAGTCGAAAACTGGTAGTTCTGGGTAGAGTCGAAAACTGGTAGTTCTGGGTAGAGTCGAAAACTGGTAGTTCTGGGTAGAGAATGAAACTGGTAGTTCTGGGTAGAGTCCAAAACTGGTAGTTCTGGGTAGAGTCGAAAACTGGTAGTTCTGGGTAGAGTAGAAAACTGGTAGTTCTGGGTAGAGAATGAAACTGGTAGTTCTGGGTAGAGAATGAAACTGGTAGTTCTGGGTAGAGTCGAAAACTGGTAGTTCTGGGTAGAGTCCAAAACTGGTAGTTCTGGGTAGAGTCCAAAACTGGTAGTTCTGGGTAGAGTAGAAAACTGGTAGTTCTGGGTAGAGAATGAAACTGGTAGTTCTGGGTAGAGAATGAAACTGGTAGTTCTGGGTAGAGAATGAAACTGGTAGTTCTGGGTAGAGAATGAAACTGGTAGTTCTGGATAGAGTATGAAACTGGTAGTTCTGGGTAGAGTCGAAAACTGGTAGTTCTGGGTAGAGTCCAAAACTGGTAGTTCTGGGTAGAGTCCAAAACTGGTAGTTCTGGGTAGAGTCCAAAACTGGTAGTTCTGGGTAGAGTCCAAAACTGGTAGTTCTGGGTAGAGTCGAAAACTGGTAGTTCTGGGTAGAGTCGAAAACTGGTAGTTCTGGGTAGAGTCGAAAACTGGTAGTTCTGGGTAGAGAATGAAACTGGTAGTTCTGGGTAGAGTCGAAAACTAGTAGTTCTGGGTAGAGTAGAAAACTGGTAGTTCTGGGTAGAGTCGAAAACTGGTAGTTCTGGGTAGAGTAGAAAACTGGTAGTTCTGGGTAGAGAATGAAACTGGTAGTTCTGGGTAGAGAATGAAACTGGTAGTTCTGGGTAGAGTCGAAAACTGGTAGTTCTGGGTAGTGTCCAAAACTGGTAGTTCTGGGTAGAGTCCAAAACTGGTAGTTCTGGGTAGAGTCGAAAACTGGTAGTTCTGGGTAGAGTCGAAAACTGGTAGTTCTGGGTAGAGTCCAAAACTGGTAGTTCTGGGTAGAGTCGAAAACTGGTAGTTCTGGGTAGAGAATGAAACTGGTAGTTCTGGGTAGAGTCCAAAACTGGTAGTTCTGGGTAGAGTCGAAAACTGGTAGTTCTGGGTAGAGTAGAAAACTGGTAGTTCTGGGTAGAGAATGAAACTGGTAGTTCTGGGTAGAAAATGAAACTGGTAGTTCTGGGTAGAGTCGAAAACTGGTAGTTCTGGGTAGAGTCGAAAACTGGTAGTTCTGGGTAGAGTCCAAAACTGGTAGTTCTGGGTAGAGTCCAAAACTGGTAGTTCTGGGTAGAGTCGAAAACTGGTAGTTCTGGGTAGAGTCCAAAACTGGTAGTTCTGGGTAGAGTCGAAAACTGGTAGTTATGGGTAGAGAATGAAACTGGTAGTTCTGGGTAGAGTCGAAAACTGGTAGTTCTGGGTAGAGTAGAAAACTGGTAGTTCTGGGTAGAGAATGAAACTGGTAGTTCTGGGTAGAGAATGAAACTGGTAGTTCTGGGTAGAGTCGAAAACTGGTAGTTCTGGGTAGAGTCGAAAACTGGTAGTTCTGGGTAGAGTCCAAAACTGGTAGTTCTGGGTAGAGTCGAAAACTGGTAGTTCTGGGTAGAGTCGAAAACTGGTAGTTCTGGGTAGAGTCGAAAACTGGTAGTTCTGGGTAGAGAATGAAACTGGTAGTTCTGGGTAGAGTCCAAAACTGGTAGTTCTGGGTAGAGTCGAAAACTGGTAGTTCTGGGTAGAGTAGAAAACTGGTAGTTCTGGGTAGAGAATGAAACTGGTAGTTCTGGGTAGAGAATGAAACTGGTAGTTCTGGGTAGAGTCGAAAACTGGTAGTTCTGGGTAGAGTCCAAAACTGGTAGTTCTGGGTAGAGTCCAAAACTGGTAGTTCTGGGTAGAGTAGAAAACTGGTAGTTCTGGGTAGAGAATGAAACTGGTAGTTCTGGGTAGAGAATGAAACTGGTAGTTCTGGGTAGAGAATGAAACTGGTAGTTCTGGGTAGAGAATGAAACTGGTAGTTCTGGGTAGAGTATGAATTTGGTAGTTCTGGGTAGAGTCGAAAACTGGTAGTTCTGGGTAGAGTCCAAAACATGTAGTTCTGGGTAGAGTCGAAAACTGGTAGTTCTGGGTAGAGTAGAAAACTGGTAGTTCTGGGTAGAGAATGAAACTGGTAGTTCTGGGTAGAGAATGAAACTGGTAGTTCTGGGTAGAGTCGAAAACTGGTAGTTCTGGGTAGAGTCCAAAACTGGTAGTTCTGGGTAGAGTCCAAAACTGGTAGTTCTGGGTAGAGTAGAAAACTGGTAGTTCTGGGTAGAGAATGAAACTGGTAGTTCTGGGTAGAGAATGAAACTGGTAGTTCTGGGTAGAGAATGAAACTGGTAGTTCTGGGTAGAGAATGAAACTGGTAGTTCTGGGTAGAGTATGAAACTGGTAGTTCTGGGTAGAGTCGAAAACTGGTAGTTCTGGGTAGAGTCCAAAACTGGTAGTTCTGGGTAGAGTCGAAAACTGGTAGTTCTGGGTAGAGTCGAAAACTGGTAGTTCTGGGTAGAGTCGAAAACTGGTAGTTCTGGGTAGAGAATGAAACTGGTAGTTCTGGGTAGAGTCGAAAACTAGTAGTTCTGGGTAGAGTCGAAAACTGGTAGTTCTGGGTAGAGTCGAAAACTGGTAGTTCTGGGTAGAGAATGAAACTGGTAGTTCTGGGTAGAGTCGAAAACTGGTAGTTCTGGGTAGAGTCGAAAACTGGTAGTTCTAGGTAGAGTCGAAAACTGGTAGTTCTGGGTAGAGAATGAAACTGGTAGTTCTGGGTAGAGTCGAAAACTGGTAGTTCTGGGTAGAGTCGAAAACTGGTAGTTCTGGGTAGAGTAGAAAACTGGTAGTTCTGGGTAGAGAATGAAACTGGTAGTTCTGGGTAGAGTCGAAAACTGGTAGTTCTGGGTAGAGTCGAAAACTGGTAGTTCTGGGTAGAGTAGAAAACTGGTAGTTCTGGGTAGAGAATGAAACTGGTAGTTCTGGGTAGAGAATGAAACTGGTAGTTCTGGGTAGAGTCGAAAACTGGTAGTTCTGGGTAGAGTCGAAAACTGGTAGTTCTGGGTAGAGTCCAAAACTGGTAGTTCTGGGTAGAGTCCAAAACTGGTAGTTCTGGGTAGAGTCGAAAACTGGTAGTTCTGGGTAGAGTCGAAAACTGGTAGTTCTGGGTAGAGTCGAAAACTGGTAGTTCTGGGTAGAGTCGAAAACTGGTAGTTCTGGGTAGAGAATGAAACTGGTAGTTCTGGGTAGAGAATGAAACTGGTAGTTCTGGGTAGAGAATGAAACTGGTAGTTCTGGGTAGAGTCGAAAACTGGTAGTTCTGGGTAGAGTCCAAAACTGGTAGTTCTGGGTAGAGTCCAAAACTGGTAGTTCTGGGTAGAGTAGAAAACTGGTAGTTCTGGGTAGAGAATGAAACTGGTAGTTCTGGGTAGAGAATGAAACTGGTAGTTCTGGGTAGAGAATGAAACTGGTAGTTCTGGGTAGAGAATGAAACTGGTAGTTCTGGGTAGAGTATGAAACTGGTAGTTCTGGGTAGAGTCGAAAACTGGTAGTTCTGGGTAGAGTCCAAAACTGGTAGTTCTGGGTAGAGTCCAAAACTGGTAGTTCTGGGTAGAGTCCAAAACTGGTAGTTCTGGGTAGAGTCGAAAACTGGTAGTTCTGGGTAGAGAATGAAACTGGTAGTTCTGGGTAGAGAATGAAACTGGTAGTTCTGGGTAGAGAATGAAACTGGTAGTTCTGGGTAGAGTCGAAAACTGGTAGTTCTGGGTAGAGTCCAAAACTGGTAGTTCTGGGTAGAGTCCAAAACTGGTAGTTCTGGGTAGAGTAGAAAACTGGTAGTTCTGGGTAGAGAATGAAACTGGTAGTTCTGGGTAGAGAATGAAACTGGTAGTTCTGGGTAGAGAATGAAACTGGTAGTTCTGGGTAGAGAATGAAACTGGTAGTTCTGGGTAGAGTATGAAACTGGTAGTTCTGGGTAGAGTCGAAAACTGGTAGTTCTGGGTAGAGTCCAAAACTGGTAGTTCTGGGTAGAGTCCAAAACTGGTAGTTCTGGGTAGAGTCCAAAACTGGTAGTTCTGGGTAGAGTCCAAAACTGGTAGTTCTGGGTAGAGTCGAAAACTGGTAGTTCTGGGTAGAGTCGAAAACTGGTAGTTCTGGGTAGAGTCGAAAACTGGTAGTTCTGGGTAGAGAATGAAACTGGTAGTTCTGGGTAGAGTCGAAAACTAGTAGTTCTGGGTAGAGTAGAAAACTGGTAGTTCTGGGTAGAGTCGAAAACTGGTAGTTCTGGGTAGAGTAGAAAACTGGTAGTTCTGGGTAGAGAATGAAACTGGTAGTTCTGGGTAGAGAATGAAACTGGTAGTTCTGGGTAGAGTCGAAAACTGGTAGTTCTGGGTAGAGTCCAAAACTGGTAGTTCTGGGTAGAGAATGAAACTGGTAGTTCTGGGTAGAGTCGAAAACTGGTAGTTCTGGGTAGAGTCGAAAACTGGTAGTTCTGGGTAGAGTCCAAAACTGGTAGTTCTGGGTAGAGTCCAAAACTGGTAGTTCTGTGTAGAGTCGAAAACTGGTAGTTCTGGGTAGAGTCGAAAACTGGTAGTTCTGGGTAGAGTTGAAAACTGGTAGTTCTGGGTAGAGTCGAAAACTGGTAGTTCTGGGTAGAGAATGAAACTGGTAGTTCTGGGTAGAGTCCAAAACTGGTAGTTCTGGGTAGAGTCGAAAACTGGTAGTTCTGGGTAGAGTAGAAAACTGGTAGTTCTGGGTAGAGAATGAAACTGGTAGTTCTGGGTAGAGAATGAAACTGGTAGTTCTGGGTAGAGTCGAAAACTGGTAGTTCAATGTAGAGTCCAAAACTGGTAGTTCTGGGTAGAGTCCAAAACTGGTAGTTCTGGGTAGAGTAGAAAACTGGTAGTTCTGGGTAGAGAATGAAACTGGTAGTTCTGGGTAGAGAATGAAACTGGTAGTTCTGGGTAGAGAATGAAACTGGTAGTTCTGGGTAGAGAATGAAACTGGTAGTTCTGGATAGAGTATGAAACTGGTAGTTCTGGGTAGAGTCGAAAACTGGTAGTTCTGGGTAGAGTCCAAAACTGGTAGTTCTGGGTAGAGTCGAAAACTGGTAGTTCTGGGTAGAGTCGAAAACTGGTAGTTCTGGGTAGAGAATGAAACTGGTAGTTCTGGGTAGAGTCGAAAACTAGTAGTTCTGGGTAGAGTCGAAAACTGGTAGTTCTGGGTAGTGTCCAAAACTGGTAGTTCTGGGTAGAGTCCAAAACTGGTAGTTCTGGGTAGAGTCGAAAACTGGTAGTTCTGGGTAGAGTCGAAAACTGGTAGTTCTGGGTAGAGTCCAAAACTGGTAGTTCTGGGTAGAGTCGAAAACTGGTAGTTCTGGGTAGAGAATGAAACTGGTAGTTCTGGGTAGAGTCGAAAACTGGTAGTTCTGGGTAGTGTCCAAAACTGGTAGTTCTGGGTAGAGTCCAAAACTGGTAGTTCTGGGTAGAGAATGAAACTGGTAGTTCTGGGTAGAAAATGAAACTGGTAGTTCTGGGTAGAGTCGAAAACTGGTAGTTCTGGGTAGAGTCGAAAACTGGTAGTTCTGGGTAGAGAATGAAACTGGTAGTTCTGGGTAGAGTCCAAAACTGGTAGTTCTGGGTAGAGTCGAAAACTGGTAGTTCTGGGTAGAGTAGAAAACTGGTAGTTCTGGGTAGAGAATGAAACTGGTAGTTCTGGGTAGAGAATGAAACTGGTAGTTCTGGGTAGAGTCGAAAACTGGTAGTTCTGGGTAGAGTCGAAAACTGGTAGTTCTGGGTAGAGTCCAAAACTGGTAGTTCTGGGTAGAGTCCAAAACTGGTAGTTCTGGGTAGAGTCGAAAACTGGTAGTTCTGGGTAGAGTCCAAAACTGGTAGTTCTGGGTAGAGTCGAAAACTGGTAGTTCTGGGTAGAGAATGAAACTGGTAGTTCTGGGTAGAGTCGAAAACTGGTAGTTCTGGGTAGAGTCGAAAACTGGTAGTTCTGGGTAGAGAATGAAACTGGTAGTTCTGGGTAGAGTCGAAAACTGGTAGTTCTGGGTAGAGTCGAAAACTGGTAGTTCTGGGTAGAGTCCAAAACTGGTAGTTCTGGGTAGAGTCGAAAACTGGTAGTTCTGGGTAGAGTCGAAAACTGGTAGTTCTGGGTAGAGTCGAAAACTGGTAGTTCTGGGTAGAGAATGAAACTGGTAGTTCTGGGTAGAGTCCAAAACTGGTAGTTCTGGGTAGAGTCGAAAACTGGTAGTTCTGGGTAGAGTAGAAAACTGGTAGTTCTGGGTAGAGAATGAAACTGGTAGTTCTGGGTAGAGAATGAAACTGGTAGTTCTGGGTAGAGTCGAAAACTGGTAGTTCTGGGTAGAGTCCAAAACTGGTAGTTCTGGGTAGAGTCCAAAACTGGTAGTTCTGGGTAGAGTCGAAAACTGGTAGTTCTGGGTAGAGTCGAAAACTGGTAGTTCTGGGTAGAGTAGAAAACTGGTAGTTCTGGGTAGAGAATGAAACTGGTAGTTCTGGGTAGAGAATGAAACTGGTAGTTCTGGGTAGAGTCGAAAACTGGTAGTTCTGGGTAGAGTCGAAAACTGGTAGTTCTGGGTAGAGTCCAAAACTGGTAGTTCTGGGTAGAGTCCAAAACTGGTAGTTCTGGGTAGAGTCGAAAACTGGTAGTTCTGGGTAGAGTCGAAAACTGGTAGTTCTGGGTAGAGTCGAAAACTGGTAGTTCTGGGTAGAGAATGAAACTGGTAGTTCTGGGTAGAGAATGAAACTGGTAGTTCTGGGTAGAGAATGAAACTGGTAGTTCTGGGTAGAGTCGAAAACTGGTAGTTCTGGGTAGAGTCCAAAACTGGTAGTTCTGGGTAGAGTCCAAAACTGGTAGTTCTGGGTAGAGTAGAAAACTGGTAGTTCTGGGTAGAGAATGAAACTGGTAGTTCTGGGTAGAGAATGAAACTGGTAGTTCTGGGTAGAGTATGAAACTGGTAGTTCTGGGTAGAGTCGAAAACTGGTAGTTCTGGGTAGAGTCCAAAACTGGTAGTTCTGGGTAGAGTCGAAAACTGGTAGTTCTGGGTAGAGTCGAAAACTGGTAGTTCTGGGTAGAGTCGAAAACTGGTAGTTCTGGGTAGAGAATGAAACTGGTAGTTCTGGGTAGAGAATGAAACTGGTAGTTCTGGGTAGAGAATGAAACTGGTAGTTCTGGGTAGAGTCGAAAACTGGTAGTTCTGGGTAGAGTCCAAAACTGGTAGTTCTGGGTAGAGTCCAAAACTGGTAGTTCTGGGTAGAGTAGAAAACTGGTAGTTCTGGGTAGAGAATGAAACTGGTAGTTCTGGGTAGAGAATGAAACTGGTAGTTCTGGGTAGAGAATGAAACTGGTAGTTCTGGGTAGAGAATGAAACTGGTAGTTCTGGGTAGAGTATGAAACTGGTAGTTCTGGGTAGAGTCGAAAACTGGTAGTTCTGGGTAGAGTCCAAAACTGGTAGTTCTGGGTAGAGTCCAAAACTGGTAGTTCTGGGTAGAGTCCAAAACTGGTAGTTCTGGGTAGAGTCGAAAACTGGTAGTTCTGGGTAGAGAATGAAACTGGTAGTTCTGGGTAGAGAATGAAACTGGTAGTTCTGGGTAGAGAATGAAACTGGTAGTTCTGGGTAGAGTCGAAAACTGGTAGTTCTGGGTAGAGTCCAAAACTGGTAGTTCTGGGTAGAGTCCAAAACTGGTAGTTCTGGGTAGAGTAGAAAACTGGTAGTTCTGGGTAGAGAATGAAACTGGTAGTTCTGGGTAGAGAATGAAACTGGTAGTTCTGGGTAGAGAATGAAACTGGTAGTTCTGGGTAGAGAATGAAACTGGTAGTTCTGGGTAGAGTATGAAACTGGTAGTTCTGGGTAGAGTCGAAAACTGGTAGTTCTGGGTAGAGTCCAAAACTGGTAGTTCTGGGTAGAGTCCAAAACTGGTAGTTCTGGGTAGAGTCCAAAACTGGTAGTTCTGGGTAGAGTCCAAAACTGGTAGTTCTGGGTAGAGTCGAAAACTGGTAGTTCTGGGTAGAGTCGAAAACTGGTAGTTCTGGGTAGAGTCGAAAACTGGTAGTTCTGGGTAGAGAATGAAACTGGTAGTTCTGGGTAGAGTCGAAAACTAGTAGTTCTGGGTAGAGTAGAAAACTGGTAGTTCTGGGTAGAGTCGAAAACTGGTAGTTCTGGGTAGAGTCCAAAACTGGTAGTTCTGGGTAGAGTCGAAAACTGGTAGTTCTGGGTAGAGAATGAAACTGGTAGTTCTGGGTAGAGTCGAAAACTGGTAGTTCTGGGTAGAGTCGAAAACTGGTAGTTCTGGGTAGAGAATGAAACTGGTAGTTCTGGGTAGAGTCGAAAACTGGTAGTTCTGGGTAGAGTCGAAAACTGGTAGTTCTGGGTAGAGTCCAAAACTGGTAGTTCTGGGTAGAGTCCAAAACTGGTAGTTCTGGGTAGAGTCGAAAACTGGTAGTTCTGGGTAGAGTCGAAAACTGGTAGTTCTGGGTAGAGTCGAAAACTGGTAGTTCTGGGTAGAGAATGAAACTGGTAGTTCTGGGTAGAGTCCAAAACTGGTAGTTCTGGGTAGAGTCGAAAACTGGTAGTTCTGGGTAGAGTAGAAAACTGGTAGTTCTGGGTAGAGAATGAAACTGGTAGTTCTGGGTAGAGAATGAAACTGGTAGTTCTGGGTAGAGTCGAAAACTGGTAGTTCAATGTAGAGTCCAAAACTGGTAGTTCTGGGTAGAGTCCAAAACTGGTAGTTCTGGGTAGAGTAGAAAACTGGTAGTTCTGGGTAGAGAATGAAACTGGTAGTTCTGGGTAGAGAATGAAACTGGTAGTTCTGGGTAGAGAATGAAACTGGTAGTTCTGGGTAGAGAATGAAACTGGTAGTTCTGGATAGAGTATGAAACTGGTAGTTCTGGGTAGAGTCGAAAACTGGTAGTTCTGGGTAGAGTCCAAAACTGGTAGTTCTGGGTAGAGTCCAAAACTGGTAGTTCTGGGTAGAGTCCAAAACTGGTAGTTCTGGGTAGAGTCCAAAACTGGTAGTTCTGGGTAGAGTCGAAAACTGGTAGTTCTGGGTAGAGTCGAAAACTGGTAGTTCTGGGTAGAGTCGAAAACTGGTAGTTCTGGGTAGAGAATGAAACTGGTAGTTCTGGGTAGAGTCGAAAACTAGTAGTTCTGGGTAGAGTAGAAAACTGGTAGTTCTGGGTAGAGTCGAAAACTGGTAGTTCTGGGTAGAGTAGAAAACTGGTAGTTCTGGGTAGAGAATGAAACTGGTAGTTCTGGGTAGAGAATGAAACTGGTAGTTCTGGGTAGAGTCGAAAACTGGTAGTTCTGGGTAGTGTCCAAAACTGGTAGTTCTGGGTAGAGTCCAAAACTGGTAGTTCTGGGTAGAGTCGAAAACTGGTAGTTCTGGGTAGAGTCGAAAACTGGTAGTTCTGGGTAGAGTCCAAAACTGGTAGTTCTGGGTAGAGTCGAAAACTGGTAGTTCTGGGTAGAGAATGAAACTGGTAGTTCTGGGTAGAGTCGAAAACTGGTAGTTCTGGGTAGTGTCCAAAACTGGTAGTTCTGGGTAGAGTCCAAAACTGGTAGTTCTGGGTAGAGAATGAAACTGGTAGTTCTGGGTAGAAAATGAAACTGGTAGTTCTGGGTAGAGTCGAAAACTGGTAGTTCTGGGTAGAGTCGAAAACTGGTAGTTCTGGGTAGAGAATGAAACTGGTAGTTCTGGATAGAGTCCAAAACTGGTAGTTCTGGGTAGAGTCGAAAACTGGTAGTTCTGGGTAGAGTAGAAAACTGGTAGTTCTGGGTAGAGAATGAAACTGGTAGTTCTGGGTAGAGAATGAAACTGGTAGTTCTGGGTAGAGTCGAAAACTGGTAGTTCTGGGTAGAGTCGAAAACTGGTAGTTCTGGGTAGAGTCCAAAACTGGTAGTTCTGGGTAGAGTCCAAAACTGGTAGTTCTGGGTAGAGTCGAAAACTGGTAGTTCTGGGTAGAGTCCAAAACTGGTAGTTCTGGGTAGAGTCGAAAACTGGTAGTTCTGGGTAGAGAATGAAACTGGTAGTTCTGGGTAGAGTCGAAAACTGGTAGTTCTGGGTAGAGTCGAAAACTGGTAGTTCTGGGTAGAGAATGAAACTGGTAGTTCTGGGTAGAGAATGAAACTGGTAGTTCTGGGTAGAGTCGAAAACTGGTAGTTCTGGGTAGAGTCGAAAACTGGTAGTTCTGGGTAGAGTCCAAAACTGGTAGTTCTGGGTAGAGTCGAAAACTGGTAGTTCTGGGTAGAGTCGAAAACTGGTAGTTCTGGGTAGAGTCGAAAACTGGTAGTTCTGGGTAGAGAATGAAACTGGTAGTTCTGGGTAGAGTCCAAAACTGGTAGTTCTGGGTAGAGTCGAAAACTGGTAGTTCTGGGTAGAGTAGAAAACTGGTAGTTCTGGGTAGAGAATGAAACTGGTAGTTCTGGGTAGAGAATGAAACTGGTAGTTCTGGGTAGAGTCGAAAACTGGTAGTTCTGGGTAGAGTCCAAAACTGGTAGTTCTGGGTAGAGTCCAAAACTGGTAGTTCTGGGTAGAGTAGAAAACTGGTAGTTCTGGGTAGAGAATGAAACTGGTAGTTCTGGGTAGAGAATGAAACTGGTAGTTCTGGGTAGAGAATGAAACTGGTAGTTCTGGGTAGAGAATGAAACTGGTAGTTCTGGGTAGAGTATGAATTTGGTAGTTCTGGGTAGAGTCGAAAACTGGTAGTTCTGGGTAGAGTCCAAAACTGGTAGTTCTGGGTAGAGTCGAAAACTGGTAGTTCTGGGTAGAGTAGAAAACTGGTAGTTCTGGGTAGAGAATGAAACTGGTAGTTCTGGGTAGAGAATGAAACTGGTAGTTCTGGGTAGAGTCGAAAACTGGTAGTTCTGGGTAGAGTCCAAAACTGGTAGTTCTGGGTAGAGTCCAAAACTGGTAGTTCTGGGTAGAGTAGAAAACTGGTAGTTCTGGGTAGAGAATGAAACTGGTAGTTCTGGGTAGAGAATGAAACTGGTAGTTCTGGGTAGAGAATGAAACTGGTAGTTCTGGGTAGAGAATGAAACTGGTAGTTCTGGGTAGAGTATGAAACTGGTAGTTCTGGGTAGAGTCGAAAACTGGTAGTTCTGGGTAGAGTCCAAAACTGGTAGTTCTGGGTAGAGTCGAAAACTGGTAGTTCTGGGTAGAGTCGAAAACTGGTAGTTCTGGGTAGAGTCGAAAACTGGTAGTTCTGGGTAGAGAATGAAACTGGTAGTTCTGGGTAGAGTCGAAAACTAGTAGTTCTGGGTAGAGTAGAAAACTGGTAGTTCTGGGTAGAGTCGAAAACTGGTAGTTCTGGGTAGAGTAGAAAACTGGTAGTTCTGGGTAGAGAATGAAACTGGTAGTTCTGGGTAGAGAATGAAACTGGTAGTTCTGGGTAGAGTCGAAAACTGGTAGTTCTGGGTAGAGTCCAAAACTGGTAGTTCTGGGTAGAGTCGAAAACTGGTAGTTCTGGGTAGAGTCGAAAACTGGTAGTTCTGGGTAGAGTCCAAAACTGGTAGTTCTGGGTAGAGTCGAAAACTGGTAGTTCTGGGTAGAGAATGAAACTGGTAGTTCTGGGTAGAGTCCAAAACTGGTAGTTCTGGGTAGAGTCGAAAACTGGTAGTTCTGGGTAGAGTAGAAAACTGGTAGTTCTGGGTAGAGAATGAAACTGGTAGTTCTGGGTAGAAAATGAAACTGGTAGTTCTGGGTAGAGTCGAAAACTGGTAGTTCTGGGTAGAGTCGAAAACTGGTAGTTCTGGGTAGAGTCCAAAACTGGTAGTTCTGGGTAGAGTCCAAAACTGGTAGTTCTGGGTAGAGTCGAAAACTGGTAGTTCTGGGTAGAGTCCAAAACTGGTAGTTCTGGGTAGAGTCGAAAACTGGTAGTTCTGGGTAGAGAATGAAACTGGTAGTTCTGGGTAGAGTCGAAAACTGGTAGTTCTGGGTAGAGTAGAAAACTGGTAGTTCTGGGTAGAGAATGAAACTGGTAGTTCTGGGTAGAGAATGAAACTGGTAGTTCTGGGTAGAGTCGAAAACTGGTAGTTCTGGGTAGAGTCGAAAACTGGTAGTTCTGGGTAGAGTCCAAAACTGGTAGTTCTGGGTAGATTCGAAAACTGGTAGTTCTGGGTAGAGTCGAAAACTGGTAGTTCTGGGTAGAGTCGAAAACTGGTAGTTCTGGGTAGAGAATGAAACTGGTAGTTCTGGGTAGAGTCCAAAACTGGTAGTTCTGGGTAGAGTCGAAAACTGGTAGTTCTGGGTAGAGTAGAAAACTGGTAGTTCTGGGTAGAGAATGAAACTGGTAGTTCTGGGTAGAGAATGAAACTGGTAGTTCTGGGTAGAGTCGAAAACTGGTAGTTCTGGGTAGAGTCCAAAACTGGTAGTTCTGGGTAGAGTCCAAAACTGGTAGTTCTGGGTAGAGTAGAAAACTGGTAGTTCTGGGTAGAGAATGAAACTGGTAGTTCTGGGTAGAGAATGAAACTGGTAGTTCTGGGTAGAGAATGAAACTGGTAGTTCTGGGTAGAGAATGAAACTGGTAGTTCTGGGTAGAGTATGAATTTGGTAGTTCTGGGTAGAGTCGAAAACTGGTAGTTCTGGGTAGAGTCCAAAACTGGTAGTTCTGGGTAGAGTCGAAAACTGGTAGTTCTGGGTAGAGTAGAAAACTGGTAGTTCTGGGTAGAGAATGAAACTGGTAGTTCTGGGTAGAGAATGAAACTGGTAGTTCTGGGTAGAGTCGAAAACTGGTAGTTCTGGGTAGAGTCCAAAACTGGTAGTTCTGGGTAGAGTCCAAAACTGGTAGTTCTGGGTAGAGTAGAAAACTGGTAGTTCTGGGTAGAGAATGAAACTGGTAGTTCTGGGTAGAGAATGAAACTGGTAGTTCTGGGTAGAGAATGAAACTGGTAGTTCTGGGTAGAGAATGAAACTGGTAGTTCTGGGTAGAGTATGAAACTGGTAGTTCTGGGTAGAGTCGAAAACTGGTAGTTCTGGGTAGAGTCCAAAACTGGTAGTTCTGGGTAGAGTCCAAAACTGGTAGTTCTGGGTAGAGTCCAAAACTGGTAGTTCTGGGTAGAGTCCAAAACTGGTAGTTCTGGGTAGAGTCGAAAACTGGTAGTTCTGGGTAGAGTCGAAAACTGGTAGTTCTGGGTAGAGTCGAAAACTGGTAGTTCTGGGTAGAGAATGAAACTGGTAGTTCTGGGTAGAGTCGAAAACTAGTAGTTCTGGGTAGAGTAGAAAACTGGTAGTTCTGGGTAGAGTCGAAAACTGGTAGTTCTGGGTAGAGTAAAAAACTGGTAGTTCTGGGTAGAGAATGAAACTGGTAGTTCTGGGTAGAGAATGAAACTGGTAGTTCTGGGTAGAGTCGAAAACTGGTAGTTCTGGGTAGAGTCCAAAACTGGTAGTTCTGGGTAGAGTCCAAAACTGGTAGTTCTGGGTAGAGTCGAAAACTGGTAGTTCTGGGTAGAGTCCAAAACTGGTAGTTCTGGGTAGAGTCCAAAACTGGTAGTTCTGGGTAGAGTCGAAAACTGGTAGTTCTGGGTAGAGTCGAAAACTGGTAGTTCTGGGTAGAGTCCAAAACTGGTAGTTCTGGGTAGAGTCGAAAACTGGTAGTTCTGGGTAGAGAATGAAACTGGTAGTTCTGGGTAGAGTCCAAAACTGGTAGTTCTGGGTAGAGTCGAAAACTGGTAGTTCTTGGTAGAGTAGAAAACTGGTAGTTCTGGGTAGAGAATGAAACTGGTAGTTCTGGGTAGAGTCGAAAACTGGTAGTTCTGGGTAGAGTCGAAAACTGGTAGTTCTGGGTAGAGTCGAAAACTGGTAGTTCTGGGTAGAGTCCAAAACTGGTAGTTCTGGGTAGAGTCCAAAACTGGTAGTTCTGGGTAGAGTCGAAAACTGGTAGTTCTGGGTAGAGTCGAAAACTGGTAGTTCTGGGTAGAGTCCAAAACTGGTAGTTCTGGGTAGAGTCGAAAACTGGTAGTTCTGGGTAGAGAATGAAACTGGTAGTTCTGGGTAGAGTCGAAAACTGGTAGTTCTGGGTAGAGTAGAAAACTGGTAGTTCTGGGTAGAGAATGAAACTGGTAGTTCTGGGTAGAGAATGAAACTGGTAGTTCTGGGTAGAGTCGAAAACTGGTAGTTCTGGGTAGAGTCGAAAACTGGTAGTTCTGGGTAGAGTCCAAAACTGGTAGTTCTGGGTAGAGTCGAAAACTGGTAGTTCTGGGTAGAGTCGAAAACTGGTAGTTCTGGGTAGAGTCGAAAACTGGTAGTTCTGGGTAGAGAATGAAACTGGTAGTTCTGGGTAGAGTCCAAAACTGGTAGTTCTGGGTAGAGTCGAAAACTGGTAGTTCTGGGTAGAGTAGAAAACTGGTAGTTCTGGGTAGAGAATGAAACTGGTAGTTCTGGGTAGAGAATGAAACTGGTAGTTCTGGGTAGAGTCGAAAACTGGTAGTTCTGGGTAGAGTCCAAAACTGGTAGTTCTGGGTAGAGTCCAAAACTGGTAGTTCTGGGTAGAGTCGAAAACTGGTAGTTCTGGGTAGAGTCGAAAACTGGTAGTTCTGGGTAGAGTCGAAAACTGGTAGTTCTGGGTAGAGTCGAAAACTGGTAGTTCTGGGTAGAGTCGAAAACTGGTAGTTCTGGGTAGAGAATGAAACTGGTAGTTCTGGGTAGAGTCGAAAACTGGTAGTTCTGGGTAGAGTCGAAAACTGGTAGTTCTGGGTAGAGTCGAAAACTGGTAGTTCTGGGTAGAGTAGAAAACTGGTAGTTCTGGGTAGAGAATGAAACTGGTAGTTCTCGGTAGAGTCGAAAACTGGTAGTTCTGGGTAGAGTCCAAAACTGGTAGTTCTGGGTAGAGTAGAAAACTGGTAGTTCTGGGTAGAGAATGAAACTGGT
The DNA here is from genome assembly GCA_963932185.1 of Troglohyphantes excavatus. Lineage (NCBI taxonomy): Eukaryota > Metazoa > Arthropoda > Arachnida > Araneae > Linyphiidae > Troglohyphantes > Troglohyphantes excavatus. The sequence continues at coordinate 7,618,588 of OZ010677.1, read as the reverse complement.
AGTTCTGGGTAGAGAATGAAACTGGTAGTTCTGGGTAGAGAATGAAACTGGTAGTTCTGGGTAAAGAATGAAACTGGTAGTTCTGGGTAGAGTATGAAACTGGTAGTTCTGGGTAGAGTCGAAAACTGGTAGTTCTGGGTAGAGTCCAAAACTGGTAGTTCTGGGTAGAGTCCAAAACTGGTAGTTCTGGGTAGAGTCCAAAACTGGTAGTTCTGGGTAGAGTCCAAAACTGGTAGTTCTGGGTAGAGTCGAAAACTGGTAGTTCTGGGTAGAGTCGAAAACTGGTAGTTCTGGGTAGAGTCGAAAACTGGTAGTTCTGGGTAGAGAATGAAACTGGTAGTTCTGGGTAGAGTCGAAAACTAGTAGTTCTGGGTAGAGTCGAAAACTGGTAGTTCTGGGTAGAGTAGAAAACTGGTAGTTCTGGGTAGAGAATGAAACTGGTAGTTCTGGGTAGAGTAGAAAACTGGTAGTTCTGGGTAGAGTCGAAAACTGGTAGTTCTGGGTAGAGTAGAAAACTGGTAGTTCTGGGTAGAGAATGAAACTGGTAGTTCTGGGTAGAGAATGAAACTGGTAGTTCTGGGTAGAGTCGAAAACTGGTAGTTCTGGGTAGAGTCCAAAACTGGTAGTTCTGGGTAGAGTCCAAAACTGGTAGTTCTGGGTAGAGTCCAAAACTGGTAGTTCTGGGTAGAGTCGAAAACTGGTAGTTCTGGGTAGAGTCCAAAACTGGTAGTTCTGGGTAGAGTCGAAAACTGGTAGTTCTGGGTAGAGAATGAAACTGGTAGTTCTGGGTAGAGTCCAAAACTGGTAGTTCTGGGTAGAGTCGAAAACTGGTAGTTCTGGGTAGAGTCGAAAACTGGTAGTTCTGGGTAGAGTCCAAAACTGGTAGTTCTGGGTAGAGTCGAAAACTGGTAGTTCTGGGTAGAGAATGAAACTGGTAGTTCTGGGTAGAGTCCAAAACTGGTAGTTCTGGGTAGAGTCGAAAACTGGTAGTTCTGGGTAGAGTAGAAAACTGGTAGTTCTGGGTAGAGAATGAAACTGGTAGTTCTGGGTAGAGAATGAAACTGGTAGTTCTGGGTAGAGTCCAAAACTGGTAGTTCTGGGTAGAGTCCAAAACTGGTAGTTCTGGGTAGAGTAGAAAACTGGTAGTTCTGGGTAGAGAATGAAACTGGTAGTTCTGGGTAGAGAATGAAACTGGTAGTTCTGGGTAGAGAATGAAACTGGTAGTTCTGGGTAGAGCGAAAACTGGTAGTTCTGGGTAGAGTCCAAAACTGGTAGTTCTGGGTAGAGTCCAAAACTGGTAGTTCTGGGTAGAGTCGAAAACTGGTAGTTCTGGGTAGAGTCCAAAACTGGTTTCTGGGTAGAGTAGAAAACTGGTAGTTCTGGGTAGAGTAGAAAACTGGTAGTTCTGGGTAGAGAATGAAACTGGTAATTCTGTCTGGGTAGAGAATGAAACTGGTAGTTCTGGGTAGAGTAGAAAAATGGTAGTTCTGGGTAGAGTCGAAAACTGGTAGTTCTGGGTAGAGTGGAGAACTGGTAGTTCTGGGTAGGGAATGAAACTGGTAGTTCTGGGTAGAGTAGAAAACTGGTAGTTCTGGTAGAGTAGAAAACTGGTAGTTCTAGGTAGAGAATGAAACTGGTAGTACTGGGTAGAGTAGACAACTGGTAGTTCTGGGTAGGGTAGAAAACTGGTTGTTCTGGTAGAACAAACTGAACTTTGCATGGAAAGCACCAATACAACGGCCACCATCTTGAAACGGCATATAGAAAAACCTACATACATCGTGGGACGCATTCACGCGAAATTCGACCAACGCGTTTGATTGTGACTGCGCAACAAACAAATTTACAGACAAACGAATTGCGGGCGGTCGAATTAGAACAGGACCTCATTGGCGCTCGATTAATTAATTAAAAAATTATATGCTTCCAGGGCAAACTAGAAATCCATGGACCACAGTAAAGACGACATCCTTGTTAAACTGTAATTTTCAGCTGCTTTGCACGTTGGTAAACAAAGATGGCCGTTGAAAGTAAGTGGGGTGCCAGCTAAGGTTTTGCCCAAAATATTTGACCATGATTTAAAAGTACCACGCAAAGTTCACATATTAAATCTTTTATAGAGTTGGTTGGTTGAATTAATATTGCACTATATTTAATTTTGCACAATATTTAACATTGCGCTATATTTAACATTGCACTATATTTAACATTGCACTATATTTAACATTGCACTATATTTATTATTGCACTATATTTATTATTGCACTATATTTAATATTGCACTATATTTAATATTGCACTATATTTAATACTGCATTATATTTAATATTGCACTATTGATTGAATTAACGTTGCAGAAACCTTTCCTATATAAAATCCTAATAAATAAAATAATTTAAATCGTATGAGGAACGTTTTTTTTTCTCCCGTTTATTTTGTGGGGGCGTTCACAAAAGGAAGGGTCGCCCTTCGGGGGAAGGACCTTAATATTACAGAATATATTATTGCATTACTAATATTGCAGAATACTAGCCAAAAGATTGCATCCGAATTTTTACTCGTTTAGACCCCGATCCATGTCGCCAATAGCGCACAGTGCACACAAATGTTGGTCGGGTGAATTAACTGAAGTTACACAATGGCTACTGGCAAACTTCTGGAATGCTCAAAATTGTTTCTTTAAATTAATCAAACGACTCAAATTAATGACACTTACAAGTTTTTATTTTTTATTATGCTTAATATTATTTATTATTTTATTTATTATTTTTATTTCATGTGTTTTTTACCATCGCATACCCCCAAACGGACCGCCACGTTCCCCTAGTGGTACGCGTAACACAGATTCAAAACCGCTAGATGACAAAAAAGTAATTAATATTAAAGTTTCTGAGAAAACTTTCTAAACTTATGGATATATTATTCCCTTACATTTTGAAAAAAAAATAACACTCCATTATTTTGGTGACTGAAAAGAGACTGAAAGCGACACGAAAAAAACGAACAATAGAACATGGAACAAAAGAACGAACAGTAGAACAGGGAACAAAAGAAATAACAGGGAACAATAGCACATGGAACAAAAGAACAGGAAACAAAAGAACGAACAATAGAACAGGGAACAAGAGAGCGAAAAATTGAACAGGGAGCAATAGAACATGGAACAATAGAACATGGAACAATAGAACAGGGAACAAAAGAACGGGAAACAAAAGAACAGGGAACAAAAAAAACGAACAATAGAACATGGAACATAAGAACGAACAATAGAACATGGAACAAAAGAAGAAACAATGGAACAGAGAACAAAAAAACCGCACAATAGAACATGGTACTAAGGAACGAACAATAGAACATGGAAAAAAAGAAGGAACAGTAGAACAGGCAACAAAAGACAGAACATGGAACAAAAGAACGAACAATGTAACAAGGAACAAGAGAACGGACAATAAAACAGGGAACAAGAGAACAAAAAATAGAAAAGGGAGCAATAGAACATGGAACAATAGAACAGGGAACAAAAGAACGGGAAACAAAAGAACAGGGAACAAAAAAAACGAACAATAGAACATGGAACATAAGAACGAACAATAGAACATGGAACAAAAGAAGAAACAATGGAACAGGGATCAAAGAACAGGGAACAAAAGAACGAACAATAGGACATGGAACAACAGAACATGGAACAAAAGAACATATAACAAAACAACGAACAATAGAGCAGGGAACAATAGAACAAGGAACACAAGAAACGTTATTATTTTAGCCTGTTGAAGATAAGTAGTCAATCTTCTAACCCTCCCTTTCTGCGCACGCACTCATCCCCACTTGACGTTATCAGATCCCTTCCCACTGTCTACCCCTTCCCGCCTCCTAAAGTGCACCACTTCATTTTTGAACGCCCCCGTTAAATAAACGGGAAGAAAAAAAAAGTTCCGCGTAAGATTTAAATTGGGATCTGGGAAGGAATTTGTCAAAAGAGGCTCCATATAGGGATACATATATACACATATAGGGATACATATATACACATATAGGGATACATATATACACATATAGGGATACATATATACACATATAGGGATACATATATACACATATAGGGATACATATATACACATATAGGGATACATATATACACATATAGGGATACACATATACACATATAGGGATACATATATACACATATAGGGATACATATATACACATATAGGGATACATATATACACATATAGGGATACATATATACACATATAGGGATACATATATACACATATAGGGATACATATATACACATATAGGGATACATATATACACATATAGGGATACATATATACACATATAGGGATACATATATACACATATAGGGATACATATATACACATATAGGGATACATATATACACATATAGGGATACATATATACACATATAGGGATACATATATACACATATAGGGATACATATATACACATATAGGGATACATATATACACATATAGGGATACATATATACACATATAGGGATACATATATACACATATAGGGATACATATATACACATATAGGGATACATATATACACATATAGGGATACATATATACACATATAGGGATACATATATACACATATAGGGATACATATATACACATATAGGGATACATATATACACATATAGGGATACATATATACACATATAGGGATACATATATACACATATAGGGATACATATATACACATATAGGGATACATATATACACATATAGGGATACATATATACACATATAGGGATACATATATACACATATAGGGATACATATATACACATATAGGGATACATATATACACATATAGGGATACATATATACACATATAGGGATACATATATACACATATAGGGATACATATATACACATATAGGGATACATATATACACATATAGGGATACATATATACACATATAGGGATACATATATACACATATAGGGATACATATATACACATATAGGGATACATATATACACATATAGGGATACATATATACACATATAGGGATACATATATACACATATAGGGATACATATATACACATATAGGGATACATATATACACATATAGGGATACATATATACACATATAGGGATACATATATACACATATAGGGATACATATATACACATATAGGGATACATATATACACATATAGGGATACATATATACACATATAGGGATACATATATACACATATAGGGATACATATATACACATATAGGGATACATATATACACATATAGGGATACATATATACACATATAGGGATACATATATACACATATAGGGATACATATATACACATATAGGGATACATATATACACATATAGGGATACATATATACACATATAGGGATACATATATACACATATAGGGATACATATATACACATATAGGGATACATATATACACATATAGGGATACATATATACACATATAGGGATACATATATACACATATAGGGATACATATATACACATATAGGGATACATATATACACATATAGGGATACATATATACACATATAGGGATACATATATACACATATAGGGATACATATATACACATATAGGGATACATATATACACATATAGGGATACATATATACACATATAGGGATACATATATACACATATAGGGATACATATATACACATATAGGGATACATATATACACATATAGGGATACATATATACACATATAGGGATACATATATACACATATAGGGATACATATATACACATATAGGGATACATATATACACATATAGGGATACATATATACACATATAGGGATACATATATACACATATAGGGATACATATATACACATATAGGGATACATATATACACATATAGGGATACATATATACACATATAGGGATACATATATACACATATAGGGATACATATATACACATATAGGGATACATATATACACATATAGGGATACATATATACACATATAGGGATACATATATACACATATAGGGATACATATATACACATATAGGGATACATATATACACATATAGGGATACATATATACACATATAGGGATACATATATACACATATAGGGATACATATATACACATATAGGGATACATATATACACATATAGGGATACATATATACACATATAGGGATACATATATACACATATAGGGATACATATATACACATATAGGGATACATATATACACATATAGGGATACATATATACACATATAGGGATACATATATACACATATAGGGATACATATATACACATATAGGGATACATATATACACATATAGGGATACATATATACACATATAGGGATACATATATACACATATAGGGATACATATATACACATATAGGGATACATATATACACATATAGGGATACATATATACACATATAGGGATACATATATACACATATAGGGATACATATATACACATATAGGGATACATATATACACATATAGGGATACATATATACACATATAGGGATACATATATACACATATAGGGATACATATATACACATATAGGGATACATATATACACATATAGGGATACATATATACACATATAGGGATACATATATACACATATAGGGATACATATATACACATATAGGGATACATATATACACATATAGGGATACATATATACACATATAGGGATACATATATACACATATAGGGATACATATATACACATATAGGGATACATATATACACATATAGGGATACATATATACACATATAGGGATACATATATACACATATAGGGATACATATATACACATATAGGGATACATATATACACATATAGGGATACATATATACACATATAGGGATACATATATACACATATAGGGATACATATATACACATATAGGGATACATATATACACATATAGGGATACATATATACACATATAGGGATACATATATACACATATAGGGATACATATATACACATATAGGGATACATATATACACATATAGGGATACATATATACACATATAGGGATACATATATACACATATAGGGATACATATATACACATATAGGGATACATATATACACATATAGGGATACATATATACACATATAGGGATACATATATACACATATAGGGATACATATATACACATATAGGGATACATATATACACATATAGGGATACATATATACACATATAGGGATACATATATACACATATAGGGATACATATATACACATATAGGGATACATATATACACATATAGGGATACATATATACACATATAGGGATACATATATACACATATAGGGATACATATATACACATATAGGGATACATATATACACATATAGGGATACATATATACACATATAGGGATACATATATACACATATAGGGATACATATATACACATATAGGGATACATATATACACATATAGGGATACATATATACACATATAGGGATACATATATACACATATAGGGATACATATATACACATATAGGGATACATATATACACATATAGGGATACATATATACACATATAGGGATACATATATACACATATAGGGATACATATATACACATATAGGGATACATATATACACATATAGGGATACATATATACACATATAGGGATACATATATACACATATAGGGATACATATATACACATATAGGGATACATATATACACATATAGGGATACATATATACACATATAGGGATACATATATACACATATAGGGATACATATATACACATATAGGGATACATATATACACATATAGGGATACATATATACACATATAGGGATACATATATACACATATAGGGATACATATATACACATATAGGGATACATATATACACATATAGGGATACATATATACACATATAGGGATACATATATACACATATAGGGATACATATATACACATATAGGGATACATATATACACATATAGGGATACATATATACACATATAGGGATACATATATACACATATAGGGATACATATATACACATATAGGGATACATATATATAGGGAAGGATACTAGTACTTATTTTTTTGTTGGTGTAGACGGACGATTGAGAAGCAGGAAGATGATGAAGGAGTCGTGTCTCTCTGGTTTCTCTTCTCGAGAAAAAGGGATTATGGTGTATCGTTTCGATTGTGGGAAAGGGAAAACTTTGAAATTGGGGCGGGGGTGGGCTTAGATCGTTTGTTTTTATATTTTTATTAAACCTTCTCATTCCGACATTTGCGGTATTTGTCAGTTCACTTTGACATTTGCTGAAAAAGTTATCGACGTTTCTGTACTTTAACAACAAAATCTTTTCGACGTGTTAAACTGGGGGAAATAGGGGAAGTTTTGAACTTAACAGTCACATTAAGCCTTTCTCTTGTACACTTAAAATTATGAAAAATAACAACGCCCACTGTATATAAATAATTTAAGTAGCCATGTTAAATTATGTTACCTCATAGCAAACAATAAGTAATTTCATCTTTAAGATTATAGTCTCTAGATGGATCTGGCTGATGGGGATTTTTTTAGCAGTAATCTGATTGGTTGACGCTCATGAACGGGATTCGCTTTTCTTTAGCGATGACTTGGCGTAACTTTAATCGCGCGAAAGATTCTTGACACTTGTCAGGATTTGAAAGCGCGGATTTTGTTTCTGAGTGTTTTCGATTTTAATTGATTGAATAAGTTTAATTTTTTGGTATGTTTTAAAGGTTTTAAGAAAGGAAAAATTAAATAAAGTAAACAAAAGCATATAACATTTTCTTTTAAAATTGATAAGATATAGAAAATAAATTTGAAAAAAAATGTAAATTGATTTATTTAATTTTTTTTAATTTCCGTGATCATCGGCGAATCTACCGATGACTGTACCCTTTGCCACTGACAACAAGAGATAATGCAAAAATATTTTCTCCTAGAAATACACATAATTTTTAAATTTATAAACATTATCTGTATTACAACATTTTGACATTACTTTTTCACTGAAGTACAATTTAAAGCAATCTCCATTTAAATATTAAAAAAATAAATCTATGACAAATTATTTATTGAAAATAGATTTCCACCTTGTTTCCAGAGGAAAGAACTTTATACTTTCAATAATACTTTAAGTGCTAAAATTAATCAAAACAATTCCACAATAATTAGAAAATATGAAATTCATTGCTAGAAAATCCTCTTTTAAAATGTCAGCTTCGAAATGACCACATTTGACAATTTGAATTATACTTCAGCATTATATCATTTCTCGAATACAGCAGTCCACCACTTTAAGCTTATCATTTTAAAACTTTTCTTTTTCTTCCCCTTGTGCCAATAGAAGTCTTCCCGCTTCTTCTCAACACTTAATGATCCAAAGTTAAAATTTTCCCATCTTTAAACAAAAGCGGGGACGATTTGTTCTCTGTGATTCATTTGAGCTCGTTTATTTTTTTCTCTTTTCCACCCCCTTTCCTTTTGTTTTCTGTCATTCTTTTGTACGGGAACAAAACGCATTTCAAATAAAAATCTCTTAGGCAAATAGGGAGAGTTGTTTTGGCAAGGGGCCATAACCAATCTGAAGCGCTTTTAAACACTTGACCGCAGGAAGAGAGATTTCTTTGGAGATTTGAGGGGTAGTGGTGTACAGCATATAGATTAGGCCTAGTTTACAGATAAACTTGTCTTAAAGAAAACGATTTGCACAATATATGAGTAACTCAAATGCAAAAGCAGTTACATTGAAAAATGAGATTTTGGTATCAATAGGTATAGTGGAGGGAAAAAACAACGAACCACCCCTAGTTTTTCGACCTCTATTTATCATAGGGCTAAACTGAATATACCATTTTGTACAGAATAAAGTCTACTACACAATTATATGCAAAACATTTCCATAGGGGGCTGTCTTCCTAATAAAATACGCTCCAACTGTATAAGGTTTGGTTTGATTAATTAACGTCGCACTAGAGCTGCACAGTGGGTTATTGGCGACTGTTCGAAGGAAAGACCCGGGAACAATACCTCGTAATCTTGAACCATGGTCAGATGACGAGGACAACACCTGAGCTAGCACCCATGCCTTCAATAAGCGTCAGGACATTGGATCCCGATCAGCTTTAACGGGCTCTAGTCCCGTACACACGCCGGTGGAAATTGAGGTAAATTTCAGACGATATTTATAATTTAGGGGTAAATCGGGCAACTCTCTGATCGCGAGATTGCTACATCTTAACTTTTGTGAAGTCATCATGCGGTTTCAAACTAGCAATCCTCTGATAGCTAGCCGAATTCTGTACAGCGACCTTAAATGGCTATTCTAAGGTTGGTTGGATTAACATTGCATTACAGAACCCTTGAGCTGTTGGCGACTGCCTCTTATTTTCGATTGGATTGGTTAATAACGTCCCACTAGAGCTGCATATTGGGCTATTGGCGACGGTTAGATACCTATCTCGAAGGAAGACCCGGGAACAATGCATCATCAGAACATTGGACCCCGCTCAGATTTAACGTTCACCTGTCCGGTACACACGCAGGTGAAAATTGTGGATATTTTTAGATGACTTTTGTAATTTAGGAACGAATATAGCAACGTTCCGATCACAACCGTTACAGCTTAACTTTGTCAAATCCACGTCATATTCGAACCCGAAATCTTCTGATTGCTAGCCAACTACACAATCTGCGTTTTAGTGCGTGTTATTTGTAATATAAACGCAAAACCAAATTGACGAATCGGAAACAACTACCAACAAGACTTCGAAGACCAGTTATTCCAAAAAAATAAATATTCCAAATGTCACCGAACCTAGTTTGCATACGCATTTCTTCTGCAACTTTTCAACACTTCCGAAGTTTTCAAAGGTCGGTGTTTAACCCGTCACCGATACACTTTCCAGTTTCACTTCCCATACCAATTTGCCCGGAGTTGGTTCAAAGACCTCTCATTAACCTAACCTAACCTAACAAACTTCAAGGACCTTGCGCCATTTTCACATCGAATCGAACAAAAGCCTCAGTGGGTGGCCGGCGATTCATTTTAAAATTCTTATCATCCGGGGCCCTCGATTTTGTTTTATTTGGGATTGTTTTTTTTTCTGCCGTTTTCGAGAGCTGTAAAGTAGTTCGGGTTTTGTATTCTTCCGCGTTGTGGAACTTTTTTTAGAGGGGTAAAAGGGGGAGGGGGGAAGGTGATAAATAAATCATATGAAATGGCGCTGGGGAGAAAGTTGTTTGTGGTTTGGCGTCGGTGGATATAATATTTGCTAAAAAAATGGGTAATAAAGTTATTGTTTTGGAATTGTAGATCGTGGTACTAATCCTTTTGAGATTTTCTTGAGGTTTAGATCATTTGTAATTTACACCCACTGATCTCTAAATGCAACTTCTGGATTTTGTTTTGGAGTTGTGGATTGTGGTGCTAATGCTTTTGAGATTTTCATGAGGTTTTGATCATATGTAATTTATTCCCACTGATCTCTAAATGTAACTTCTGGATTTTGTTTTGGAGTTGTAGATTGTGGTGCTAATGCTTTTGAGATTTTAATGAGGTTTTGATCATGTGTAATTTACACCCACTGATTTCTAAATATAACTTCTGGATTTTGTTTTGGAGTTGTAGATTGTGGGGCTAATCCTTTTGAGGTTTAGATCATGTGTAATTTACACCTACTGATCTCTAAAGGACTTCTAAATTTTGTTTTGGAATTGTAGATTGTGGTGCAAATCCTTTTGAGATTTTCATGAGGTTTTGATCATGTGTAATTTATTCCCACTGATCTCTAAATGTAGCTTCTGGATTTTGTTTTGGAGTTGTAGATTGGGGTACTAATCCTTTTGAGATTTACATGAGGTTTTGCTCATGTGTAATTTACACCCACTGATCTCTAAATGTAGCTTCTGTCTTTTGTTTTGGAGTTGTAGATTGTGGTGCAAATCCTTTTGAGATTTGCATGAGGTTTTGATCATATGTAATTTACACCCACTGATCTCTAAATGTAGCTTCTGGATTTTGTTTTGGAGTTATAGATTGTGGTGCTAACCTTTTGGATATTTTTTTGATGTTTAGATCATGTGTGATTTACACCCACTGATCTCTAAATGTAACTTCTGGATTTTGTTTTGGAGTTGTAGATTGTGGTACTAACCATTTTGAGATTTTCATGAGGTTTTGATTATGTGTAATCTATACCCACTGATCTCTAAATGTAGCTTCTGGATTTTGTTTTGGAGTTATAGATTGTGGTGCTAACCTTTTGGATATTTTCTTGATGTTTTGATCATGTGTAATTTATACCCACTGATCTCTAAATGTAACTTCTGGATTTTTTTTGGAGTTGTAGAACTAACCATTTTGAGATTTTCAAGAGGTTTAGATCATGTGTAATTTATTGCCACTGATCTCTAAATGTAACTTCTGGCTTTTGTTTTGGAGTTGTAAATTGTGGTAATAATAATTTTAAGATTTTAATGCGGTTTAGATAATGTAATTTACATTAACTGATATCTAACTGTAACTTCAGGATTGGGCAAGACATTTTGTTGACTGGAAGCTAATGTGAAAAAAATCATTCAGTACCCCACTTTCATAGTTACCGCAATATTTCGTACGTATTTCATGTTAAAATAAGCCGACATGTATTGGGGTTTGACTGAGTGTTTTTCTATTTACTTTTTAAACCCATTTTAAATGCAATCTACTATTAAAATAGAAATTCATTTGCAAGTCAAAGTCGATGTAGTTGATGGTTTGGTTTGGATAATTAACGCGGCACTAAAGCTGCACAATGGGCTATTGGTGACGGTTCGGCGCCTATCTCAAACAAAAGACTCGGGAACGATGTCTCGAATTTTTTAACCATGGTCAAATGACGAGGACAACACCTGAGCTGGCACCCGAGCAACCTCAATAGGCGTCAGGACATTGGATTCCGATCAGATTTATCGCGCACCAGTCCCGTATATACGCCAGTATTATTTGTTAGATGTTCTAAATTACTTTCTAGTATTTTTGTAGCGAAACTGGCAGCCCTCTGATCTCAAGATCACCCCATTTTGTTGCTTTTCTTTGTTAATTCTATCGCACGGGCTCGAACTAGCAATTCTCTGATTACAAAATGAACACCTTTATCCACTGGTCCCTCGATAAATCTGATCTGGGTCCCATGTCCTGACGTCTATTGAGGTTGCGTAGGTCGCCAGCTCAGGTGTTTCCTATTCATCTGACCTTGGTTCTAAAATACGAGACATCATTCCCGGGTCTTTCCTTCGTGATAGACCCCGAATCGTCGCCAATACCCCACTGTGCAGCCCTATTGCGACGTTAATTAACCAAATCAAAATCTACCTCTTCCAGGCTGGGTGTCGAGGCCTCCGTGGCCGAGCGGTTAAGTCATTCAGCTACTAATCCGACGATTGGTGGTTCGAATCCGCGCGATGGACTTGACAAAAGAAAAGTAAAAAAGTAGTGATCTTGTGATCGGAGGGTTGCCAGCTTCGCTACAAAAATACTAGAAAAGTCATCCAGAAGATCCGCAAAAATTAACGGCATGTATACGGGACTGGTTCACGATAAATCTGATCGGGGTCCAAAGTCCCGACGTCTATTGAAGGCGTTGGGTGCCAGTTCAGGTGTTTCCTCGTCATCTGACCATGGTTCTAAAATAACGAGGGGCAGGTATGAATGAATGTGTGTGTGAATGTGTATGTGTTTCCGGGTCTTTCCCTCGAGATAGACCCCGAACCGTCGCCAATAGCCCACTGTGCAGCTCTAGTGCGACGTTAATTAACCAAACCAAACCAGGCTGGGTGTCTCAATAGAGTTTCAGCCATAACTGTTCCTCGCAGCCGGGGAGTATCGTTAGTATCTAATCACCAGCACAGTAGTCAGTAATCACTAGTAATGCATCACCATTAATTTTGTCCCTGGCACACGGATTCCCGTTCTACGCGTCCCGGCTTCCACTCTAATTGTGCGACATTCTCGTCTATGGATGCAACTAATTAAAGGTAAGGTACACATGGGTGGTCGATACACGCGTTTGCTTCAATCTAGACCAGTTGTTCCCAGTCTTTAGGTGGTCGCGGACCACCTTCTCGGAAATTAAACAACACGTGGACCACGGAGTTTAAAATTAAATACAACGATGACTACTACTTTTTATTTAAACTAAAACAATTTAGGAATCAAGTGTAAAAGCAATTCAGGTACTAAATACAATTTCCTTATCAAATAGTACTATGGTGTTGAAATTAATATATTGATTAAACATTTCAAAAAAAAATTGTGTGTTTACCTTATTTCTAATAAAACGTATGAAATTTCTGATTGCATATTTTTTTTCTTCAAAGTAATCAATATTTTTTTGTATCTATATAATTACTATCTGAATCGTCCAACACTCAACTCATCGCGGGTGTTGCCCGCATTTTATGCAGAGTATTGGACGATTTCTTCACCGAGGCGCCACTGGCGGTTTTAGTTAGAATTCATTTCTGCTTTAAGGTGTAGGAAGGGGGATAGGGGTGGTGTTTTGAATTCTCATTTAGACATATATATATATATATATATATATATATATATATATATATATATATATATATATATATATATATATATATATATATATATATATATATATATATATATATATATATATATATATATATATATATATATATATATATATATATATATATATATATATATATTTCCTTCCCGTGAACAGATCTGGTATACAGAGCTAGTATGTAATCATATAAAACTACCATTTTCTATAACTGTCTAATACTTTGATAATCTTATTCAGAAATACCGTACTAGAAAAGTCGTCCAGAACATCCGCAAAAATTAACGGCGTGTATACGGGACTGGTGCACGATACATCTGATCGGGGTCCAAGCCAGTTCAGGTGTTTCCTCATCGTCTGACCATGGTTCTAAAATAATGAGGTGCATGTATGAAAGTGTGTGTCAATGTGTATGTCTTCCCGGGTCTTTGCTTCGAAATAGACCCCGAACCGTCGCCAATTGACTACTGTACAGCTCTAGTGCGACGTTATTTACCAAAACCATCAGAAATACCGTAACTTTGGATTAAACTTCTATAAAGTGTCAGAGATAGCCTTATTGAAAGCGTACCGAGCTCATAATCGAAGTGTTTGTGGCTTCGAATTTATTCGAGAGAGTACAGCGAACTCGCAATCAAAAGATTACGAGTTTCGATCCCCATTGTCCACCAAAACGTTTGCTCTATAAAGGATAACGTTATATCTGTAGTGTTCCAAATGTCCTCATACCAGCTCAGGTGTTATCCTCATGATCTGGCCACGGATTAAATAATACCATTTTCTCGGGTCTTTCCGTCGAGAAAAATCCCGAACCGTCGTTAATAGCCACCCTATTGTGTAGCTCTAGTAAGACTTTATATCAAATAACCAATATCACTTAAATGATTAGTGATAGTCATTTGTTAACTGTGAGATCGATGAGTGAGCAACCCCTAAGGTAGAAATATAACTTGCAAGACCAATTTGTCTGCGTCCGTGTAAACACAAGATGCGCTTCTCCGGTCTCTATTATTTCGTAGGGAATTTCTTCAGGGAAAAACACGGGATCGATTTCCCCTTTCACAGCCTCGTCTTGATCCGAATCGGGGTTGCTGACTGCGAAGTTCTGATATCGCCAAATTGGATTTCAGAAATCGCCAACATACAACATATTTTCCTTAAATACAGTGTAATTTTATTTTTTTATTTTCAATCCACTACATACAGTTACGTGTGTGGCTAGATCGAAGCACGGCCAGAAAAGTCTTGAGTCAAATGTCATTTCAGTAGATTATAAAATAGTCGCCAATCGAAATCTTGCTATTGGAAAGGAATTAATAAGGTGATTTGTCTAAAAAGCATGACTCCTATCCATGCCCCGTATTTGCTTTGATTTATTTCAAGATTTTACACCCATCATCACGTAATTTCCTACCGAACAACACAAATGTATTTTAAAATTACTATTTAGGCGGCTTGGCAGCCAAGTGATATTAATTCTAAAAATACTGAAATTTTAAAAACCCCGAGTAGGGAAATTTTATGCCTAAAGAAAATTAATATTATTAACCCTTTGCATTCCGAAGGCGTCTCTCATTCGCCAACAAAACGACCCGTTCTTTTGTTTCCCTGTTCCTTAAAATAAACGAGAACAGCAGGAAATTGTGTTTAGAACATCCATCTTTTTCGCAACTTGTTCTCTTTCAAAAACAAAACCGATTATAATTTTTTTTTCCCGTTATGAGTATAATAAAAATCTGTGGAAAAGAACGTAAAGAGGAATAACTGTTCCATAGAAAGAACACAAACCGCAAAGTGTTCGCGGAGTGCAAAGTGTTAACAAATGAAAGCTAGGAAAGATAAGAAGTTGCCCAACTTGTAAGATTACGCTTAAATTAGACTTCAGAACGGACACTGCATTGGAATAGGGGTGCAACAAATCAATGCTTGTGAGACAACTGTTTAATATTACCTAAAATATATATATAAAAAAGATGAAAAATGTCGATAAGTAGGAATTGGGAATTTTCAGCACTGTTGATTTTCAGCACAAATATTTTTTGTGTAACGGCACTGTCTATCATTTAGCTAAATGCTGTGGGACCTGTTTCAATAGGTTGCTCAATAATGAGCTTATTTTCATTCCACTTAACATTATAGCCAAATTGACCGTCAAACTTTAAACACTCTTTTCACAAAACTTTCTATTTGGAATTGCATCATTCTGAGGCTTCGCATGTTTGTCCTCGAGTTATAATGTCGGATTGGACCATTCTAAAAGCTTAACATAACTGTTTCTACATCAAAGGACAAGCCTTAAAAGTGGCAAAGTTTTAAGTATTGCCGTCCGGTTCTTCGCAGCAATCTGTATCCCAAGATGCATTGCGCCGATGAGTTTCTTGTGCGCTTCGACCGGTTTTCAAGTTCTGCGCATAACGAATCTATTGACAGTATCCCACGATGCATTTCGCTGAGGGCTTCTTTTGTGCGATATCTAAATGCCCATCTTTCCCCTCCATTATCTTTGACATCAACTCAATTCAAATTTTTCAAAAAGTATTATCAAATTTTAGTAAATACAAGGAATTTTTCTTCACATTTCAGTTCGGACACAATCGAGGCCCAATGGATAAAGGCGTCAGCTGGGAATCAGAGGATTCCTGGTTCGATCCTATGTGATGGACTTGATAAGGAAAAGAAAAATATTGTGATCTTGTGATCGGAGAAGTTGCCAGCTTCGCTACAAAAAAACCTAGAAAAGTCTTCCAAATTATCGGCGTGTATATGGGACTGGTACACAATAAATCTGATCGGGGTCCAAAGTCACGACCTCTATTTAGGAGCGTTGGGTGCCAGCTCAGAAGTTGTCCTCGTCATCAGACCATGGTTCAAAAATACGAGGCATCGTTCCCGGGTCTTTCCTTCGAGATAGACCCCGAACCGTCACCAATAGCCCATTGTGCAGCTCTAGTGCGACGTTAATTAATCAAACCAAACCCATCGGACACAATCGACTTTTTAAATTAGCTTTGGTATGGTTTTTTAAAAAAACGTCGCACTAGAGCTGCACAGTGGGCTATTGGCGACGGTTCTATGACTATCTCGAAGGAAAGACGGAAACACATACACACACACACACATTCATACATGCACCTCGTTATTTTAGAACCATGGTCAGATGACGAGGAAACACCTGAACAGTCATCCAACGCCTGCAATAGACGTCGGGACTTTCTTTTAAAATTAGAAAATTTGAACTGAAATCACATGTTACCCAAATAATAACTCTTAAAAATCGCCACTATGACGATCATCCGCCAAACATGGTACAACCCTTACGCACTGGGAAGTGATGAGGAAGAGGATAGCAGAGAGTTCCTCCTCCTCTTCGGATTCTTTTTTCTCCATCTCTTTCTCTGGTATGAAACATGTTGCTGTTTTGAGAGGGGGGAAGTTAGAGTAGGGGGCGTAAAATGACTTGAGTCGCTTGCTTAACTGGGTGGGAGGGATATGAGGGGGGGGGGAGGTTTAAATGGAGGGTTGGGTTATTTGTCTGTGGTAAATTCCTGGAAATTAGTTGACAGCTCTGTAACAATTTTCCTGATTTGTTTTGTTATAGTGTTAGTTATTTTGTTTACTTTTTCTCACCCTATTTTGAAATATAGGGGAGCGCAAGCAAGGTTTGATGGTCAATAATTCGATTTTTTTAATATATATATATATATATATATATATATATATATATCTATATCTATATCTATATCTATATCTATATATCTATATACTTTCAAAACAAATCGAAACTATTTTTATTCTAACGTAAACTAGCCTACTACGTTAAAGCCCATTTTACACGAACGTGGTAAAACGCGCGTGAGCTTCTCGGTGGTTCGACAATTCCTACCACGTGGTGTGAATTCTGGAATCAACGAGAAGTTCACACGCGTTTTACTCGTTGTTGTAGAATGGGCCTGTAGACTAAAAAAATACTCTAAACAACAACAAAAAAATTAATAAAAACTTATTTGCACTTAACTGGATGAATGCTAATAGAAATTACTTCTTCTTGGTTCATGGAATTTTAAATAATCCAATGTTGAGTACAGGCATATATATATATATATTAGGGGGGGGGGGATGAAATAGGTTAACCTGTACGTGTGGGGTGGAACAGCACCTGTTCCATGGATTTTACAGCTATAGCGATGGGCTTGGAACAATTTTGTCCGAGGGGGGGGGGGGGGGGGAAATGTTAAAGCATGTGAGGTCTGAAGTATGCTGTTTGCAGCAGAACATGGTTTCGGACGTTGTGAAGCTTAACTAATGGTTTCTACACATCGTCTGCAGCTTGGCTTTTCAGTTTTTCAAACTCTCAAGTGACCCTAACCCCATCTGTGAATCTGTCTGCTGTAAGGAAAAATTGTCAACGATCCTTCCGTCAAACAGTCACACGCCTCTTATTGGAACGCAAGTTGTCCTTCCTTCTACAATTCTTTTTAATGCCTCCCAAAACGTTACCTCCCTTGTGCGACGTACTTGACAAGGAAAAGTAAAAAAGTAGTGATTTTGTGATCGGAGGGTTGCGGGCTTCGCTACTAAATACTAGAAAAGTCGTCCTGAACATTCACAAAAAATTATCGGCGTGCATACGGGACTGGTGCACGATAAATCTGATCGGGGTCCGAAATCCCGACGTCTATTGAAGGGCTCAGGTGTTGTCCTCGTCATCTGACCATGGTTAAAAAATATGAGGCATCGTTCCCGGGTCTTGCCTTCGAGATAGGCCCCGAATCGTCGTCAATAGCCCACTGTGCAGCTCTAGTGCGACGTTAATTAATCAAACTAACACTTAAAAAAAATTAGTTGGGGTACAGTACAGCTTTAACCGCTTCCATAGAAGAAACTGGTTATGAGCGTGCAAGACGTTGCATTTCAAGTTCAGTAAGTGTGGATTAGAATTGACATTGTAGCGAGCTTGGGATTGGAGGATTTCCAGCTGCGTTCCTGGTCGTCCGCAAAAAACATCGATGATGTATAGGGGACTGGTGCACGTGAAACATGTTGTAGTCCAAAGTCTTCATGCTTATGCAAGGTATGGGAGGTTAGATGTTGCTTTCGGATTTGACAATGTTTCCAAACTACATGGCAACGTTCCCGGGTCTTTCCTTCGATATAAATCCCGAACTGTCACCAACAAACAATTTTGTAGCTCTATTGCGACGTTATTTCAACCGAGCAACTAATTCACCAAAAAAATAAATCCCTGTAGAAAAATATCCACTCAAATAATTTCTCTTTCCTCGGACTGGACGCAGGATCTTTTCAATTTCCCAAATGCTCCAACCGTTTGGCAGACACGTCCCCCTGATCTATTAGGCCGGAATAAAATTCAAAAGTTTCTCTATTCGGGTGGCAGCAGTTTGGGGGGGGGGGGGGAGAGAGAAGAAGAAGAAATTCCATTTTGGGTAAATGCGCGTTTCAAGACATCAGTGAAGTACTTTGCGAAATAAGAAACGGGATCGTTTGAACAACTATACGGGTGGAATATAATAAAAAAAATATATAAAATACATGGACGATCGTTTTATAAGATGCGTTGATGATTTTATGCAAATATTTTTGTGTTGCACGTATTCAAGCAGAAATGCGTTCAAATAAGGTTCTTTAGACTTGGTTGGTTATTTCACTGAACTCTAACTGTAATTGCTGGAAGGCTCAAACCTTGTTTCCTCTATGGGCGCGTTGAAGCCAATTGAAAGCAGCCATGCTGTGCCCCAATTTTTTTTTAAAGTGATTTAGTGGTGTTTTTTATTGCCATAGCATTATAGAAATATTAAATGTATATAAATATTATATTTTCTTCTAATAGAATTGATTTTTATATTGCCAAACAAATAGTTTATGCGCTTGCTTTTTATCTACTTCGACTTGTAAATGACTTTCTATTTTAATAGCAGATTGCATTTATAAGGGGTTTAAAAAGAAAATGGAAAAAAACTCAGTCAAAAGCAATACACGTCGGTTTATTTTAACATGAAAAATATACGAAATATGGCGGCAGCAAAGAAAGCGGGGCACATCATGACTACCTCCACATCGGCTTCAAGTAAAAAAAATGTCTTGTGCAAACCAGAAGTTACAGTTAGAAATCAGTGGGTTATTTGAATTAAGGTGGAGAATATGTTCCCAATTTTTTTTTCATCCGCGTTTCTTAACCAGACGTCGGTGTCTCTGGATTGGTTGGTTTGGTTCCGAGACACAGGATTCAACCAATCCAGTGCATCATAACCCTTGACGGACGTCAAGCGTGGCGTCTACGAATAAAAAAGCGAGGACATGTTCCTCACCTTTAACCTTTTCAAGTGGGTTAAGTTAAAGAAAAGTTGTTGTTCCTGTGGGCTAATTTCTAAACGAGGGGGGGGGGGGTTGATTGATTTGATGAAGGGGGCCCCGAGCCCAAAATCCTAATTTGTTTATTAATTAATTCAGAAATACAATTTTTTGTATATTATTAGAACATTTTTTTCTGAACAATAATCAAAGACAAAAATATATTTTAAAAATTTCTTTTTCTTATTTTTTGCATTTTTTTAAGCTTAAAAAGACTTTTTTTTTTAAAAACACTACTCCTTTTTCAATTTTTAATGTTTATAATTTTTTTAATTGATTAAATAACGTTAAAGTACGTACTACAAACGTATGAATAGACTTTTGCGGATTTGTGTTTCAATTGTCTTCAAAAACTCATTTAAATTTGGAATACCCAAAAAATATTCAAATTTTTAAGTTTAATAATGTGTAAAAAAAATTATAACTTAATTTAAAAAAGCTATTTATACCTTTATGAAACAAATATTAGAGCTTCAAAAACTATTAACAGTTTAGTTTCAAGTTAATTATTTACAAAGCCTTAGCATTTTAAACGTGACCAAAATTAAAAAACAATATTTTGAGTAAATAACGATTGTTGCAGACGAAAAGTATGTAGAAAGATGATAATTGGTATATAAACATCTAAAAAAACATATGTTCTGTTTCTCTTACTGTTTTGAAATTTTGTACACACCTTCTTAAATACGTTTAGCATCGTATTATAAAGAAAGAAAAAATTTAGCAATTTTTTCGGATTTTGGGGCTCGGGTCCCCCTCAATTAACCGCACTAGAGCTGCACACAGTGGGCTATTGGTGACGGTTTGGGGTCTTTCTTTTAGAACGGGCATAAGAGAGTTGCATAAACAACGTGTGAACAAACGCAGAAAATAAAAAAGTGAAATCTAAATTAAATAAAAATTATTATAATACTTCAGTAGA